>LPNX010356670.1:1110962-1686158 GCA_001517045.1 Pseudotsuga menziesii | reverse complement strand
GAATTGTAGATCATTTCAAGATACCCAACTAGTCATCATAATCGTCATAGAAATTAGTTTTTGTGGATGTTGGCATGAGAGAGGTAGAATGTGCTGGTGCAGGTGGAATAGCAGGTATAGCTTTCTCTTTCTTGGGTTGTTTCTCCTTCTATTTTTCCTTCTCCTTATCTTTTTCCTTCTTATCCTTGAGTCTCCTGTGGCAGAACCACATCTGCAGCTGCCGATCAGAAAGCCCCAGTTGCAACGACAGATCTTCCCTCACGGCCATCAGAAAACGGATGGTAACTGGCCCAGCCTCCGAACCCATCTAAAACAAAGTCTCATTTCAAATGCAGCTCAGGGTTGTGAAACTCGAGGATGCATATCTCAAATTAAGACAAATTGCCAAAATACCAAGATGGGTTCGATGCATATCATCCCCTGGATCTACACTGAGTTGAGCTGTGCGATCTGTGAATCCTTGGCGTGAATCCCTGGCCAGATAGATAGCCTTCTCATGGTATAATGCTAAAAGGTGAATCATTGGTATGAATGGCATTTGTAGCTTCCGCGCCCTTTTGGCTTTCTTTTTTACTAACGGGCCGTCGGTTAAGTGACGGTGCCCCACCTTTTGGCTTTTTTTTTGTTGTTTGGATGACCTTTTGGCTTTTTTGACCTTTTTTGATCAAATAGCCGTCAGTTAAGCGACAGTTATGAGAATAGCCGTCGCTTAACCGACGCGTATGGCCACATTTACAAAAAAAAATTGAACTTTGTAATTTTTGGTAGGTTTAAAACAAAAATTCCATACGCCATCGGAAGTAACCGTCGGATTTTGGATCGAAATGTAGTAGTGCCAAATTCCATTAATCCACCGTGTGAACCCGCATGTCCAAATGAAATCCCATGAATCCATGAATTCACCACCGTCAAAATGTATAAATTTCAATATTTTATCGACAAAATTCTTATCTCTACGCCAAAGTCTTGGCATCCAGCATATGGCCACCCATCTCCCTGGTACACAATATGAAGGCTGGATGACTGCTATGAAGTAAATTGTTCCTGCCATCTGACGGACAATCTAAGAAGCCCTGGCATGGGGTAGGAAGAAGTTAAATTCTCTGTCCATCCATTGAAGGCTGTCGAACCAAGCGGTTGTTGCAGAAGGGGTTATAAGGGTTTGAGAAGTCTCGTTCTAAAATTTATTTATTTAAAATTTTCAAATCTTTGATACCATTTTGCCTTGCAAATACATGTTCATAAAATTAGCAAGGCGTCGATATAGCGATGGAAAAGGCAAAGCGTGGATATAGCGACAGAAAGGTGTGGATATGGCGACAGCACTTCTCTATTACATCGGATTTTACACTAGAAAGTAACAAACGTGGAAAACCTCCGTGGAAAAATCCGCGCTTTTGTACTAGTGATTTCGTCATATGACCAAGCAATTATGTCATGAAACTCTTTAAGTAGATCAGTATACTCCTTGATCTCCTCAGGGGAACAACTCACCCCAATGTAGACGTTCTCAACTTTGCCAAGATCGCAAGAAAGATTGATAGGAATAGTAGGTGATAAATTCACCATGTTCCCATTCACCATCTGACTAGGAGAGCTCAATGGAACCACAGAAATACCAATCTTCTTTCTAAGAATGTCCCTAAATTCATCATGCTCCATACGATTGAGTTCAGGAAGAAAATATGATCGATGATTTAATTGTTCCCAAGGTGGTTCAACCCTAGTCATGGCCTCAACAATGGCTTCATCCAATGGAGAAACATCATCAAGGAAATCACGTGCATGAGAGGAATCAAATGCCCATGCAGGAACCACATACAGATCCTCCTCCTCCATCCATGAAGAGGAAGGAATAGGCTCTGCAACTTGACCAATACTTGTTTGATATGCCACCATCGTTGCAGGAAATGACACATCCCTTTCAATAGGTCCAATCAAAGGACTCGGGGAAGGAATAATCCAACGATATTCCAAATGGGTAGTGCAAAAAGACACCGAGTTCAACGAGGATGAAGCCCCACCAAAACTAGATATAATCATAAGAACGAGCGCAGGACAGCTAAAGGTTCCCATAAGAGACGGATACATACCCACACCCACACTCCCAGTTTCTAGTTGAGAATGATCAATAATCGGGATAGAAGTTCCCGATGATACATTAAAATTCAGATTACGGAATGATGTCTGATCAATTGTAACTATATTCCCATTAAATGGAAAACATACCACTCGAAAGAGAAAAGAGGCCGTGGCTTGCATACTATACATCCAATTCCAGCCCAGCAAAAGATTGTAGTCAAGGGGCGCATCAACCACCTTGACCTCGATCGCGGTGGTCTTCCCTCCCGATTGGACCTTAAGAGAAGGAAGAATCCCATGCGACCAAAATGATCTACCATCAAAATTCATCAACATAGTAGTGGATTTAGACAATTTGGGAGAACCCAAACTCTTCCAACATGACAAAGACATCATGGAAGTAGCATCTCCTTCATCAATCAAAGTTTGTTTGATGGTCATATTAAGACATTGTACATGAATCAAAAGAGATATGTAGTAAGGCAAGCGAGGTTGTATTCCCATGGTTTCAAATTTGATAACAGAAGAAGAGTTATCATCATCAACCCCAAAGAGTAGAAAGAAAGGTGCTCCTCTACGGAGGACAAGTCTTAAGTACTTCAAGCGCGGACATCGCACAAGGAGTTTGGCCCAAATCCTTGACAAAGGAATAGTTTTGGGTGGCTTGGGAATTAGGATTGTTCCCTAAATGCTTTGGGAATCCCTTAGGAATGCGAGGTGCAACTTCAAGTTTATCCGTAGGTTTTTCCATACGCAAAGGGCTCCCAGGTGGAGTAGGTTCCTTTTCAAGGTTTGGTTGTGACGAACCATAATCCTTGGCATGAGTCACAACCTTAGTAGTACGCACCATGTTAACATAACCATGAACAGTATTGGCGTTTGGCGTATTTTGATCTCCACCCGATGCATAATGAGGATCAATGGTCCTTGAGTTCCTATTTTGATTGTTGGGTAAAGGATTAGTTAGCACAGCTGGGTCCTATTCTATGAACCTCGAGGAATCTTCCATACGAGGGCACAAGTGAGTGAGGTGGTCCTCCTTACATAACTTACAAAGAAACTTTACCTTATGTTTAGTCTGCTTGTCCCCCTTAGCATTACGAGTATTCTTGTCATTATAATTAGCATTTTTGTTCTTATTCCCACCCTTACGATTATTTTTCCCTTTTTCTTATTCCTTCTAGGCTGTTGGTTTCCCTTCTCAGCCGACAATTGCACAGAAAGTATACTCACCATTTGGGTAGGTTGAGACGAAGCTGTGGCTTGTCCCGACACGGATTGATTAATTGACAATTGCCTCACTTGTTTTACAATTGAATCCACAGGTTTGGTACTTGTACAACCCACAATGCCATCGACATGTGGCCCAAGCTTGATATTGGGATCGAAACTAGATCATGGAGGATTAGGTGTAATATCATACAAAATTCCGGATTGAGCATAGATCAAATCCAAATATTGTGTCCTAAAGATTGATTTTTCCTCGTTTTGGACTTCAGATGTAGAAAAATCCTTCACGATGTAAGGTAACAACAACTTGAGGAACCACTCAAGGAGAAATTCTGGTGGTATAAAGGCTTTAATCAGCCGCTTCCATTTACGCCACTCTTGAATATGATCCGAGATATGTGTGGCTTTGTCTTGCTGAAATGTTAACAAGAGCTTGGTACCAACGTCGTAACGTATGGGTAGCTAAAAGTGATTGATGAAAGTCATGGCAAGATCATCAAATAAAACGTATGCCCCCCTTGGTAACTCTATATACCATTTTGCTGTAGGCCCGGTGAGGGTGCGTTGAAATAGCCTCAAACGGATTGAACCCTCATGTAAGGATTTGGAAGAGCACCAAATGCGAAAAGTAGTGACATGCTCACTAGGATCTTCTTCAGCTTTTCCCTCAAACTTGGGAATGTTCGAAGGAATCTTGTTATGGATGGTCGGCTAGGCTGGGTCATGAGATACTGGATCATTCATAAGTCCGGATAAGTCAGGTAAGTTCAATGTTGCGAGGAAAGGGAGCCTACGTTGAGCCAGTCTATGCCATGCTCCCTAATAGTTCTGGTTGATGTAAGGCTAATTTCTATAAATACCATGGCCTTGGACATAATAACCTCCTCCCACCTGTATAAGGCTGCATGGAAGCATTGTGATGTGGTGTACCTTGATTATGTGGCACTACAAATCCATAATTGGAAGAGTAAATAGGTTGTTTATACCTGCACCCATAGGGTTGATATTTTTTCCATATTGCGGTCCATAAGACTATCCATGAGAAGCTCCATAAGGTGTCCCATGGGATGTCCCATGAGAATGTCCATAGTTAGGGATATAGGGAACTCCCTGAGATGGACCATAAGATGATCCAGAAATAGGGATATGACCTCCCGACACAATAGGAGGTACTTGCCTCTAATATACTACTGTGCAAGCAGTCACAGTACGAATATGGCTAGTAGCGATATTTCGGCCTGAAGGACCACGTGAATGAGGGGGAGGAAGGGTTTTCAAAAATGCATTCAAAGGAGCAGGATTCGAAGATGAAGGGACATGTGAAGGGATGTAAGGGGTGTTCCCAATGGTCACTTGTTTCGGTTCTGGTATTTGCATATGATTACTAACACTAGGGTTAGGATGGACATGTGAGGTTGCTTCCAGAACTAGGATGGAAGGTGGAATGTGACTAGTGCTCCCAAATCTCTCTGCATGGAAAGGAATAGGAGTTACCCCAGGCATAGTGCTAGGGTCAAATTCCGACACAACATGATGTGTTGGATTGGGTGCATGGATATCAGACATTCCATAATGAACATGACTATTGCTTGTGGGTTCATAATGAGTCTCGTCGCCTGGTAACCAATACCGGCAGCCTGTGAATGTGGGATCATAACTAGAATGTGAAGCTATTTCCGATGAAGGATCATATATGGGAGTAGGATATTCATCCCCAACCTTGTGAGGTGGAGAGCACCTCTTAGGAATCTCATCCTCATGATCTCCCATCGTGTGTGAATCAAAGTGAGAAGTAGTCTACCTGGACTGTCTATTTCTCTCTCCCAAAGGAGGAGGAGATGTGGAAGGCAGAAGTCCTGCTAAATGACGAGAACGATGAAGTGTCACGCCCGAATCCACAATGGCTCAAAAAATGAAAAGACTTGATATGATTACGCAAACCCTAGGAAAACTAGCATGCATAGAGCATACAGCTATAAAATGTAAATCCAAATCACAAGAAAACAAGTGTGAGCTCTTGAATGAAGCAGGTATGTCTCACTTAGGAGAGGCTTGAGACTCCCATACACAACAAGAAAAGGTTCGTAACCAATTATAGCTGACCTCAGCTTCAACGCATATAACGACTGTGCTGTCCGACCCCTACCTGGCTAGGACACCTGCAGAATAACCTCTGCAAAGTACCCCCTCGATAAACTAGGTAAGACAACTAAGTTCACTTCAATATAATCAATTCTCAGGTGGACAGTCCCATGCGGGATTGACCATATGGGCAGGGTAGCAAAGCCTGAAACTCTCGAAAGAGCCCCTAGATATGAATACAATCCTGGAAATATCTCCAGTGCTACTCAGTTACAACTAGGGGTCATCCTAATCATAACCTCTCACACTGCATCGTGCTTAACTCCCTTGTAAGAGGAGGATCCTGAGAAACACTAATTATATAAAGGAATTTCACACTCTCACCTAGACAGACACATAAATGTTTCGTTTAGTGGTGTTGGAGAATTTACTCACAATGAACTATTCCAAGACCCTAAAACCTAATCTTGTTGGTGCACCCTATAAAAGAAAAGAGTGTAATTCATTTTATTATGCGTTGATTTTAATTGGCTTATTACTCAAAAGGGAAAATGGTCGTGGAAATAATGATGTTATGATGCAATAAGAAGTAAAATGCACACCTAACAATAATTGAAAATGCACTGTGTCAAATGAAAAATGGGGTATGCTACTATGTGAAGTGAAAAATTTTCCTTCAAATGATTATGCAATCATTCCTATATGAAAATATGACTAATACTCTCCAAGAAAACCTAATGCAAGTACCATGCAAATGTTTTTGCATTTTTTGAATTAAATGAGATAAACAACAAAAGTATGACTCTACAACCCCCAGACTCTACAAGCACTATAAAATAGCACCCAAGCAAAGCACCAAGGTAAAAGAGATGTAATGCAATAATCCCAAAACAAAAAATAGAAAATGAAATGACAAGAATATTTTCAAAAATTGTAAACTAAAAAGCGTCTCTATTCAGAAATAGAGGTGTATATAGACTCTAGAAGCATACAAGAAGACTCAGCAATCATCAAAACTCACCAAGCAACACTTAATCTTCCCCAAAAAAGGAAAAAATCAGGGAATACGCGATTGTTTGCATAAAATCCATGTATATACGCGGCTATTCCTGGAAAACCAGCATGTACACACGAATGTGAAGGAAAAACTCATATATAGGAAGAAAACGAGATAAAAAAAGAAGGCAAACAGAAAAGCTGAGAAAAGATTTACTCCTATTAGACACTACTAGGAAAACATGCTCCCAGACCTGACTCAAACAAATAAATCAGAGCAATTCAAGAACATTGAATGCCGATAAAAACCCTAAAGGAAATGACTAGGAACTCCCCAGTATGGTCGCCAATTCTGTTATGGAGAAAACTTCCTATGGCTTGGGGTATACCATAGCAGACAGAGTAACCATAGAAATCAATCCCTTCCCAATATTCAAGAGAAATAAAACATCTAACACTAAAGGATCTCGAAACATACCATATTCCATATGGTTGATGTAGATCCCCGTTGAGCTTTTCCAATCCCGCTTGTGTTAGCAATTTGCTCTCTCAACAATTAGAAAACAAGACAAGCATGCTATATAATGGTGTTAGACCTACTCTAGCATATATAATCAATAATGTATAAGTAAAAGCATCCATGGATTCAATACTCATTTAAATGCACATCATTGGACAGAAAAATATATTTATATTACACAACAGGATTTTGAACCCAAAATATGACGTCAGAACTCAACGTCATACGACATTTCATACGGATATGTCAGACAACAATCACTAAAAATAATGCTGATCAAAAACATGTTATAGCGTCATCGAATATATGACCCTTAAGCGTCAGCTCTCCAATGATCGGTTGTCGGATATCTGACGGTATTTTGTCGGTTAACTAACGGTCTATGAACACAATAGTGTCAGATCTCTGACCCTTTATTGTTGGAGATCCGATAGGATGTATAGGTTTTTTTTTTTTTTAATGTAAGGTTTACATGATTTTAAATTTATGGTCTTATATTTTCAATGGTAACTATGTTCAAGGTGTCGAATATCCGACGAATGGCCATTATAAATATAAATTTCTCTAAACATTTCGACTTGTTTGTTGTAGAAGCGACGGACAATTTGTGAAAATTATTTGTTCCTCGATGGACGTTTTCAAGAATTGTTTTATTCTTCAACGGACAATTGTGGGAATTTTTTTTTTCGTCGATAGACAGTTTGCCGGGAATTTTTTATTCTTTGACTTCTCTCTATTTGAAAAAATGTTGATGCATGGAACTTGATTTTTTAAGACAACCGATTATATTCATTAACGAAGTTTGTGAGAAAATTTCAAATAGAAACATTTTGGATCCAAATGAAGACAACCGACAATTGCTTGCTAGACTATGGGATGTAGCGAAACGAAGGGGTGATGGAAAATGTTATTATCCATGTACTCAATGCAAGTTATTTAAGAGGAGAATAATATTGATCTCAACAACCACAAAACATTGAAGGGAACATGGACACACTGAGGGGGGGAACGAATATCTTCCATTTGTAGGTTTAGCATTATAAAGTTTATTATATTCATTTTTTTTGGTAATTGTATGTATTGTTTTTATTTTTGATATATTAATGTATATCTATTGATGTTTCCATGTATTTATATTAAAGGAAAGACACCCTACAACATATCATCCAGAGGAAGTGTTTTCAAAACAAGTTGAGGATCAGGATCATGGAGCGTGTATGTTTAATGGAGAGCAAGTGAATGATCATATTGAACAAGATGATCATACCGATAATGTAATTGAAAATGATGGTACAAATACATTGATCCATGATTCATTTAACATTAGAATGGATGATGAAGATGAATTTGATAATGAAAATGATGATGACTTTGATGATGTTCACGACATACCTCTTCTCGATAGGGCATATGGACCCCTTTATGAAGGCTCCAAAACAAATCTTCTCTCTACTGTATTGTTGATAATGAACTTGAAGGTTATGAATGGTCTTTCAAACATTGCAATCACACATATGCTAAGGTATGTAAAATAATCCATCACATATATAGGATCATGATAAAGTTTATCTGTATCCCTCTAATAATTGTATTGTTAACTCATTATTTATCATTGTACAGATGAAGTGTGTTTCATTAATATTATTTATTTATTACATTAACAATTTTTTTTATTTTTTTGTAGCTCGATAGCTGAATTTTCGTTACCACCATCAAATATTTTACCTCTCACATATCGATATTTATCTTCCATCATGAAAGACATTGGAATGCATTATGAAGCAATTCATGCATGCTCTGATGACCATGTTATATATTATAATCAGCATGAATTTGTAACAGAATGTATGGAATGTCATGTAAGTAGATATCGTACAGATAAAGTAACAAAAAGGGTGCCTCAGAAGGTTCCTCGTTATATTCCCATCATTCCACGTTTGCAACGACTGTTCAGGAGTGAAAACATAGTGCAATTTATGGATTACCATGCCAGGAACAGAATTGAAGATGATGTTATCCGAATACCTCCAGATGGTTATGCTTTTAGAGATATGGAGGAAAAGTTGCCTCACTTTAAAGAAGAACCATGTAATCTTAGGATTTCTTTGGTAGCAGATGGTGTTAATCCATTTTCACGGATGAAATCCATTTACACGGTGTGGCCTATTTTTGTTATCAACAATAACATTCCTCCTTGGTTGTCAATAAAGAGGGAGCACATAATGTTGTCGATGATTATTCCGGGTTTTTTTGTCGAAAACTATTTTATTTATAATGTAGTTTTGGCATCTCATTTGTCGTATTATGTTTCTTAATTTCATATATATATCTATTATTTTACTCTTGTGCATAGTTTATATATCTTAATGGTTCTCATAATGATATATTTTATATATACTTCAAATGAATCAAGTAAGTTCCAAGTCATTGATATGAATGTATACATTGAACCTCTTATAGATGAGCTACTGAAGTTATGGAATGGAATAACTATGTATGATGTATCTAGACCAATATGACAAAGATAATTTCAATTCCATGCAATGGTTGTATGGACAATACACAATGCCCTTGGGTTAACTTCATTTTGTGGTTTGTAATTTTAAGTTCCACTTTAATTGCATTTAATGATATGGAGTAGTTAGAATAGTTTATATATGAATATATTTGACATAGATATTCCATATCTAAATATTGTAGGTCTTCAAACAAAGGGTAAATTTGCATGTCCAGTTTGTGATCCTAATATAAAATCTCGTTGTTCGAAAAGCTTAAGAAAGGAGGTATTTGATGAAAATAGGCATTTCCTCTCTAAGAATCACAGGTATAGAACAATTGAAAAAAATATTTTCTATGGGAAGTAGGAGACTACATTAAAACCACCGAGAATGACACCTCACCTTTGGAAGATGCAATAAAATAGAAATCGTTATCATGGTACGTATGGATCATCGTATATGAATTGTTATGTATTTTAATTTTTATTGTGAGTTGTTTGTTGTAGTGGCCATATTTGATTTATGATTTAGTTTATTTATAAACTAATATTCATGATTTCCATCATGATCATGAAGGCATTAATAGGCTTCCACAAGGAATGAAAAGTTATTCTATTCAATTCAGCAGGTTTCCCTACTATGAGCACCTAAAAATTGATCATTTGTTTGATGCATATTGGAGAGAATGTTACTGAAACCTTATGGCAACTAATAGAGCTAAGGATGGAGAAATATAAATTTGTGAAAGCTTGCAAAGACATTCAAGAAAGAAACCATGCAATGAAAGACGTCATCCAATTTCATACCAACGGAGAAAAAGTTAATATAAACTCAATTCCATGGATGTTTATGGAGCAACAAAGCAATGTTGTCAAAGAATTAATGGGGAGAATTAAATTTCCCACTGGATTTTGTGCAAACTTGAAGAATATCATAACCAAAAAAGGTGATTTTGCGGGGGTCAAAACACATTATTGGCATGTCTTCATCAAGGTAATTATTATTGTTATGTCCCTATAATTTCTTTTTGTCAATTTACTGCGTATTTTTTTTTCTTTTTTGTATATTCTTTGTTTAATAAATGGCATGGTTTGTATATTGATACAATATGTTCTACCTCTCTCTCTCCTGGAAAACTTTGACAACAATGTCAAACAAGTTATATATAATCTTGGTAAATGCATGAGGTAACTAGTGATTACTTGCATGTGCTTAGTGTTTCTTTATTTCTCCATATAATTTATATATTTTGGTTTTTTTGTGCACTATTTCAGCATATATTGTAATTTAATGTTTTTTTTGTTCAGTATCATTATTGGTTTGTGTCACTTGTAAATGGTTGACATATAAATAAATTCATAAAGAATATATAAAGTATTGGAGGAGAGAAATTCCTCGTCTCATGTGTGAAATGAAGAATCATCTACCATAGGCATTTTTCAATGCACAGGAACACTACCTCATGAGGAGATTGAGTTGCGTGGACCTGTGCACTCAAGGTCCATGTGGATGGTTGAGAGGCACTTGAAATTTATGAAGGGTTTGGTGAGACAACAAGCAAATGTGGAGGGTTCTATGATGGAAGGATATATGGTATACCAAAACATGTTGTAGGTTAGTGAATATCTTCCTATTTTAGCATCAAAGCTCAATTTATGTCGCATTTGTGATCCAGACTCCAATAACAAATTTGAAGGGGGGAAACTGAAGGGGAAAGGTATATTGAGGAAGCTTAAAGGTAATTATTAGCTAGAGGATGTTTATTATATCCTTCATATTCTAATTGTATTTTCTAGTTAGAATTGCTTCAATTAAGAGCGTATACTTTGTTCAGGAGATTTACACCTTTCTTTCATTTTAATGATTATTGTCATTAAACAGTTGGTCGAGAATGGCATGCAATTCATTTATACGTCGCAAACAATATTGATTGGATGAAGGCATGGATTGAACAATGCAAACAATTGGGTCATGGAATATCATGGGAAGGTGTGGCTTCATTGGTAAAATCAGCACAACGCAACGGAGATAGAAATCTAACAGAAAGGGAAATCGATTTGGCATATGGTGTAAAAGATAAAATGGCAAGCATATAATTAATCAATCCCTCTAAATATTTTATTTTGCAAATTACATTTTGACATACATGTTCTTATTTTCCATGTATTGCTGCATAAGGACTGAATGGTTGTGTAATCTTATTGTGTATTTCTTATTGCAGGTAAAACACCATAAGGCTATGGTTTGAAATGGAGGTAGATATCGAATCAAAAAATTGGATGAAATAAAGAAAACATCAGATTCTGGGGTATCGACTATCTTTAAGGTTACGGATGTTTCATCTAGAACTAACAGACATCCAAAAGTCTTAGAAAATTGATACTATGGGTATTTTGAAGATATTATACAGTGTGACTTAAAATCCTTTAAGGTAGTTCTATTCGTTCTCAAATTGTACAGGTTATGATTGAATCAACGTGATCCCAATATAACTATTATTGAACATGATAATGAATTTACCATGGTAAACACAAGGTTGTTTGAGCCAGGAACAGAGCCCTATGTTCTTCCAAGCCAATGTGAACAAGTATTTTACTCAGAGGTTCCAGGTAAAGTGGGCTAGTAATTTGTTGTGAGACACGATCCAAGGGGAAGGCCAGTACAGTATAACCTAGATGATGCTAATGAAGAGGGTTCTCTGGAAGAAGGATACGATGATGCAGAGCATGACCAACAAGAGTTACATGATGATGATGATCCGGCAGAAGATGTACTCCAAGAAACAGTTGAATCCGATGATGTAGCAAACAATGTCAATGAAAGTTATACCGATGATGACACAATGAGTATAACTGGTGATGATGACGATGACGATATGGCCAACCCTTACAATGTTGAATCTGGATCTGATGCTATAGATGATGACTTAGATGAAGAAGATGATGACATGAATAAATAAGACGATGACTTATCCTCATTATCATTGTCATCATCGTCGTCGTCTTCGTAGTCATCAAAATCATAATTATCATCATCGTCGCCATCATAATGATCATCTTAATCGCCATTATCATCATTAAAATTAAACCTAGATCAAATTAATTACTTCATATCATCATCATCGTCATCTGTAGAATCGCCATCATCTTCATCATTGTCATCATCAATTCATCTTCAATTCATCTTCATCATCATCGTCGTCGTTGTCATATCGTCTTCATCACTGTCATCCTTATCAACATAATCATCACCAACATCATCATCTTCATCATAATTGATGAAGATGACATCGTTATCCTCATGATCATTGTCATCATCATTATTAATATTGTCATCGTCATCATCAAAATCATAATTCTCATCATCATCTCCGTCATCATCAAAATCATAATTATCATGATCATCTTCATCATCGTCGTCATCATCGTTGCCATCATCATCATCTTCATCACCATCATCATCATTAAAATTAAACCTAGATCAAATTAATTACTTCATATCATCATCATCGTCCTCTGTAGCATCGTCATCGTCTCCATCATCGTCGTCGTCATCATCAATGATGAAATATAATGAAAGGTAAATATTTAATTAGACCTGTTCTTTTATTTTATTTCTTTTTAAAAATATTTATGGACATCATCATCATCATCATCATGTGGATCATCACCATCATCATTGTCACCATCCTCATGATCACCATGCTCAACATCATCATCATCATCATCATCATCATCATTTTCATCATATATGATCATCTTCATCATCATCATCATCATAATCATCATAATCATCATCATCATAATTATCACCCTCATCGTCATCTTCATCATCATCGTCGACGTCGTCATCGTCGTCTTCTTGATCATGAACATCATCATTGTAATCATCATTATCATCATCGTTGTCATCGTCGTCGTCATCATCATCATCATCACCATCGTTGTCATCACCATCATAGCTTGAAGATTAGTCTTTTAAAACACTAATATCTTGATAGTGTGAGTTAATTATTTTTCCAAATACTATAAATAAATATTAATTTAAAGTGATTTATGCCTAAACCTTTATCATTTGATAATGCACATAAGCTACATTGTAGTTAGTAACACACATGGTTTTCTTTTGACGTGATATTTGCTAATAAAAATAAAGTGATTCTAGCTATAAATATTTAATTTTATTTATATTTGAAATATTTAATTTCCATAAAATATTTTATATGTAATTTTAGCATTTATCATTATATTTTTGTTTTGAATGTTTTAAGTTTATTTTAAAAAATTATTTAATTTAAATAAGATATTTATATAGAAGAATGTAGTTAGCAAAATTGATGTCGAAATTTTTTACTTAGTTTATTGCTATAATAAAAAGATCTCGATGTTAAGAATGTAGAACATAACATTGATGTTTTTTTAATCTTTTACATACCTTATGGCTCACGAAAAAATATCAGATTCCATTTTTTTCATATATCTTTGATCTCACAGCAACTTTATAGTTTGGTGACGAACATCAAAATCATTTTAGATATTTAGACTTTGTTAAATTGCCACAACAATGGCTTCTTAAGTCGTTTAAATGTTCTCAGTCCACCGACCAAAGTTTGACTCTCCTAATTTTTGTCATTCAACCCACCAAAGTTTGAGTCTCCTCAATAGCATATTTGTGTTTATTAGCTATTAAATAAGATATATGTCAAGGTTCTTAGTAACATCATCATGTTCATCATCATCATCATCATCATCATCATCATGTTCATCAACATCAACATCATCATCATCATCATCTTCATCTTCATCATCTTCATCATCATCTTCATCATCATCATCATCATCTTCATCATCATCATCTTCATGAACATCATCATCATGTGGTTCATCATCATCATCATCCTCACCATCCTCATCGTCATCATGAACATCATCATCATCACCATCATCTTCATCATCATCATCATCATCATCATCATCATCATCATCATCATTTTCATCATCTTCATCATCATCATCATCATCATCTTCATGAACATCATCATCATGTGGTTCATCATCGTCATCATCCTCACCATCCTCATCATCATCATGAACATCATCATCATCATCATCACCATCTTCATCGTCATCTTCATCATCATCATCATCATCATATTCATCATCATCTTCATCATCATCATCATCATCAACATCATCATCCATCAACATCATGACCATCTATCATCATCGTCGTCGTCGTCGTCATCATCGTTGTTGTTGGCGGTGTCATCGTCGTCATCATCACCAACAACATCATCGCCATTGAAAGCATCATCATCAGCATCATCATCATCATCATCAACATGGTTAGCATTTTCATCATTTCATATGATATCAAGACGGTCATCACCATCATCATCATCATCATCATATTCATCATTATCATTGTCGTCATCCTCATCCTCATCATCTTTGTCTTCATCATCAGCATCATCTTGTTGGTTGTGGATCCTAATCTTCTAGATCCAGAGATATTATTCAGTCATTTTTGTAACCAAGGTGTATTGTACACTCATTCCCCCTACCTCAGGGTTTGGGGTAGCGCCTCGAAAAAGGGGGTTCTTGGGCGGAGCCCCCGAGAAATTTTTTTGGGATATGTGTTGGCCAACAGTTTTGCGGACCCATGGTATTGGGTTAGCGCTAGAATTTTCCCATTGTATTTCCCCTATAAAATAAAGCATTGTAAAACGACTGAGTATGGATTGTATTGTATTGGAAGAGAGACTGTGAGAGCGTGAAGAGGAAGTGCAGTGGTTTTGTTGCAGGGTGTATCCCTTCATCTTTCTGGACTGTAATAAAAGGACTGGCAATTTCTTTGTGGATGTAGCCCATCATTTGGGTGAACCACGTTATATCTGAGTCTCTCTATAAAGTTTCAGTTTGTTTTGCATCTTGTTTATTAATTTAACTATATATCTGTTATTTCTTTGCGGTTATATTTTCTAACAATTGGTATCAAATCCAAAAGGTCCATTTGGTTGGTAAACTCATAGGAAATAACGGTTCCTGCTTCAAGTGGGAGCAATGGAAAAAGAAGGAAAGTTTAGGGTTGAGAAATTTAATGACCAAAACTATCAGTTATGGAATATGTAAATGGAGGACTATCTTTACCAAAAGGATTTGTACCTACCGTTGGGTGGAAAATCAAAACAGTCGGTGGCTATGAAAGATGAAGAATGGGAGGTTCTTGACAAAAAGGAATTGGGAACAATATCGCTATGCCTAGCTTCATCGGTGGCCTTCAATATTTTGAAAGAAAAAATAATAGAGGGTCTGATGAGTGCATTGAGTAAGCTCTAGAATAACCCTCGGCTTCTAACAAGGTATTTTTAATGAAGTGCCTATTTAATATGAAGATGTTGGAAGGTGGATCTATTGTTGACCATTTAAATGAGTTTAATACACTTACCAGTCAGTTAAGTTCTATAAAAGTGAACTTTGATGATGAGGTTAGGGATTTTCTAATCTTGTGCTCATTGCCAGAAAGCTGGAATAGCTTGGTCATGGCTGTAAGTAACTTTGTCCCTATTTCAAACACTCTTAAGTTTGATGATGTTGTTGGTGTTATTATTAGTGAGGAAATGTCAAGAAAAATCACAGGTGAGACATCAGGTAATGCATTGACCATGGAGAGCAGAGGGAGACAAAACGAGAGAGGAAGGAGCCTAGAAAATTGCAGCAAGTCTAAAAAGGGAAGATCCAAGTCCAGATTCAGAAAAATAGAGTGCTAGAACTGTGGTAAGAAAGGGCATCTAAAGAAATACCACTGAGCACCAAAGAATAAATGTGAGAGACAGCAAGAGACTACTCAAGAAGTGAATGTAGCAGGTGATGTGTTACAATATGCTTTGATTCTTGCATTAGATAATACTAGCAATTACTGGGTAGTAGATTCAGGGGCTTTATTTCATGCTACACCCCATAGGAAATTCTTTCATGATTATGTTCAAGGTGATTTTGGACAGGTTTTATTGGGGGATGATGAACCATGTAAAATTGTTGGAAAGGGTAAGGTATGGATTAAGTTAAATAATGGAAGTGAATGGCTGCTAAAGGATGTAAGGCACATTCCTACTATGAAAATAAATCTGATCTCAATAGGGCAGTTGGGATATAGTGGTTGTTTTTCTACATTTGGAGAAATGTGGTGGAAGATCACTAAAGGATCACTCGTAATAGAAAAAGGAGATAGGGTAGGTATGTTATATTTATGTCCTCATAATACTGATTATTCTATCTCTATAGATTCCACAGAAATAGGTGTGGTGCTTAGGCATCATAGACTTGGCCACATGAGAAGGGGATGTAGATTCTCCACTCAAGGAAACTGCTTCCAGATCTAAAGCAGGTAAGTTTGGAATTCTGTGAGAACTGTGTTTATGGAAAACAAAAGAGAGTTATATTTCTTAGGGCTAGGAAACAAAAAAAGAGTGAAAAGTTAGAGCTTGTCCATACAGATGTATGGGGACCGTCTCATGTACAATATCTTGGTGGCTCTTGTTATTATGTTACTTTTATTGGTGATGCAACTAGAAAAACTTGGGTTTATTGCATTAGACAAAAATCTGATGTGTTTGATACTCTTAAGAAGTGGAAAGCTTCGGCTGAGAATGAGACAGGAAAAAGGTTGAAATGTCTCAGATCATATAATGGAGGTGAGTACTGGAATAAGGAGTTTGATAGTTACTATTCACACAATGGGATTCGCAGAGAGAAGACAGTCCCTGGAACACCACAAGAAAATGGTGTGTCAGAAAGGATGAACAGAACGATCATGGAGCGTGCAAGGTGTATGAGATTGCATGAAGGGTTGCCCTTACAGTTTTAGGCTGATGCTATAAACACTACTGTTTATTTAATAAATAGAGGGCCTTCAAGCGCTTTGGATGGTGGCATTCCAGAGGAGGCATGTATAGGTAAACAGTTAAAATACTCATTTCTAAGATCTTTTGGTTGTGAAGCATTTTTCCATATTGATAAAGATGATAGATCAAATCTTGAGGCTAAATCCAAGAAATGTACCTATATTGGATACAGGGTTAATGATTTTGGTTATCCCTTATGGGATCTTAAAAATCACAAAATCATTAGGAGTAGAGATTTAGTATTCAATGAAAAGGTCATGTACAAAGATCAGTTGCAGGGAAAGAAAGAAGAAAAGGAAAACAAAGAGTACACAGTTCTTGATGAAATCAAAGAAAATGAAGTTCCAAAGGCACCAAAAAATCAAGAGCAGCAGCAGGTACCTAAAAACCCTGCAACTGTAACAAAGTCTACCAGGTTAAGTAGACCCCCTGAACGATTCTCTCCTTCACTATATTATTTATTGATGACTGATTCTGGTGAGCTAGAATGTTTTGAAGAAGAAATGTAGGTAGAAACTAGAAAGAAGTGGGAGTAAGGCATGGATGAGGAGATGGAGTCATTGGTAAGAAACTAGACTTGAGATTTGGTTAAGTTTCCTGCAGGAAAAAGGTCATCGCAGAATAAATGGGTTTATAGGTTGAAGGAAGAATATCGAGGAAAGAAGCGGTACAAGGCTAGACTTGCTGTAAAGGGGTTTGCACAAAAGAAAGGTATAGACTTTGATGAAATATTTTCTCCTGTTGTTAAAATGACTTCAATTAGAACTATTTTAAGTCTAATGGCGGTAGAAGATTTTCATCTTGAATAGTTTGATGTAAAAATAGCCTTTCTCCATGGGGATTTGGAGGAAGAGATTTATATGCATCAGCCATAAGGGTATGAGGTCACATGGAAGGAGAATTTGGTTTTCAAGTGAAATAAGAGCTTGTATGGATTGAAGCAAGCTCCAAGGAAGTGGTATTTAAAATTTGATAAGTTTATGATAGAACAAGGTTATGATAGATGTCATTCTGACCACTGTGTTTATCTCAAGAGGCTAGATAATAGAAGATATATTATCTTGTTATTGTATGTGGATGGCATGCTTCTTACAGGGTCTAACATGCAGTATATAAATGTGCTCAAAAGAAAACAAGCAAAATCATTTGCGATGAAGGATTTGGGTGCTGCAAAGCAAATCCTTGGTATGAGAATAACAAGAGACAAAAAAAAATCACAAATTGACATTGTCTCAAGGTGAGTACATAGAAAAGATGTTGCAGAGGTTTAGAATGCAGAATACAAAACAAGTCAGTACACCTTTGGGCGGCCATTTCAAACTAAGTAAGGATATGTGTTCAAAGAGACAGGAAGAGATAGATTACATGTCCAAGATTCCCTATTCATTAGTGATTGGAAGCTTGATGTATGCCATGGTGTGCACATGACTAGATATTGCACATGTAGTGGGAGTTGTGAGCAGGTATATGAATAATCTAGGTAAAGAGCATTGGAAAGCAATATAGTGTATTCTGAGGTATTTGAGAGGTACCACTTCTCATGCATTATGTTTTGGAGGTTCAGACACTATTCTACAGGGATATGTTGATGCAAATAAGGCTGGTGATAAAGACAGGAGGAGGAGCACCACAGGGTATGTGTTTACTGTGGGTGGAACAAAAATAAGTTGGATTTAAAAACTGCAACAAGTTGTTGCACTTTCAACAATGGAAGCAGAGTATGTTGCTGCTATAGAGGCTAGTAAGGAGATGGTTTGGTTGGAGAGGTTTATGGAAGAATTAGGTAAGAAGTAGGAGAATAGTAGGTTATACAATGATAGCTAGAGTGCCATTCATCTTGCAAAGAACTTAGCCTTTCATTTGAGGACTAAACATATACAACTCAAGTACCACTTCATAAGATATGTTCTAGATGAAGAATTGTTAAATCTAGAAAAGATACATACTAGTCGGAATCCTGCAAACATGTTGACAAAGGGAGTAACCAAAGAGAAATTGAGTTCCTGCTCGGTTTCTATTAGCCTTCAAGCATGAAGGTGAAAATAAGAAATTCGCCAAGTCCAAGGTCCAGAGCATAGTCCAAAAATTGCAATAGTGGTGGAGTTGTTGTGATCAATCTCCAAGTGGGAGATTGTTGGTTGTGGAGCCTAATATTCTAGATCCATAGATATTATTCACTCGTATTTGTAACCTAGGTGTATTGTACACTCATTTCCCTTGGCTCGGGGTTCGGGGGTAGCGACCTCGAGACATAGGGGTTTGGGGCTAGTGCCCCCGAGAAAACGTTTTGGGATATGTGTTGGCCAATAGTTTTGTGGACCCATGGTATTAGGTTAACCCTAGAATTTTTCCATTGTAATTCCCCTATAAAAGAAATCATCGTAAAACAACTGAGTATAGATTGTATTGTATTGGAATAGAGACTATGAGAGCATGAAGAGGAAGTGCAACGATTTTGCTGCAGGGTGTATCCCTTCATCTTTCTGGACTATAATAAAATGACTGGAAATTTATTTATGGATGTAGCCCATCATTTGGGTGAACCACGTTATATATGAGTCTCTCTGTAATGTTTTAATGTGTTTTGCATATTGTCTATGATTTAATTGTATATCTATTATTGCTATGTGGTCCTGTTTTCTAACACATATTCATCTTCATCCTCATTTTCATCAACATCATCATCATCATCATCATCATCATCATAATGATCAGTGTCATGGATAACATCATGACCATCATCGACATCATCATCATCATAATAATAATGATCAGTGTCATGGATAACATCATGACCATCATCGGCATCATCATCATCGGCGACATCCTCATCCTCATCATCATAGATTCACTGCACACATAAAGACTCACATAGATACACCCCCCTCTTTGTATAAAAATAAAATAAAACATAGTATAAATAAATAAATAAAATAAAGCATAAATAAATTAATTAATTAAAACATAAAACAATATATATAAATAATAATAAAACAATTATTTATAATATATATATATATATATAAATTAAATAACAAAAACATAAAAGCACAAAAAAACTAACTGTGGCACGCTATTTTCCCTTCAGCTTCATGAGAAAGCTTCTTCTGTGCATATCGTCAGGTGCTTGTGTTCAGTGATCATGAAAAAGATTTCCTCTATGCTATGCATATCTTCGGTTGCTTGTCATTCAGTGATCAAGGGTCAATCTGCCCAAGTTGTCAGTTTAGGGTATTAGTGGGAGCAACGATTTGGACAGTGGGAGCAATGAATATGGACCGGCCACGAAGAGTAAGGAGAGTGGATAATTTTTGTTTTGTAGCAGAAATGGAGGCCAATTGTCAGTTGAGACAATGGATCCCAAAATTGTGAGTACCATGCCCTAATTCATGTTTATTTTTAAATTGTTAATATAGTCTTGCAAATTTCCAAGGTTTCTTAGCCAATAGAGGAAAGGTAGAGGCTATTAGAGTAGGCTTAGAATCATGTTGTGTAGGGTTGGTACGTTTCAATCCCTCCTTCTCAATTTAGGCTTTGGATAAATCAAACCCCCATTTTTACGGGGTTGAATGGTCCTCGCTCTCTCATTCAGTGGTGATGTGTTCCTTCTCACTCGGTTATGGTGAACGGGATCTTGTGTGGGTGAGCAATTAGACATCTCATTTATATACCTTACCTACTTGATTAGTTTACTTTTACCAACAACCCAAAGGATCTCTATCTATACTGCCTTCTTCTTCACCAACTTGAATCCTTCCTTATCGAGCTTTCAAACATGGGTTTTCTCTGCTATGCATGCATTTACATTGATAAGCTAATGACATACCCAATTTGACAGTTTCAACTAACCCGCATTTGACCCATATTGGATGATATGGATTTTGAAGTCTGGCCAGTCTCAGCATTACAATTAGTGGATGAACCCATCACATTTTGGTTCACATTCAAATTGGTTTGATTGTTTTTATGTGAGTTATCTCAGCAACGGGTTCCCAAATAAGCTATTAAGCTGATCCCACTAAAATGATATTCTTAGGGAGGTTTACAGAAGGATTCGAGTTCCACCATAGCCACGATAGTTAGAGATTTTTCGCTCACATGTATGCTCGGTCCGTTGCTGAAGGATGAAAATCGGTCGCTGCCCGGAGTAGGATTTCTAAGCCATGTTTTTTTATAAGAAAGAAACTAAAACCTAACCCCTAGATCATTGAAGATTATTATAAAATCCCTAGGTTAGAAAGAAACTCGATAGTATGGATTTCTACACACATGTGTACCTTTTCTCCAAAACAACTATATTACAGGGCCTTTTGGCATGACATTGTTTTGCATGCAACTTTTATTTTGTCAATCTTAGAAAGAAACTCGAACCTAACCTAGTATTTTCCAAATTGTAGTGACAACAAGGGTTTTCCAAAATTTTGCCAAATGTTATGGATTTCTTCTTTAAGGTGTTTTATAATAGAAACCTTGTATTAGAAATCAACTCGAACCTAACCCAGTAATTCCCAAGATCTAAGCACCATGAGAGCTTGGACTGTACAATATATTTTCATTAAGTGATTGAATGAAGTAATCCACTTACAATAACTATTTTTTCAAAATATTAAATTTTTTTCTACATACCTGTTAATATAATCATCAAACAAAACCGTCCATGAGGATAGAGTTCAAGAACTCTGTCCACATGAACTATATCTCACAAAAGATAACAAGTTTTCAGCCAAGCAATGGTGATGATTCCTGGTATTATGCCTCACAAGTTTGCAGTGTTGCAACCTAATCAAACATAATACCAGGAGCCATCCCCATTATTAGCCAACACTTATTAGCTATTTTAGAGTTAGTGAATTGAAAGTGGCTAAGTCAACGTAAAACATAAAGGTAATAAGTTTGACTAAATAAACTATTTTGATAATTGTACCTACATCTTCCACTACATGTATTGCTTTCATGCCTCACCTATCTCAACGTAATATCAACATTAATATTATTGGTATGTGTACCTTCTCTCACTGACAGTCTTATTCCTATTTTTTCTCCAAAACAACTATATTATAGGGCCTTTTGGCACAACATTGTTTTGCATGCAACTTTTATTTTGTCAATCTTAGAAAGAAACTTGAACCTAACCCAGTATTTTCCAAATTGTAGCGACAACAGGGGTTTTCCAGAACTCTGCCAAATTTTATGGATTTCTTCTTTAAGTTGTTTTATTATAGAAACCTTATATTAGAAAGAAAATCGAACCTAACCCAATAATTCCCAAGATCTAAACACCATGAGAGCTTGGACTATACAATATATTTTGATTAAGTGATTTAATAAAGTAATCCACTTACAATAACTATTTTTTCAAAATATTAATTTTTTTTCTACATACTTGTTAATATCGTCATCAAACAAAACTATCCATGAGGATAGAGTTCAAGAACTCTGTCCACATGAACTATATCTCACAAAAGATAACAAGTGTTCAGCCAAGCAATGGTGACGATTCCTAGTATTATGCCTCACAAGTTTATGATGTTGCAACCTAATGAAACATAATACCAGGAGTCGTCCCCATTATTACCCAACACTTATTAGCTATTTTAGAGTCAGTGAATTGAACATGGCTAAGTCAACGTAAAAAATAAAGGTAATAAGTTTGACTAAATGAACTATTTTGATAATTGTACCTACATCTTCCACTACAAGCATTGCTTGCATGCCTCGCCTATCTTGACGTAATATTGACATTATTATTATTTGCATGTGTACCTTTTCTCACTAACAGTCTTCTTCCTATTTATTCTCCAAAACAACTATATTATAGGACCTTTTCGCGTAAAATTGTTTTGCATGCAACTTTTATTTTGTCAATCTTAGAAAGAAACTCTAACCTAACCCAGTATTTTCCAAATTGTAGCGACAACAGGGGTTTGCCAGAATTCTGCCGAATGTTATGGATTTCTTCTTTAAGGTGTTTTATTATAGAAACCTTATATTAGAAAGCAACTCGAACCTTACCCAGTAATTCCCAAGCTCTAAACACCATGAGAGCTTGCACTATACAATATATTTTCAGTAAGTGATTGAATGAAGTAATCCACTTACAATAACTATTTTTTCAAAATATTAAATTTATTTCTAAATACCTATTAATATCATCATCAAACAAAACTGCCCATGAGGACAGAGTTCAAGAACTCTTTCCAGATGAACTATATCTCACCTAAGATAAGAAGTGTTTAGCCAAGCAACGATGTTGATTCCTAGTATTATTCCTCACAAGTTTGCAGTGTTGCAACCCCATGAAACATAATACCACGAATCGTCCCCATTATTAGAAAACACTTATTAGCTATTTTAGAGTTAGTGAATTGAAAGTGGCTAAGTCAACACAAAAAGGAAAGGTAATAAGTTTGACTAAATAAACTATTTTGATAATTGTACCTACATATTCCACTAGATGCATTGCTTGCATGCCTCACCTATCTCGATGTACTATTAACATTATTATTATTGGTATGTGTACCTTCTCTCAATGACAGTCTTCTTCCTATTTATTCTCCAAAAGAAGTATATTATAGGGCCTTCTGGCATGACATTGTTTTGCATGCAACTTTTATTTTGTCAATCTAGCATAACTAAAGCACCGAACCTACAAACATACTATCAAAACAATAGAATATCTGTTTGGGATACTATACTTTTAAATTCGGTGATCTAGTACCTTCTGTAATACCTTCAACCCTTCAGAATATAGGGGATAATAGAAGGTACATGTGGTACCTAACAAGGAGAACCTAGATAATGCCTATAAATGAGTCATTAATGGTGATGATAAAAAATAATTTCACCTTTGAATTGCTTCAATAGCCTATAAATAGTAAATAATCCCTAATCTATAAATATCATTTCATGAAATAAAACACACCATAATCCATGCGTAATTTGATAAATGAATGGAAATAACTATCAACAGGCAATAATAATAATAATAATTTACCCATAGATCTTAGTTTAGGGATGTATTGAGGTTTATACCACATATTTGATAGTGTATGCGTCCAATACTTGCTAGTTACTTGATCACTATCAGGGAACAAATTCAGCTCTATCCTATTAACCTTACTTCATCTAGATAAAAGTAGTTCACATATTCAGAGAACACAATACAAAGGTTGATGGATTATCCAAAGAAGCATTAACCTTGGCCTTAGGCCATGTTTAATTTGTTGAATTCACTGATGGTGAATGTACTGATCAGGGCACTTTCCAACTTTTCTAGCCCTTAGAACTTGATCCTTTATGTGCTATTGCTATTGACATCCTTTGGATGAATGAGGTGGATGATCCCCTCATATTACTGATATCTCTTGTTTACTACTTCTTTGTATTAGATACTTCATTATTAGACTTGAATTCTCTGTCTGTTGAAGGTTAGTGATGTGGATGTAGTCAAGATTCCTAGATTATAGTTGTTACCTTTGAAGGTTTGTCCAGTATTCTTGTGAAGCTAATCAATTACGATATGTCTACTAATGTCAGACATAATGTTAAACATAGCTGTATCTATTCCATGTGCTTAGCAATAGCTGAAGTTGTAACTAAGTTACCTTTGATTTCAATGAAATAACAAGGAACTGATATTTTTCCCTAGGAAAAAAAAAGTTAGTTGATCACTAATATCGATTGATATTCCATCACTCTTACTGGTAACTCCAATTTTTTCACATTTCTAGTAACCTACAAATTCCAAAATCTTTGTTTTCACGGAGTTTTTGTGAGGTTATGGGTGAAAAATTAGTGGAGATTGGTATCCTAAGGTTGAAAATTAACATCCTAAGGAGCACTAAGCAAGTTACAACACTTTGTAGTCAATTGAATCAGTAGAGATATAATGTATTTAGATGACCTTTGTGGTGTAGACAGTTGGTTAGATTTAGAATTATTCCCTGGTGTGAGTGACATTTGATGTTTCCTTGCCCTTTTCCCATCCCTTGGTTTCATCAAATCATTGAGGAAGGCATGATATAGTTAATTTAATAGCCTTTTGATTTGTGCGAATAATATTTCTTGGTTATTTCTACTATGGGATTGCCTTAGGGTTGAAAATTAGTATGGGAAAACAAGCATCATCAAGACAAGCTAAAAGGAATAAATCAACAAATATTACAGACTGATATAAATCTATTTGAAACATTCTTTTCATTCGTGAACGTGCCAAGTAGCAGATCTGGAAATGTCTACTCTTCACCACAATGGATTATATATATATATATATATATATATATATATAGATGATTGCTGTAGGTTACCACTCGGAAATAGCCTCTGAAGTGCTAGCTTATGCACTATAGAGTAGCACTGAAGAGGTTAAAACATACAAGCAAGGTAAGGAGATTGGCATCCTAAGGAGCACTAAGCAAGCTACAACACTTTGTAGTAAATCAAATGAGTAGAGATATAATGTCTGCAGCATTCTGCGTACATCCTTCACTTGAATGATGTTAGTTCTTGGCGATCATGTATAGTGGATGTTTTGACCTCTTCAGTGCTACTCTGTAGTGCATATATAATCCATGGTGGTGAAGAGTGGACATTTCACTTGAATTATTTTTGGGTCTTGAAGCAAGTACTAGGTTTTTTTATGTCCTTCATTTTCTATTTGATGATTTTATGCCAATTTTCACCGTGCCTGATTTTTTTTTGCCCCTCTTACAATTAACATGATAAGATGACCTTTGTGGTTTAGACAGTTGGTTAGCTTTAGAATTATTCCATGGTGTGAGTGATATTTGATGTTTCCTTTCCATTTTTCGATCCCCTGGTTTCATCAAATCATTGAGGAAGGCATGATATAGTTAATTTAAGAGCCTTTTGATTTGTGCGAATAGTCTTTTTTGGTTCTTTCTACTATGAGATTTCCTTAGGGTTGCCTTAGGGTTGAAAATTAGTATGGGAAGACAAGCATCATCAAGACAAGCTAAAAGGAATAAATCAACAAATATTATGGACTGATATAAATGTATTTAAAACATTCTTTTCATTCCTAGACTTGCCAAGTAGCAGATCCGGAAATGTCCACTCTTCACCACCATGGATTAGATATATATATATATATATATATATATATATATATATATAAGATTGTTTTAGGTTACCACTAGGAAATATGCCTCTGAAGTGCTAGCTTATGCACTACAGAGTAGCACTAAAGAGGTTAAAACAACCACTCTACAGGATCTCCAAGAACTCAACATCATTATTTGTCCATTACTGTATAGGCGATGTACTATAAGATTTGCCTCAACTTGTTGATTTCACCGTAATGTTGAACGTAAATGATAAACAGAGAGGAACACTAAGCAAGATACAACACTTTGTAGGAAATTGAATGAGTAGAGATATAATGTTTGGAGTAGTCTGCATACATCCTTCACTTGAATGATGTTAGTTCTTGGAAATCCTAACGTCATTCAAGTGAAGGATGTATGCACACAGATGCAATATCATGATTCGACCATGAGGTGCTTAGTTGACTAGAAATTGGGCTAGGTAATAATTTTCCATTAATGGATAATCATGAATCTTATGGTTTATGCTTTGGGTCTTGAAGCAAGTACTAGGTATTTTGATGTCCTCTATTTTTTATTTGAACATTTTATGTCAATTTTCACCGTGGCTAATTTTTTTTTGTCCCTCTTACAATTAACATGATAAGATGACCTTTGTGGTTTAGACAGTTGGTTAGCTTTAGAATCAACAAATATTACAGAATGATGTAAATGTATTTAAAACATTCTTTTCATTCCTGAACGTGCCAAGTAGAAGATCTAGAAATGTCCACTCTTCACCACCATGGATTCTATATATATATATATATATATATATATATATATGATTGTTGTAGGCTACCACTGGGAAATATGCCTTTGAAGTGCTGGATTATCCACCATAGAGTAGCACTCATGAAGAGGTTAAAACATCCACTCTATAGGATCTCCAAGAACTCAACATCATTATTTGTCCATTACTGTAAAGGCATTGTAGTAGAATATTTGCGTGGACTTGTTGATTTCACAGTGAATTTGAACGTAAATGATAAATAGAGAGGAGCACTAATAAAGCTACAACACTTTGTGTTAGAATAATCAACCCATAGTTAGCTACCTTAGACATTAATTAATCCAAATTTTGTCTTATTTGCCTAGTTTCCATATTCCACCTTATGCAAGTTGTCCTCCACACATCCAAAGTGGTCAAAGTTGCTAAATTTGAGTCATGGAGCACTTAGGAAACCACTTGGAATCAAATATTCTTTATTCCTGGCCTCCCTAGAGCATGTCTACTTTTTTTACTTTATTCCCTGCTTTTTTTGAGTTTTAAAGCAATTGGGAAAGTTTGACTAGGTGAAGTTAACTTGTTTTTTGTCATCATCATCCTCCACTCTTTCCTCCTAATAAAAGAATGTATGAGTTGTCCTTCCATAATCTATTATCTTGCCTAATTTATTTTTCCAATTCGTGAGCTCCTAGATAGATTTGGAAACTGCTTTATGCACCTATGGGGGATTTGCTTAGATTTAGTAAGCCTGTTTTTGACCAAATTCGAATGGCATCCTTATGTATTCAAATATCTCATGTAATTATTTATTGTGGCAGCCTATGACTTCACAAGGTTGGATATTGTACACTTATTCAATACAGATCAGTGTTCAACTCCATATTCAGTCTCCTTTGTGTGTAATTTGCATGTGTAATTGGCAATTTTTGTGAGTGTAATTGTTCTAACACCTGGGTTCAATTTCCACATGGTATCAGAGCCTTTGTAGATCAATTTATATCCTTCCAATTTGTTATTGTAGGTTCGACATCATTTACTGGGAGCATTCTGCTAACTGAAGGGACAATTTCTGAGCTATGGACCAATCTTAGAAGATCATCTTGAATCCATTTAACTTCTTTGAATGGAAAGCAGAGATGGAGATACTGTTGAGAGTGAAAAGCCTCTACAAAGTGATTATAGCAATAGAAGCAGAGCCCAATATTTCTCCAGAGAAAATTAAATGGCACAACAGGAGGGACGAGGCCTATGGTCTCCTATGTCTGAGCATATCCAGAGACCTCTTTTTCCATATTGATGGATTGAAATCGCCAAATGAATTATGGGAGAAGCTTGTTGAGATTTTTGGTAAGATAGATGAGATGAGGGGACATAAAATTGAAAATGAATTGATCTCCCTGAGTCCCAATAGCTTTGAATCCCTGCAACTATATTTTTCCAAGTTCAAAGCACTTGTTTTGCAGCTAAAACAATGTTCCAAGAAGAACCCCCAGAAGAAGAAGAAAAAAGGAGAAATTAACAAGTGCACATACTACAGTAAGGGCAATCATTCTGAAAGCTCCTGCATGAAGAAGCAAATTGACATGCTGACCCAACTCCTGGAGAAGAATGGCATCTCCCTTCCTGATAGCTCAAAGAAGATGGAAGGAGGATCAAATTCAAAAGATAGAGAGAGAGTTCATGCATTGGTTGCTGGAACATCAAGCTCACATAGTTTCATCATTGATTCTGGAGCTTCAAGACATATGGTTTCGACCAAGGAGGCATTCACCTCACTTGACATGTGGATAGGTCCACCAATTGTACTCGGAGATGACTCTCTCACTGAAAGTTTGGGAAAAGGGAGGATTGATCTTGACCATGGTATTTTCAGAAATGTATTGTATGTTCCAAGTCTTTCCTCTAACCTCTTATCAGTGTATCAGATGACCCACTCAGGGTCTCTAAACAAGGTCATATTCTACCTTGATGAAGTTGAGATCACAGAGATCTCAAAGGGTAAAGTCATTGTAAAAGGAGTTGCAAATCACACTTCGAAGGTATACATGTTATCACACTTCCTACCCTACTCAAACCCCTCTGCTCTTCTGATTCATGCTAATGAGGCAAGCAAGATTTGGTATGAAATATTTGGCCACCTTAATTACAAGTATCTTTCTGATATTAGTGAAAAAGAAATGGTCATAGGGTTACCAAAGATTAAGTTTTCCAAAGGAGTCTATCAAGGTTGCATCTTAGGAAAACACCCAGAGCATAAATTTGAGAAAGCTAGTCATGAGAGAACCTATGCACCTCTTGAGTTGATCCATAGTGATGTTGTTGGCCCATTTCATCATATGTCAATGAGTTAGGCCAAATATGCATTAAAATTCATAGATGACTTTTCCAGGTATTGCTGGGTTTACTTCCTGAAACACAAGTCTGAATTTTTTGGCCTCTTCAAAGTCTTTAAGGCTTTGGTTGAAAACCAATCTGGGAGGAAACTCAAGGTCCTCAGATCTGACAATGGTGGTGAGTATGAAAATTTTGAGTTCATTCAATATTGTGTAGATGTAGGTATTCATATGCAACATTCTATCCCTTACACACCACAACAAAATGGTGTTGCTGAGAGGAAGAATAGATCACTAAAAGAGATGGCAACATGCATGATGGAGGCTAAGACTTTGCCACCAAGGTTTTGGGCCAAAGCTATAAACTGTGCAGCCTATATCTAGAATAGGGTTCCTCATAAACAACTTGATGGTATGACTCCTTTCGAAGCATGGAGTGGGTATAAGCCAGATGTGACCCATTTCAGGATTTTTGGCTCAAGGGATTGGGCTAGAATTCCAATAGAAAAGAGGAAGGCTTTGCAGCCCCAAAGCCAAGAGTGTCTATTTGTTGGGTACTCTGAAGATTAAAAAGGGTACAATCTGATCAATTTGAGCACAAAAAAATCCTTCATTGAAAGGAGTGTTTAGTTCCAAGAAGATCCTTTAGCAGTAGTGGAAGTTGGAGAATCCTCTTCACCACCAAAACCATTGAATGTAAATGAAGAGATAGTTGAAGTTTCTGATTCTGATATGTCTGATAATGATGATTTAATTGTATATCCTAATAGTCCTACAAGACCAAAATGGGAAGCAAAGACCATTCATGCAGCTGGAGAACTAGCTGGAAATCCTAATGACCCTAGGAGGACTAGATCTCAGTTTGAGAGTGCTCTGTGCATGAAAGACCCCTTGTTTGCAGAGAAATGATTTATGATGGTTGAATCAGACCCATAGACATATGAATATGTAGCACATTATCCAATATGGAAAACATCCATGAAATAAGAGTTCAGCTCACTCCAGAAGAACAACACTTGGGAGCTGGTTGATCTTCTCCCAGGCAGAAAGCTAGTTCAGTGTAAGTGGGTTTACAAAACCAAATTTTCTGTTGATGGTTCACCTTTTAAATATAAGTCCAGATTTGTAGCCAAGGGCTACTCACAAGTACATGGCATATACTACAATGAGACCTTTGCACTAGTGGCAAAGATGGACTCCATCAGGCTAGCCTTAGCCATTGCAGCTTCGAAGCAGTGGGAGGTACACCACATGGATGCGAAGTGTGCTTTCCTGAATGGAGATCTCATTGAAGATATTTACATGTAGCAGCCTCAATTATTTTCTACTAATCCATATCTTGTGCACAAGCTAAAGAAGTCATTGTATGGGCTTAAGCAAGCCCCCAGGGCTTGGTATGCCAAGATTGATAGCTTTCTGCTATAACTAAATTTTGTTCGATGCAAGTCAGATAAAAATGTCTATTTGAAGCTCATTCATGGTTCACTAATGATTATTTTCGTGTATCTTGATGACCTTCTCATTACAGGAAGCTCAAAGGATGAAATTGCCTCCTTGAAGGATGCAATTAACCATGCAATCTCAATGACTGATTTGGGCTTATTGAGCCAATTCTTGGTTCTCAAGATTGCTCAAACCAAACATGGAATCAAAGTACATCAGTCCAATTATGCCTTGGATTTTCTGAACAAATTCAACATGAAGGACTGCAAGCCAAGCAAGACTCTTTTCCTTTCAGGAGTTAAGCTTGAAGAAGCTGATTCTTCACCTATGGTAAACAATACACTGTATAGGAAACTGATCGGGTGTTTGCTGTACCTTACACATACTCGACCTCATATTTATTATGCAGTAAGTGTGGCTTCAAGATACATGGATCAGCCTCATGAGATCCATTGGAGAGAAGCCAAAATGATCCTTAACTTTGTTTAGGGAACAAGGACTCATGGGATCTTCTACAAAGCTAAATCTGATCTTGATTTTATTGGGTTTACTGATAGTGATTGGGAAGGTGACACCACATATTGAAATTTAACATCAGGATATGTGTTCATTCCTACTGAAGGACCAATCAGCTGGTCAAGCAAGAAACAGAGTGTCATTGCACTCTCATCTACAGAAGCAGAGTACATGGGAGTTGTAAATGCAGCAACTCAATGTTTATGGTTGCAGGGGTTACTTAGTGAGTGTGGATTTGAATCAGAATACTCAACTACTATATATTGTGATAATCAGAGTACCATTTGAATCTGCAATGATCCAGTTCAGAGACAGAGAACCAAACACATTGAGATCCATATGCACTACATCAAACAACTTGTGCATGGTGGCACCATTCACCTGCTCTTCTGTTCATCATCAGAACAAGTAGCAGATATCTTCACCAAAGTTTTTTGTGAGAATACATTCAGCAATCTCAAATCACTGTTGGTGATTGCTAATCATGCCATGAAGCATGAGTGATGACAATATTTTCAAATTTTGTTTTACTATCCATGTTTAAGGGAGGATTTTTCCCACTGGGTTTTTGCCTCTTTCCTTGGTTAAATGGACATGCAATATGTAAAGGGTGACTAAGACTTGTTTCTAGGCCCTATAATTTTATGATATTTTACTCATAATTTAGGCTTAAGGGGGGGTGTTAGAATAATTAACCCATAGTTAGCTACCTTAGACATTAATTAATCCATTTTTTGTCTTATTTGCCTAGTTTCCATATTCCAACTTATGCAAGTTGTCCTCCACACATCCAAAGTGGTAAAACTTGATAAATTTGAGTCATGGAGTGCTTTGAAAACCACTTGGAATCAAATTTGCTTTATTCCTGGCCTTCTTAGTGCATGTCTACTTTTTCTGCTTTATTGCCTGCTTTTTCTGAGTTTTAAGGCAATTGGGAAAGTTTGACTAGGTGAAGTTAACTTGTTTTTTGTCCTCATCATACTCCACTCTTTTCTCCTAATAAAAGAATGTATTATTTGTCCTTCCATCATATATTATCTTGCCTAATTCATTTTTCCAATTCGTGAGTTCCTAGACAGATTTGGAAACTGCTTTATGCACCTATGGGGGATTTGCTTAGATTTAGTAAGCTTGCTTTTGACCAAATTTGAATGGCATCCTTATGCATTTGAATATCTCATGTAATTATTTATTGTGGAATCCTATGACTTCACAGGGTTGGATATTGTACACTTATTCAATACAGATTAGTGTTCAGCTCCATATTCAGTCTCCTTTGTGTGTAATTTGCATCTGTAATTGGCAATTTTTGTGAGTGTAATTGTTCTAACGCCTAGGTTCAATTTCCATAATTTGTTCAGGTACACATGGTACTCCCAAATGACTAAACACCTTCAGCAACCGCTTCACACAAATAGATCACAGATCAACATACCGATGTTTATCACGTGGTTAAAACCCTCAAGAGCGAAACAGTCCACGGCCCCAGCCAAATAGCTACTTGGAAAAATATATTATGCAAAAAAAATAAAGTTACATATGAGCTTCTCATAATCGATCAACTAGCCAAGGACCCTCTATGCTCTTTAAATAGATATCATAGACAAATCGGGTGTTAAGCCACGGGTCAATGGTAGGTATGATCTAAGAGAAGTTGAACCGTCGGATCACTCTATGTCTAGAACATATCGTGACCGTCAAATTAGAATATTTACAAATGCATACTAAAGAAACACACTTTTACCTAACGGATATATTACACAAGCTGATCTTAACTAACTCTTAACTATCTAAATATCCTAACATCCCCCCTTAAGAACAACTTTTGATAGGATTGAAGGATTTACAAAAGTGACACTATTAAGAGAAGGAAGGAGGAATTAGAGGCTATCCCCCCTTAAGGACACATTCCTGAACTCCTAACATAGACCAAAGTTTAGAAAACTTCGCTTCTGTAAGAGACTTGGTGAAGATGTCTGTAACTTGATCATCTGTAGGGCAATAGAGCACTTCAATAACACGATAATGAACAAGATTTTGATGAAGTGGATGTGTAGCTCAATGTGTTTTTTGCGCTAATGTACAACTAGATCTTTGGTAAGCTTGATGGCACTTTAATTGTCGCACCAAAGTGAAGTAGGCTGCTGCTGCTCGAATCCAAACTTTGAAAGGATCTGTCGAATCCATAAAGCTTCTTGACTGGCATTAACTGTGGCTCGATATTCTGCTTCTGCTGAAGAAAGAGTAAGAGCTTGTTGTTTCTTACAATCCCAAGTGGAAGGTCTAGATACCAGATTGAAAACATAACCTGCAATAGACTTTCAATCATCAGGATCGTCGACCCAATCTGAATCAGTGAAACCAACCAACAAAGGTTTCCCCCCTATACTGTAATGAATCCCAAACTGAATTGTACCTTGAATATATCGAAGTATTCTTTTTCCTACTTTCCAGTGACTTTCATGAGGAGTTTAGATATAATGGGCAACACAACCAATGGCAAAGGAAAGGTCAGGATGGGAATGAGTCAAGTATAAAAGACTACCAACAAGCTGACATTACAAGGTGGCATCTAGTTCAGGGGAAGTACAAGTGGTAGAAAGTTTGACTCCGGACTGGAAGGGAGAAGGGGTTGGTTTACAATCTTCCATGTTGAAGTGACGAAGAAGGTCACAAGAATACTTAGACTAGAAAAGAAAGATTCCTTCTTTGGTTTGCAATACTTGGAGACCAAGAAAATAATGCAAATGTCCTAAGTCTGACATTTCAAAATTTTTCTTAAGACTGGATTTCACATGGGTTATAAGTTTAGGGTCACTACTAGTAAGGATAATATCATCAACATAAAGAACAAGTATGATGAGATGGTTTCCTACTTTCTTGGTATAGACATTGGGGTCAGAATGACATCTAGAAAAACCAGTGTCAAGGAGAAAGCTATCCATTTTGGCATACGAAGCTCTAGGAGCTTGCTTAAGGCCATATAAGGATTTCTTAAGGAGACAAACAAGGCTAGATTTATTCTGAACATATCCAGGAGGTTGTTCCATGTAAATTTCCTCATGTAAATCACCATGTAATAAGGAAGACTTGACATCCATTTGATGGACTTCCCAGTTATGTAAGGCTGCAAGGGAAAGAACAAGGCAGATGGAGTTCTTTTTTGCTACAGGGGCAAGTGTTTCATTGTAGTTAATCCATTCAACTTGGGAAAAACCTTTAGTAACTAACCTTTCCTTAAGTCTTTCAACACTTCCATCTGATGCATACTTAGTTCTGTAGACCCATTTACATCTGACAAGTTTTCTTCCTTTTGGAAGAGGAACAAGATCCGAAGTATCTTTCACCATTAAGGAACGATATTATTCATCCATAGCTGCATCCCAATATAGATTTCCTGAAGCTTCTGCAAAAGTTTATGGATCATGATTCTCAGAAACTTGAGCCAAAAGAGAAGAGGCTCAGTAAAACTGAGAGCGTGTTTGATGTTGATCTCTAGAATCACCAGTAAGATCACCAGCTACTTCACATGTTGAACAGACCAATCGAGGAAGTATTGGTGCTGGTGTAGTTGGAGGAACATGAGTAGGCGGAGGTGGATTTTCATCCTCATTGTCATCATAAAAAACTGGAGTTGGAAACCTGTCAAGGAAGCTGGAAGAAGAAGAAGAAGAAGAAGGCACAATTGCCGAATCAGGCTCGCATACCAAAGATGGCACACCCGCCAAGTTAGGCTCACACGCCAAGAGATTTTCATCAAATTTAACATCTCTTCTAATGATTATATCATGAGAATGTGACTGAATAATTCTATGACCTTTTACAGCTTCAGAATATCCAACAAATATGCACTTTTCACTTTTAGGATGCAATGCTTTCTGTTTTTCATCCGGAATGTGAGCCCATGCTTCACAACCAAACACAAAAGACTGACTTACATCTAGTTTAATTTTACTCCATGCTTCTTCCAATGTTATACCCTGTAAAAATTTAGTGGGTGTGTGATTAACTATGTGATTTGCACAATTTATGGCCTCAGCCCAATATTGAAGACTTAGTCCTTTAGATTAGATCATACAATTAGCCATTTCTTTTAAAGTGCGCTTCTTCCATTCAGCTACACCATTTTGTTGTGGTGTATATGGAACAGTGTGTTGTTGTTGGATTCCTTGTTCAGTGCAAAAAGTAGTGAACTTGTTGTTAACATATTCTCCTCCATTGTCAGATCTTAACTTAATAATTTGATGACCGGATTGTTTTTCAATAAGGGCCTTCTAGGACAAGAACATGTTAAATACTTCGCTATTAATTTTTAGGAAGCAAACCCAAGTGCGTCTGGAGTAGTCATAAATAAAGGTTAAGAAATATTTGAAACCAGAAAAGGAAGCAGATGGAAGAGGGCCACACAAGTCACTATGCACAAGCTCCAAGGGAACCGAGGCATGCCAAGAGGCATGTTTGTCAAAACTGTCCCGATGATGTTTTTCGAGTACACAATTGGAACAAACACCATCCTTTCAAGATACCAGCGGAAGACCAGTCACCATATTGTATTTACATAGTTATTGCAATGAGCAATAATTTAAGTGACCAAATCGCTCATGCCAAAGTTTGCTCAAGTTATCACTATGAGCAACAAAAACGGAAGGAAAAGGTGATGACCCAAAGTTGTTAAATTTGTACAACCTGGTAATATCATCAACAAGTTTAGTAGCAAGGATATTTTGAGGATTTTAAAAATCCTTGATTACAACTTGGTGAGGTGTAAACGTCACAATTTTACCTTCACCTAAATGAGTAATTTGATAGACTGATAACAAATTGCAGGAAATTTTTGGAACACATAGTACATCACTAAAATGACCATTTTCTACTGGAATTGTTCCAGATCCTACAACTCTTAGAGATCTATCATCACCAACAAATATTTGTTTGGTGTTACATTCATGCATAGTAGAAAATATGGCTTTATCCTTAGCCATATGATAATATGCTCTAGAATCAATGAGCCATTCAATTGAAGTAGAATAAGAAGATGCAGTATAAGAGTAACCAGAAGCACAAAGTGCATGTTCATGAGAGGTAGATTCTGAAGACGAATCTAGGCTGATGTGGTGCTTCTTCATTGCTACTTCCAAGGATTCCATATTCTTAAAACACTTAGATTCATCATGATTATCTTTCCCACAAAAATTGCGATGACGCTCAGTCTTCTTTCCTTTTTGCTTGGATTCTTTGTCATTTTTTAAAGAAGGAGCTTACTGAGAGCATTTGGGACCCTTGTTGTTTGGCTTATTATTGAGAAAATTCTGTTTCTTGGGAGGTTTGGACTTTTCTTTCTGTTGGGACAATAAGGATTTCCCAGATGTATCTGCATTGTTAATTATTCCAAGATGAATGAGCTTATCTTTCTCTCTAATTAAGGAATCACAAAAGGATTCAAGGCCATGCTCTTGATAGCTAGCTGCAGTCAAGGATTCTTTCATTGAGTAGAATGTAGATACGAAAACAAAATATGTAGGTCCAATTTTTGAAAGAATATGATAAATACATTGTTTGTCTTCTTTCTTAATCTTGCATTCTACACATAATAGTATAAGAGTTTTATACTTAGATAAATAGTCTTGAATGCATGAAAAATAATTTGGATTCAAGAAAAGCAACTCATTCTCAAGTTGATGACCCTAAATTTCATTGTGTTTACCAAACACAGATTCCAACTTTTCCCAAGCGAGATTAGGTTCATCAATTCCAGATATGTAGAATTACAAATCAGTAGAGACGGACATCCCAATCAATCAACGATCTTCATCACATCTATCTGCCCATTTAATTTTCTTATCATCATCAGTGGGTTCTGTTTCTTTCCTCGAGGTTATCCTGAAAAGTCCCCTACTTCGGAGAACATCCTCCATATGAGATTTCCATGAGAAATAGTTAGAACTTGTAAGTATAATATCACAAGGGGAAGCCATACTTCAAAATAATGGCTGAAGGAACAGAAGCTATCTGTCTGGATGCAAAGAGCTCGAAAAAATATGCGGCTTTTAAAAAAGGCCCTTAAAATTGATTCTGGATGATGAAGTTATGCTTCATCAAAGAAAATGTTGAAGATGTCCCCAATAGTGATGTGGTAGATATTAACTTGACCAACTGAAAAAAGAAGCCCCCTCTTCCCAAGATCAACCTGTGATAATGACTTTTACAATAAAATTGCTTTGAAGTGAATCACTTTTCTAGAATAAGTGATGTTCACTTTTACAATAATGTGACTTTTAAATAGTGCGGCAATAAATTAAAAGACTTAAGTGACTCACTTTTATTTTATTTTATTTATGTGAGATGCACTTTTACAATAAAATAACTTGAAAATAGAAATTGCATGCACTAAAAAGTAGCTTCATAAGACTTGAACTCAAGACCTATTAAGTAATAAAGAAATTTTGGACCAAGTGAGTTAAGTTTAAAAGGTACATAAAATAATGGAAAGAGGAAGGGTTTTTTTTTTTTTTTTTACCTTTCTTTCTCGTTCTCCATGCTTGCTTTCTTTTCCTGCAAATCTCAAAAAAATGAAAAACAAAAACAAATTTGTTTTCCACACAATGTGGTTAGATCTTGGTTAGCTTACCCAGAAAGTATACGTTTCAAGTTTTCTCGCCGTTTCTAATTTGTTGTGATTGCACAAGGTGCACGTTAAAGAGCATACGTAGCCGAGAAGACCAAAAAAAAAAAAGTTTCCCTTACTGTTTCTGATTCGCCGTGATCGCGCAAGGTGCATGGCAAAGAGCATATGTAGTTAGGGAAGGAAACAATCTGAGACTAAAACAGACAAGATCTAATAACAAACTGATAAAATATGAGAGATTTAAAAAAACAAATCCATCACTGTAACATTATACCTTCAGATTTGATGAAATGGGTGTTTCTGGAGAAAACGAAAATGGTTTTCGGTGAAACGAAGACCATTTTCAAATGGAAACAGTGCTATGGATGCAATGGAATAGCTCCCATAGGACACAAATGTATAGAAAATCCAGATCCAGAAACCCTTTCAAAGTTTCGGCAACACCGATTCTAGATCTTGAACAAAACCGAAAGCAGCTCTTCATAAAAGCTCTGATACCATGTTCGCGTACACAGGGTACTGCCAAAAGACCGAACACCTTTAGAAACCTCTTCACACAAATAGATCATATATCAGCACATCGATGTTTGTCACATGGTTAAAACCCTCAAGAGGGAAACAATCCACAGCCCCAGCCAAATAGCTACTTGGAGCAATTTATTATGCGAAAAAAGAAAGTTACATATGAGCTTCTCATAATTGATCAACTAGCCAAGGACCCTCTATGCTCTTTAAATAGAGATCATAGACCAATCGAGTGCTAAGCCATAGATCAATGGTAGGTATGATCTAAGAGAAGTTGAATCGTCGGATCACTCTATGTCTAGAACATATTGTGACCGTCGGATTAGAATATTTACAAATGCATACTAAAGAAACACACTTTTACCTAACAAATATATTACACAAGTTGATCTTAACTAACTCCTAAGTGTCTAAATATCCTAACACACTTTGTAGTAAATTGAATGAGTAGAGATATAATGTCTACAACATTCTGCATACATCCTTCACTTGAATGATGTTAGTTCTTGGCGATCCTGTATCGTGGATGTTTTAACCTCTTCAATGGTACTCTGTAGTTCATATATAAATATATATAATCCATGGTGGTGTAGAGAGGACATTTCACTTGAATTATGTTTGGGTCTTGAAGCAAGTACTATGTATTTTGATGTCCATTTTTTATTTGATCATTTTATGCCAATTTTCACCGTGTCTGTTTTTTTTTTGCCCCTCTTATAATTAACAGGATAAGATGACCTTTGTGGTTTAGACAGCTGGTTAGATTTAGAATTATTCCATGGTGTGAGTGATATTTGATGTTTCCTTGCCCTTTTTCCATCCCCTTGGTTTCATCAAATCATTGAGGAAGGCATGATATGGTTAATTTAAGAGCATTTTGATTTGTGGGGTATAGTCTTGTTTGGTTATTTCTACTATGGGATTGCCTTAGGGTTGAAAATTAGTATGGGAAAAAAAGTTAGTGTTTACTTAGGGTTGAAAATTAATATGTGAAAACAAGCATCATCATTAATATACATACTAGATCGGCATAAAACTTTGTTTCATGGAGCGGTATGGGTGAACAATAGAAGACTACAAATCAAGGATACGTTAGGGATAATCTTCATTATAAAAGGACCTTTGGATAGGCAGAACTGGGCATCAATTCATCCTCCATTGGAGTCCTTCGACCATTCATATCGCTCCCCTTCATTTGTAGGTCTCAAAATATTTACTTTGGGAACAAAGTACTTATACAGTTTGATCAAAGCCATCAGCTGTGCAAGATGCTGAAAGTAAGGATATTGTTTCATGTTTCACTTTTGTTGTCAAAAGGAATACTAAAAAGTTAGGAAGTACTAAATCTATTCATTATGTGCACGTGGACTTAATGTAGCGAGAGAAGTCATGTCTACTTTTTTGTTCTTGAATGGGAGCAATGATGAAACCACAATAGTGGTTTATAGATGGAAATCATGTAGTGGCAATCACAGGGAAACTGTCAAACATTGGGAAGAATCATTACACTAACAAGGGCCCTTAATGTAGAACAAACTTGGTATTTAGGGTCAACTAGGGTTGTTACTTCTCTTATGCGCAGGTCCATAGATTTTTAGGGTTGTTTTGTGACCTACGGTTGCAAGGAAAGCCACCAAAGATTGTTATTTGCTATTGATATCCTTCAAGAGACTGTAGAGAATCACCTAAGGAACAATCCAACTTGGTTTATAGGGTCTGATATTAAATGGAATTGGTTTTATTTAGGTTTGTTTACCCCACTCTTGTGGAGAAAAAGCACCTAGAAGTCATGATACTACTATAAATTGTTGTTTATGAGGTTGGAATAACCCTTATTTATTCCTAGAATGAAGGTTTGAGGATGTTGGAGTGCCCAGGCCTACTCTTTATGTCCATATCTGTGCCCAAAATGGTTTGTTAAAGTCATTTCAACCCTCAAATTCAACCAACCATTTCTCAAATCCTTTTTTTCCATTCTTCGTGACTTTTCATAGGGCTATTCATGCCCATAACTGCCTTTTAACCCTCCAATTCGGCCCATATTTAGAGGTACACCTATTTGGTGATGGATAAGTGCATAAGGGTGCCGAAGATGGTGAAATAGGGTTGCTTCATAACCTATTTTACTGCCAAATAGGTTTGTTTGTGCCCAGAATTCTTGTGGATGCTGCTATAAGGAATACGAATGATATTTTAGGGTTGCTTTCACCCACAGATTTCTCATTTTCATAGCCAGAATTGAAAAGACCACCTCCTATTGCCATTGATCATCATCTTTTATTGTTGCAATGTGATTAGATCTGAAATTTGGCCTAATTATAGCTGATTTGAGATGCTATACTGTTTGTTGTGACCTTCAGAATGATCCCAAAGTGCTTAGATTTGTCCCTTTGATGTTCATACTCGATTCTAGAGTTGTTTATGCCCATAGGACTTACCAATATTTCTCTTAGTGTGACATTGAAAATACCAAGTTTGTTCTGGAAGCCCTAAATAGGGCCAATTCACCTTGGTGTACTGGTTTATTGTTAGAGGAAGGCCTTCTCTCATTACTTGAGGAACATTCACCCTTGGAGACACATGCATAAGGGTAGTGTTCATCCCTACCAAAAAATAAATTCATCATTTGAAGCAAGCTTACAATCTTTTATACACCATTTCATGAGAGATATTACATGCTTGGAGGTTACTCATTGAGCTGGTCCAATTGGAAGGTTGTTCACATGGTTCATGCCCTATTTTGTGAAGAAATTTTTTGTATTTGGGGGCTGCTTTATAGATTGACTATTTTGCACATGGGTGGAATCTAGGGCCTACAAAGAAAGTTGTGTTTTACTCCAAATAGTATTATGATGTATAGGAATCCTACAAAGGTAACTGACTCGACAATGAAGTAGGTTTAGAGTCTCGATGTTTATATTTCTAGGTTAATTTGTTTTTTTGAATTTAAGTGTCATGTGTGTGACCTATGCATTCCCATATTCACTTGGTCAATTTAGTACGGATTGAGATGAATTGACCATTTTGTTATTGATCCATTCAGTCATACCCTGATTTGCTTGGCTCGGTACCAAAATTGTCACTCGAATCATTTCAAAGGCCGAGTTAGCTCGATTGGGGGTCAACTCAGTTGACTCGTCCACCTTAGTAGAAACACACTTGATTAAATATGCAACTATTATTGTTGAAAGCGGGGTAGGCCAGTAAAAGTAAAAGGAAATGTTAGGAAAAGGAAATGCAAGCAATAAGTGAGAATGGAGAATTGTATGTAACTAAAAGAGGGGCATACATAAGAATTCTTAGGGCATACATTATATTTTTTTAGAATTTCCAGTGTACTGTTGTATGAATGCCACTATGCAAATAAGGAATTGAATTGATAGTCACAATCCCATTAGTATCATAAATTATGGGAGAGATCAGAAAAACATCCGTACACAAATATTAACCAATAAGTATGGTTTTGGTGTTTCATTTGGAGAATAAAATCCTATAACAATAGTTGTTATTATGACTCTTAAATGGTCCTAGATGAGATCTGTGCACTTTTAGGCCCTTCAACTTCCAAGCAAAAGAAGCCATAAACAACAAGTATGTGCACCCTAGAAAACATGGAAATGATCATAAAACATATTAGGTAAAATGGATAATCATCTACAACATCACAAAATCATTCATGGGAAAACTAAAAACCACTTACAACCATCAAAAGTAAGGGTTACAACAACACTGAGTGTAGAGTAAGGAGATATGAGTGGCTAGGAAAATGAATAATCGAGCCAATGTAGAGTGGAAAAGTGACCAACCAGAATTTTTGAAGAGGAGATTAATCAAGATTCCTTGCAAAAGGAACTCATGTCAAAGATGATTTTTGATGGAAGTGACCAACATACCAACTCCGTATCACTTCTATCCGAAGTAAATGTAGATGAATGTGAATATATGGTCTTTGAAGGAGATAGTCCATTAAAGGAGAACCTCCAGGTTTTGTATAGAGATATATTGGCATAAATTGCAGTGTTATATTTGATGCATATGCATAACATATCATCTCAATCTTAACAACATTTAAAGGCCAAATTACAATGGCCACAAGCATACATATGAAGCTTATGAATACTACCGAATTCATGTTAGGAAAAGGCAATGAAAGCAATAAGTGAGAATGAAGACTTGTATGTAACTAAAAGAGGGGCATACATTAGAGTTTTTAGGGCTACCAAATGCCCACACCTATTAACCAAACTCATTCTTGACAAGATTTTTCTTTAACAAGTCTTTCCATGTTTTTTTCTTATAAGTCTTTCCAAGTTTTTTGATGGTATTTTGCTATGCTTATGACAAATTTTTGTTCACCCATGGTGCAGGTAGAACCGAATAGGTATTTTTTAGACCTGTCTTTCTCCAGTGAAGGGATTTTGGGAAGGATAGAGGAAAGTGAGTCATCCAGTAGGTCTACACAGGCTAGATCAACTAGATGTCAGAAGATCGGAAGAAAATTTGAAAACACATGAATTTTTTTCTCCAAGGAGGAGGGTCATGTTCCTATGATGATGAAATAGTGGGAGACATTGACGTGCCCTTAAGGTACCAACACCTAGTGAAACAATGGGTTCCTAGCAATATTCCTGAAGTAAACACTGATTTTTGTGTGAATGAGAGGATATATAGAATTGCACTATCGTCATTGCATGGATTGGGGTTGTTTTGCATGGATGGCATAAAGGTTGGATATGGTAGATGTACATAATTGATGGAGTATGTTGGTCCCTATTACAACTATAGTGATTGGATGCACCTGGTCCAACATACACAAAGTATGCGTAGATATGGGTTGTCAGTGAATTATATACAACTGAAAGACAAAGCTCAAAATAAAGGAGCAACGATGTACATGGACGGAAGGCCAAAAAAACCCGGTAATATTGCGGGGTTTATAAACAATACACAACCAGGGTCTACACTAAATCAACCCAACTGCATATTCAAGTTACGTGAAGGAAACAGTTTCTTTGTATGTGCATTAAATCAATAGCTTCTCGCGAAGAACTGCTTATTGATTATATTTTGAATCGTGTAGATACAAACAATGTTAGTATGGTTATGGTACAACAAACAATTTAACCACCCTTTTATTAATTATTTTAACATCTATAGGACTTTTCATTAGCATATAATTGAAATGATCTACTTTTCATGTTTCCTTATGTAACTTTTAGTATGTTTTTGATGTAGGGTTCTCTTAGGGGCACCTCCATCTCCGTAAAGGTTTGTCAACCCGAGTCAAGGTAGTAGGTATACATCGATATTGCCAATGTAATATTAAATTTAGGATGGACATACAGATACATTGTTATTTATTTTCATTAGTATATTAGGTTCATTTATATAATATTATCTATTTTCCATGCAGAGTGTTGATCAGGGAATCCAACCGGCTATTGATCAGCCGACTACAGCATCATGGAAACAATCAAACATGAATGTAATTCTCCATTTCAAGTACATTAAAATCGTAAACATGTATATCGTGACACATAATGTTTATTTTGTTATGTATTCTTTCATTTTTATGGTTTCGTTCATGATGGTAATGTTGTCTACCATTTTTGCAGATTGATCGAGGAAAGTCCCCAGCTATTGATCAGACAACTGGATCCTCAAGGAAACTAGTAAACCTAAATGTAATTCCACATTCTAAATACTTAAAAAATGTACAGCTATAAAACATGTAGCATATTGTTTATTTTTGTTCTGTATTTGTTAGCTTTTACATATTGCGTTCATTGTGATAATGTTCTCTACTTTTTTTGCAAGTGGCTGATCGAGGTAAATCCCCATATGTTGATCAGAACACACCCTCATCTAGGCGTCAGGTAATTCTATATGTAATCCCTAATATAATTATTTGCGCACACTATTGCTTCAAAGACTAAGAAACTTTTTATATATTTCAATTGTAGAAAGGGGATTCTATTTATGAAACAATGTCTCAAAACTCTTTACAGAATGAGGTCTCTTAGTTGATGAGAGATAGTGAAAATAGAGAGTCTGGAGACCCATTGAGGGTGCTACAAAGGACAAGGGAAAAACAAAATGAGGAATTGATTCATCTGACATTGGCATTTCCACTAATAGAAGGGCTCGAACAAAGGATTCAATTGTTGTTACAACAATGTAAACAAGTGGACGTACAGTTATCAAATAAAAATGAAAATTCATTTATAAAAAATTTATAATATTTGATTTTATATGCTATTGAAATTATAATACAATGGTTTGAATTTATAGCGCAATATGTATATTATCAGTGGTGTTCAAGGCAATGTTGGTCCCAGTGACCAAACCACTCCACGTACACCACATACTACTCCCATATTGTCCACTGAACAATCGGTAACACACTCTACGACACCGTCGAGGGCAACAGATGTTGCAGAAGAAGGGGTGGATGCAGGGTTAGATAGAGATGTGGAAGCATTTCCTAGATCTTCTCATGTGACTAGCACTGGTTCAATAGTCTGTACATTTTTGGTGGATGAAGAACTGGTTCCAATAAAGATAGAGAGGATTCCAAGTCATTATAGATTGTTCAATTTAGTTTTTATAATTTGTGTCTAATATACCGATAATATTTTCTAATGTTTCCTACTTATGGCATTAATGTTTTATAGAAAATGATATATTTTATAAACATATGAATGATTTGGCCTTGGACATCTTCGGGCCCACCATCCACACAGTGTGGAACAAGCATCCAAAATATTTAAAGGATGATCTGACTAATTTCTTGGTTAGTCTATTCGAAAAAGATACCTTCAATACATCAAAGCTCCTACAGAAGGATGGAAAACATCTAAAGATTGTTCCAAGACCTTAATAGGGTTCACCTATAAAAGAACCCTAGGTATTAGCACCCTCCAATGATTCCATCTATAGAGTGGTGCCCTGGTCGAATATGGAGAAGAAAAGGACGTGAGAAAATCAGGAAAGATACCACCAGGTGGAACAGGGAGGCATGAAATACATTCCAAAATGTAGTGGTAAGCCTTATTATTATTAGTTTTTATATCAATTTTGGTACATCAACTAATGTACTTAAAAACTTAATTAGGCTCTCAGACACATCAAAGGCCACAGAGGCAAGAATTGAAAAAATTGGCCAACACAAGCTTAGGCTTGGTGGTTACTCCAACGTAGAAGCCCGATATGTAAGTATCGCAAAACCTGAATCTGCATCCAAATATCATACAGATTATTATTTTTGTTTTGTTTTTTCAAAAGGATTTAAAATTAATGACATCATGCAAATATGAAGGTCGAATAGTTCAAGTAATTTCCTAGTGCGGATTACATGAAGATTGGCTTTGAACAGGGATTTAACGTTGTTGTTGAACACCGAATAAGATTCTCTGGGAATACTGCACGATCTTTTGCTGATCCATCTGGTGCCCAGGTATGTGAAAATTGTATATTTTAATGATAATTTATTAATTGTCATGCAATTTGTTGCTTATAAATAAATTAAGATAAATTATTTATTCCTTTTTGTGCAGGAAAGTAATGATCCCGTTCATGTCGAGGATGTAGTAGATGACCAACCAAATGAAGATCATGCTTCTCATAGTGGTAATGAATTTATTAATGTGCCATTGTTTTTTATAGACCATTGTAGATGATCAACATTAATTCTAATTCTAAACAATTCAACTGCAGAGCATGTAGATGCAGATCATAACACAGAACAGGTTGGGCCTATATGAGATAATGTTGAACATGTTGATGTGCCAATGGCAGGTAAAAACACACATTCGTAATGTTTTTTAAATGAATTACTCATATTTATCAAAATATAAATATATTAATGAAATATTTTGACATTATTGCAAGAATTCATCACCCCTCGCCTGAACTTCAACCTTGCGATAANTTCCCGAAGATGTGACTCTAACTAAATATTTAAAGAGAAGAAAAGTAAAAAGGAAGTGACTAAACAAATTTTGAGTAATTCTTATTTATAAAAAAAAAAAAAAAACATTTAATGGTTTTTTCCTCTGTTTCATGAATGAATATTTGAATGAATGCCTTACCAAATGGTTTAGAGATTTTTTTTTTTCTACCATTGACTAAATTAATGTTTTAATGAATGAGTTAATGAATGGTTTAAGGAATGGTATTTTAAGCTGTTGAATGATTGAATGGTTTAATGAATTATTTAAAGAATGATTTAATGAAAGCATATTTCAACTATTGAGTGAAATGTCACGTCCCCATCCCTCAGACCAGCGAAGAGGACGCGACGAACACCACAAGAAAATGGGAAAACAACCCCATGAACATGGACAGACATTAATGCGGAAATTTCAAGCTTAAAAAATGCATACCCAGATGCAGAATGAATCAACGTTCAGCGGAAGCAGACTCATATACATTTCCAACATTTAACATGTTCATCATTATTTAGTTGACATCAATATAATTGCAGAGATGGGATAAAAACAACACTTATCTTTCAATGAATAACTCGCCCGCAACCAGCTACGTCGCTGCAACGTTCCACCCAACCATAGGCCAACGTGCTCATCAATCTCTCAGTAACACTGCCACCCCTGATCTGGGCATGATTCCTCTAAGGATAAGGGTCAACGCAGGCTTACACATAGCTGAGGGACACAATCCGCCAAACCAACACCATTGGGCTTACCAGGCCTTCAGCAATCGGCCAAGCCAGCACAATCCAAAGACCAACCACTGCTTACAGGAATCAAAACCATCCCTTCATAGTCCTATGAAGAAGGTAGAGACAACCGAGGACAGTCCCAATCTGAAGATAGCACATAGCTCAAGCCCACAAGACAAAACAGAGTTGTTCTTGGCCCTGTCGTGGCCAAAAAAACTCAGCACAACACCCAAAGCAAGGTATATCAACAACCCAACTCACAAAGAGTGATGGAAACAATCCACAGCCCAAAGCACAGGAAGACTCAACCGACAGATTCGAAATCCACAGTGGCCCAAAACACAGTTGGACACCACAGCCAACAAATCGTGGGGGAGGATGACAGCTCCCGCCCCATAATGAAATAGCGGAAAATTACACAGTCTGACAACGGAGAGAAAATAGACTATCAGTAGATAGCATACATGGCCATAATCAACAAGGAGACATATACATACCACTGAAACTGGTGTGGAACACACAAGCACACGGCCCTGAGCGTGAATGGCTCCTGCACCTAAAAATCCTGGGTGATAGCTACAATTTCATCCACTCTCTGCATGAGGAAATCAACGCAGAATTCCTGTGCATGAGGAGAGAGCAGAATGTCTCTTTTTCTGTGGGATGATCCCAGCCTGTACGTGAGGATAAACAGCTTCGCCTATGCGTGGGAATGAACAGACCAACTGACCAACAAGAGGAAGAACGAGCAGACCACCATCGTGAAGGTTGAAGACCAAGTGTGGGAGCAACCGACCATAGTCGTGAAGATTGAAAACATGGGAGAGAAGAGTGAGTGCAGTCGTGGGTGGAGTGGGCACATGGGCAAGGAACTGATAGTCCTCCACAACCACCACCACTTCAACAATAACTTCCCCCAACTAACTCAACAAAACAATAAAGAGGTTGGAAGAGGTTGGATGAGACAAGGGAGGTGGGAACACATGGGTTTTTTTCCCATAAACCAAGTTTTGACATCCCCCACCCCTTATCCTTCGGAGTCATGCCCCTTTCATTCAATGTTGCACTGTCGTAGCTGGTTGTGGTTTACTCTATTTGATGTGCGTATTTACATGATGTCAAATTCTAAGGTGCCGGATAGCACGACATACCATCAGCAACTATCCCCATTGCCGAACATACACAACCAAATCGATGGTGGGGCTTTTGCCTTTAGCTCCTCACCACGATTAATTACAATATATACATCATGGAAACGGGGTCAAAATCAGGGACATTACATGAAATAATTTGCAGTAGATGCATTGTTATTTTCATTGTAGATGCATTGTTATTTGGATTGTGAAACAGTGAAATAAATTGTTATTTGCAAGTATATGCATTGGGTTTGGGGAGTTGAGAGTGATGTGAGGGGGGGGGGAGGGGCCATAATATCTTTCACTTTCATGTGGTGGGTCCTGTTTAGTAGAGAATATTAAATTATTCTTGAAACATAGAGGAGCTCAATGAATGGTAAGTAAGAATACATTAAAAACCATCTATTTCTATAATTTTAGTGTATAATTTTCACTATTGCTATTTGACTCCTCTATTGGAACTTGTTACAGATAGGGTTGAGATACATTTCCATAGTTAAGAGGCAAGAAATGGTGTTTTGATTAGATCAATGGCCTTATATACATAGTATTTTTGGTTATCCATGTCTTATCACGTGATATATTCTTAACAATTAATTTACTTGAATATTTGAATAGTATTGTAATTTACATTGTAATAGAATTGTATTTATTTAGATTGGTTTTGTTACTTTCATAAACAAACATAAATTTATTTGAAGGGTCCTAACATGAAACTATTGCAACAGGACAAAAAATGAAGTATGTTGAATGATGTTTTGAAAGGTAAAGCATAAGAAGACAGTGTGAAGATCCACAAATCAAGGTATAATTATGTTTTATTTTGTTTGATTGAGCTATGTATTGGGTATTTATGCATGTGCACACACATACATTTAGTTGTTGATGATGATTACCATACATTCAGGCGAACTTTGTTCTATCTGATCGAAACAATAACCTTAAATATTTTGATTTATCATGATAACTGGCCCCTTGGTAATACTTTACCAATACCATATAGCCATGACAACAAATTAAATGTAGCCATTTCATTACAAGAAATATGATAGGCATTTGAGTTTGATGGGAATATGAAAGGTCAAAAGACATAAAAGGATAGATAGACTTGTGAGAAAAATGGTATCTGAAGCATTGTTTCCCTACTATTCTGCATGAGTATATTGTTATCTGCCCAAGTTTATCTTTCTCCAGTAGTTTTGTAATTTGTTTCTTAATATCATATCTTGTTCAACTTTCATGTTTGATTGTGTAGTGGAAAACCTATGTTTATATTTGTGCTTATCCCTGTAGATTGTGAGTTGGGCATGGTACACATTGGTATTTTCAGTTTCCATTGTAACTTTTCACCCCAACATCACTATGCACTTTATTACTCATAATTGGTAATTTGTTACGAAGTCTTCTTTGTGAAAATATTTTATTAGGCATTTATATCTGTAACATCCTTGACCCTCCAACCAGTGAAGGGGACGCTACCATGGCCTTAACCATCTGGGAAACCAGCCCCATGAACATGTGCATTCACAAAATACTGAAGAAAAATGCATTGAAGTATAACATAAACAGATACATAATTATTTATCATACACAGTGGAAGCAACATACACTCATACAAGCATTCAACATGTTCACCATATTCATTAACACTAAAATGATTGTAGGAGTAAAATAGACAAGATTACTTATCTTATAAAGAGCTCATTCTGCAACTAGCTACGTCGCTACAACGTTCCACCCAACCATTGGCTAGCATGCTCCTAAATCTCTCAGCAATGCTTCCACCCCCAATTTGGGCATGATTCCCCAAGGAATAAGGAACAAGCATGCTTACACATAGCCAAGGATACACCAAACACAGCCAAGTCAACATAGTTCGGTTTATCAGGACATCCAAAAGCTGGGAAAGGCTAAATGCTAAGCTGGTGAGCTCATTACAGAGCTAGGGACACCTACACCATAACTAGCCTAACTTCTAAGACACCCACACACACCCAACATAAGGAATCAGTCCCTTCTCTGCTACACAGTCCCTCAGGCCCTGAATTCCCTTCTAGTGCTATTCATGGGTTGTGTAGAAGAAAACTATCCCTCTAGCTCTGTTTATGTGGTTTCCAAACACACCAGGTTTATCAAGCAACCAAAGCCCACATCCCTGCTCCCAACACAGTCCGAATACCAACCATTGCACGCATGAAATCTATCAGCAGTTACAACTTAGACAGGGAAAATGAATCCTGGGTCATTCTTGGACCTATCGTGGAAAAAATGACTCCCAAGCAACTTACATTAGTCTCCAAATGTATCAACAACAGTAGTTCACAATGTGGGGAAACAACAGTCCATCCTAGACAATGAAGCCACCGGGAAAAACTTACACATACCACATTGGGGAAGAAAATATAGACTCCTAACCTATGCGTGAGGGAAATTTTACACCAAAAACCGAAAATACAGAGGGAGAACACACCAGATTTCAACTCTGTGGAAAAACATGAATGACAACCAAAAAACGGATTTCCTCCTGGCTGTGTGTGATCAAACAGAAAAGATGCATGTGCATGAGAATGAATAGACTACTATCCCTACGTGAGGATGAACAGACAAGGGAAAGAATGGCGTCGTGGAGAGAGTGGAATGAGGGGCGTAGTCATTCTTCTACCCATTGTAACGTTTAATCCTCTAGTGGAGCGTGCATGTGGGCAAGGACTGACAGTCCTGCCACACTCCACTCCCAGCTATAACTACCTCAACTACTTAGCAAAACATTAAAGTGGTAGTTGGATAAGAAAGGAAATATGGGAAAATCAAACAGGTTGGTGACACATGGATTTCCCCCCCCATAGCCCAAAGTTTGACATTCCCCACCCTTATCCTTATGAGAATCATGCCCCTTCTCAATTTAATTTCTGTGAACATAGCTGGTTGGGGTTCATTTTAATTAAAGATGCATATTTACATGATGAAAAAACTTAATATATGCCATATACCATGATAGACCATCAGCAATGATTCCGTTCGCCGAAACATAACACAATTAAATCAATGATGGGGATTTCACCTTTATATCCACACCATGATTCATTACAATATATACATCATGTACGTTTAATGCAACGGGGTGAAAACTGGGGTGTTACATTCCCCTCCCCCTTCAATAGCACTGTCCTCAATGCTTTACAAAATTGAACAAAATGCTACACTGGTATCGCCTCAGTGTTCCATAGAATTGAACAAAAATGGATGTTCCAATCGCATGGCATCCTCTATCTCCCATGTAGCCTCTTTAAGTCTGTAGTGCTCCCATTGCATCTTTACCTGACCTATGGCTTGGTTCCGGAGCATTGTGACTTTCCTATCGAGGATACGCATTGGCTCGGTTTGTAACTCTCCCTTGGGTTCCACTTGAATCACATCCCAATTTATCACATGGTTAGGATCATGTACATATATCTTAAGCAAAGAAACATGAAAAACATTATGAGATCTAGTACTAGCAGGAAATGCAAGTCTATATGCAACTAGCTTTATTCTCTCAAGCACTTCAAATGGCCCATAATATCTTGGTGACAACTTGGGAAAACTTCCAAGATTGAAGGAACTCTTCCTTTCCCTCACTTTGAGGTAAACATGATCCCCAACACTAAACTCCCTGTTCACCCTATGTTTATCTACATAGCTCTTTTGTTTGTCCTGTGCTGCTTTCAGATTCTACCTGATCTTTACAACCTCTTGCTCCATTTCCTTGAGCAATTCTAGTACAAGCATAATCCTGTTCACTGGGTTATCCCAAGTCACTGGTGTCCTACACCTTCTTCGATACAAAGCTTCATATGGACTAATCCCCAAGGACGCCTGCTGTCCATTGTTATAATAAAACTCTACCAATTGCAAGTAATCTTCCCACTTGGTTGGTTTTTCCATTACATACATGTGAAGCATATCTTCAAGAACTTGATTAACTCTCTCTGTCTATCCATCTGTCTGAGGATGGTATGTAGTGCTGAAGTTTAGCTTTGTACCGAAATCTGCAAACAACGGCTTCCAAAAGTTGGACGTGAACTTGACATCTCTGTCGGAGACTATTGTCTTAGGCAATCCATGCAATTTGAAAATCTCCTTCATGAAGATCTTTGCAATGTCATCAGTCCTATGCGTAGACTTAACCGGTATAAAATGCACTGCCTTAGTCAGCCTGTCTACACAACCATGATGGAATCATGTTGTCTCCAAGTCATCGTCAATCCTGTAATAAAATCCATGGAAATAACTTACCATTTCCATTCCGAAACTGGCAAAGGTTGCAACAAACCTGCAGGGTGTTGATGCTCAACCTTTACTTGTTGACATTTCATACAACTCAAAATGTACTCAGCCATATCCCTTTTCATTCCTGGCCAAAAGTACTGCTTTCTAGCTGTAGCAATGGTCTTTTGGTATCCTGGGTGACCAGAATATGGTGTTTGATGGATTTCATCCATAACAACTCTCCTTAAATATGCTACATTTGGAATATAAATTCTATCTTTATGAGTGAGAATTCCATCTTCTTCCAATTTATATCCCTCATACCTCTTCTCAAGACTTTGCTGCTACAATTTGTCTTTTACCTGCTCATACATTTCATCTCCAGCAGCATGACTAACAATTTGTTTCCTCAAATCTGATTGGCAGCTACTAAGATATGCCACATGCATTTCTTGCACCTTCCTACTGAGTACATCAGCTACCTTGTTTTCTTTCCCTTTTATGTGCTTGATTTCAAAATCAAATTCACATAAAAATTCCAGCCATCTTTCTTGCCTAGCATTCAGAGTAGGCCGATCAAACAAATACTTTAGTCCACAGTGATTTGCTCTAAGCTCAAATCTCCTGCCCATCATGTAATGTCTCCACATATTGAGAGCATGTACTATGGTTGTAAGCTCTAGATCATGGGTGGAATAGTTCTTCTCATGCTCCTTCATCTTTCTTGACTCATAACATATCACGTGGTTGTCCTGCATAAGGACTCCTCCAAGCCCTTGTCCGCATGCATCGGTACATGCCACAAAATATTTCTCTGGATCTGCAACATTCAATATGGGTGCACTGGTGAGAATATTCTTCAGCTACTAGAAACCTTCTTCACACTTCGATGTCCATTCAAACTTTATCCCCTTCTTTTGCAAAGAAGTGATGGCATGTGCAACTCCTGAGAATCCCTCAATGAATCTCCTATAGTATCCTGCAAGTCCCATAAAAGATCTTACATTTGTCACATTTCTTGGAGTAAGCCAATCCATAATGGCTTCAATCTTTTTAGGGTCCACAGATATACCCTCCTCTGAGATAATGTGACCCAAATACTAAATTCTATCTCTATATAAGTCACACTTGCCCAGTTTCACATACAGCTGATGCTCCCTGAGCACTTTCAATGTCAATCTCAAATGCTCTTCATGTTCTTCCTCATTCTTAGAATAAACAAGAATGTCATCAAGGAAGACAAGAACAAACTTATCCAGATATCTGCTGAAGACACTATTAATAAGGCACATAAATGTAGCTAGTTCATTTGTGAGACCAAATGGTACCACTACAAACTCATAATGTCCATACCTTGTCCTGAAGGATGTCTTATGAATTTATTCATCCTTGATTCTCACCCGATGGTAACCAGACCTCGAGTAAATCTTGGAAAATACCTTTTCTCCTCTCATTTGATCAAAGAGGTCATCAATCCAAGGCAAAAGATATTTATTCTTCACAGTAACCTTGTTCAACTATCTGTAATCAATACATAACCTGAGTGTACCATCTTTCTTCTTTACAAATAGAATTGGTGCTCCCCAAGGAGACACACTCAGCCGGATATACTTCTTTTCCAACAACTCTTGCAGTTGCATCTTCAATTCTAACATATTTGGTGTACTCATCTTATAGGGTGCTTTGGACATTGGTGTTGCTCCTAGAACAAGTTCAATTGTGAATTCAATGTCCCCCTTTGGAGGAAGCCCTGGAATCTCATTAGGAAACATGTCCTTGAATTCCTATAACACGTGATAGTCCTCCAACCTAGGACTTTCATCGTGTGTTGCCTCCAAAATATGAGCTACATACAACAGGAAACCCTTCCTACAGAACTTCTTTAACTACAATGCTGAAACCTGCTATATTGAAAAAACCTTTAGAATACCCTTCACAACTACTAGGTTCTCTTCATTATCCATGCATTCCAAATTCTTATTATAACAGTCAAGATTCACCCTATGAGCTTCTAACCAATCCATTCCAATGAGAACATCATAAGAAGCAAGTGGTAGAACATTCAGATCTAGACAAGTGACCAATCCATCCATGACCAAAGGACATTTCTCTACTACTTCATTGACCGTTCTTTTAGTTCTGGTGGCTAGCTAGAGTAACCAAGATTTCCTATGCTTTACCTTATTAAAAGCACAAATCTCCACTACTCTAGGAGTAATGTAACTGTGAGTAGAACCAGGGTCAATCAAAATAGAAACATATTTCTCAACAATCTTACCTGCTACTTCAACCACAGTTGACTAGGGATCTGCCTGGCGGTCCTCCAGTGCTACATAAATCCTAGGGACTACCCTTGCTACTTGACCCACTTATTATGCTTCTTGAATGTTATAAGCTGGCCTTGCACTCTCATTCTTGAGTGGAAAATTTCTGCGCATGTGGGGTCCTCCACATTTCCAACACTGGAGTGGCCCTCTATTCTATTGTGGATCCTTAGGATTTTCTCCTATTACTCCGACTGGCTTACTCACAGCTTGGGATGCCTGTTTCTGTTGTTTCCTAAAGTTAGAATGTTTGAAACCTTTCTTTCTTTGGTCAAACTTCTCGTTCTTCTTGTCCTTCCATGCCTTATGGTAATCTAGATTACCTTTGCTTTGCTCATAGCAATACTTATCCTTCTTTATTGCTTCCTCAAGAGTTCTAGGTTCATAAAACTCAATTCTATCTTTGTAAGACTAAGGAAATCCACTCATAAAATGTTGGACCTTCACTTTTTCATCTTTTATGTACCAAACATACCTCAACAGCTCCAAAAACTTATTTGCATATTCTTCCATGGTCCGCTGTCCCAATCTCAGCCCATGGAACTCCTTAATCTTGTCATTATAATACCTGTCAGAGAGGTATTTCTACTTGAAATACTTCTTGAACTGTTTCCACTTAAGTCTCGATTCACGGATCCTCTTTACGTGCTTGAAGTGTTCCCACCAAATGGATGCTCTTCCATTCAGATTGAATATGGAAAATCTTGCCTTCATGTTTTCCGAATAGTCATGCACTTGAAAGTACATCTTTATTCCAAGAAGCCAAGATTCAACTTCTTGTCCAGTCTTTACCTCACCATCAAATGTAGGAGGTTTAGCTTTCCTAAATTCATCCTGAGAGTAAACCCTATGGTGTCTTCTTCTTTTCTTATGAGGAGATGAACTTGTATCCCCACTGGATACTTTAGAATCAGATGATCCACTAGAAGTCCTTCTCCTTCTCCTAGTGCTGCTTTTACTGCCTTCTGGCCTTGATGTACCTCATCCATAATATATCTTTTTCTGTAAATATGTCAAACTTTGCAATATGGCAGCATTCAACTGATGCTGCTCTTCCCGGGATTTAACCAAGCTTCTCATGGTGGCTGTAACATATGATAGTGTCTCTTGGAATATCCTTCCATTGGAATCAATGTCGTCATTCCCATTACAGACATTTTCTACCATGGCATTTTCTTCTTGCTCGTAAGAATCTCGAGCATCATACCCATCATGGGTTCTCATGACTGAACCAACTCTCGATTTACCACACTGTTCTTTCTAGAGTAATTCTCTTGGAAGTTATCTAAAGTTTTGCAAATGTGTTCGTAGCAAACTATTAGATTCACAATATTAATATACATCAAAATTACTTACCTTTTCTCCTGGAAATTCATAAAACAACAATTATGCAAAAACACCGAATTTTCTCTATTTCATATTCAGCTCTGTGACCACAGACAGTCTGCTGAAATCTGCTGAAAACTAACTAAAGATAGTTGGAAAGTGCTCGAAAAACTACTAAGAAATTATTCTGAAGAAACCCAAATTTCCTTAGGCCCAATCAGACCTCTTCCTAGCTATTCTTCCGACACTATGGTAGTCAAAACAACTACACCTCCGATCTGCATCGGTAATCAAGTTAACTGTGCATCGGGTGCATAGTCCTTTGGGCAGTCGCAACGGTGAAAAGTGTTCTTACTTCGGCTTCCACGGGAAAATGTCTAGACTTCCGATCGGTGATGTCAATGACTATTCTCCTTAAGTCCTCCCCAACCGTAAGTCTATCGATAGTTGGAAGCACTAGTTGCTGCGGCGTCGAAGGGCTAGTTGACTAAGCAGCCGCAACGGTGAGTCACCTTCATTGAAATTTTTTTGATCAACGATCCGATCCACTAACATTTCCTGATGGCCGATGATCTCGTGCCTTAGAGAAAATTTGAATTTTCCTCTTTCCTTGTCTTCCGTGGCATCAGCTCTTCCATATTCTATTCATCGGCGATCCAAGTCACTATACTTCCTTTCGTTGCAGTGATCTGAACGGCAACTTACCTCCTCTGTGTCAGCGATCGGCTATGTTATTATGTCGGACGATTATTCTTCTAGGAAGCCACAACAGCGGATCTTCAATCCACTAACTTCATTCGATGGCCGATGATTCCAGGACTAAGACAAATTTTTTGAAATTTTCCCTTTTGTCTTCCTCTTTTCCGCTTGATCGGCTTGATTCTCTTCTTTTGTCGGCAAAGTAGTTCCATCAGCAGCCGCAATGGCAGCCCACCATCTTCGATCTTCTTTCAATCGACGACCAAATATACTAAGGCATAACCTGATCGGCATCGGCAGTCTCTTCTCATCAAAAGGCTAGTGCTCTAGGATTCCGAAACGGTGGGCGTACGAACCACTAACTTTCGTGAATCCAAACAGCTAACCATCGCCGATCACCGATGTCCTCAACACTTAGACAATTTTTGAAAAATTTTCTCTTCTTATGTCGCTGAAAACTTTCTCTATCTTCCACTGACTCTATCGGCTCCTAATCCACTAACACCTCGGCATCGATGAGTGGAAGACTAAAGCATTGGTGGGTTAGTTTGATCAACAGCCGCAACAGTAGCTCATCAATCGGCTAAGTATCAATGATCCATCTTTCTAGGTGTTTTGATGTGCCCATGGACAAAACACTTAGAAAATTTTCCACAATTTTCCTTCCAACTATCCTCCATTGGTTGTGCTTCTGCCTAGATCTCCGCTACATCGGAAGTCCTTCCCACTAAGTGTTTCAATGAACCGACAGTTCAAACACTTCGACAAATTTGTGTGGAAGTTTTCTGTCATAAAATTTTGATCTCTGCTGGGCAGAAACAAATTCTGCCTCTGTCACTACATTTTTCATGGCTCATTCAGGCCCATGTTGCAACATGAGCTTTGATACCACACTGTAACGTCCCCGACCCTCCGACTAGTGAAGAGGACGCTACCATGGCCTTAACCATCCAGGAAACCAGCTCCATGAACATGTGTATTCATAAATTATTGAAGCAAAATGCATTGAAGTAGAACATACACAGATACATAATTATTTATCATACACAATGGAAGAAACATACATTCATACAAGCATTCAACATGTTCACCATATTCATTAATAGTAAAATGATTGCAGGAGTAAAATAGACAAGATTACTTATCTTATAGAGAACTTGTTCCTCAACCAGCTACGTCGCTGCAACATTCCACCCAACCATAGGCTTGCATGCTCTTAAATCTCTCAGCAATGTTTCCACCCTCAAGCTGGGCATGATTCCCCAAGGAATAAGGAACAAGTAGGCTTACACATAGCCAAGGATACACCAAACACAGCCAAGCCAACACAGTTTGGTTTATCAGGCCATCCAGGAGCTGGGAAAGGATAAATGGTAAGTTCGTGAGCTCACTACAGAGCTAGGGACACCTACACCAGAACTAGCCTGACTTCTAAGACACCCACACACACCCAACACAAGGAATCAGTCCCTTCTCTGCTACACAGTCCCTCAGGCCATGACTTCCCTTCCAGTTCTATTCAGGGGTAGTGGAGAAGAAAGCCAGCCCTCTAGCTCTGTCTATGTGGTTTCCAAACACACCTGGTTTATCAAGAAACCCAAGCCCCCATCCCTGCTCCCAACATAGTCTGAATACCAACCATTGCATGCATGAAATCAATCAGCAGTTATAGCTTAGATAGGGAAAACAACTCCTGGGTTGTTATTGGCCCTATCATGGCCAAAATGACCCCCAAGCAACTTACAACAATATCCAAATGTATCAGTAACCACAGTTCACAACGTGGGGAAACAACAGTCCATCCTGGGCAACGAAGCCACCTGGGAAAAATTACACAGACCACAATGGGGAAGAAAATACAGACTCCCAACCTATGTGTGAGGGAAATTTTACACCAGATCTCAGAAATACAGAGGGAAAACAGACCATATTTCCACTCTATGGAAAAATGTGAATGACAACCAAAAAATGGCTCCACTCCTGGCTGCGTGAGATCAAACGGAAAATATGTCTGTGAGTGAGAATGAACAGACTACCGTCCCTACATGAGTATGAATAGACAAGGGAAAGAATGGTGTCATGGAGAGAGTGGAATGAGGGGCTTAGTCATTCTTCTGCCCATCCTGAGGTTCAATCTACTGGTGGAGTGTGCATGTGGACAAGGACTGACAGTCCTGCCACACTCCACTCCCAGCTATAACTGCCTCAACTACTTAGCAAAACATTAAAGTGGTAGTTGGATAAGACAAGGAAATATGGGAAAATAAAACAGGTTGGTGAAACATGGATTTTCCCCCCCATAGCCCAAATTTTGGCATTCCCCACCCTTATCCATATGAGAATCATGCCCCTTCTCAATTTAGTTTCCGCGAACATAGCTGGTTGGGGTTCATTTTAATTAAAGATGCATATTTACATGATGACAAAACATAATATATGCTGTATACTATGATAGACCATCAACAACGATTCCGTTTGCCAAAACATAACACAATTAAATTTATGGTGGGGCTTTTACCTTTAGCTCCACACCATGATTCATTACAATATATATATCATGCACGTTTAATGCAATGGGGTCAAAAGCGGGGTGTTACAATATCTTTCTGTATTGCCTCCAATTTATCATCGAGTTTAAAGTGGTCACTTAGAGCAAACATCTCAACTGTGGAATACAAAAGAAGAATGAATGCATTGATAATTATGGTAACAAAGTATTGATATCTTCTTGAAAAAATAAATATCTATTTGCTACTTTATTGATGGAAGGCATTGTTTGAATTCTTAAGTTATAAAAAATGTTTATTTTTGTTGTTTTCAGGCAAACTTCCAGAGGTGTCCACGGCCTGAAAAAGAGTATAAGTCATTTTCACTGATTTACAATGATAGATCACTAGATTTGGTATGACATATTTTCACTAAAGGCAACATTTTCACATTTGTTGGAAACAGTTTCGAGGTTCTTTCCCAAGGGAAATATGTTTCTATTGAAGAAAGCCCATTTGCAGCCATGAATTTTGGTGGTGTTGATCCTAATCACTTCAAGGGTAAACATCAATATGCTCTTGTTACTCGAAACGGTTACTGGAAGTTATGTAATAGAATCATCTTAGTTTTATAGGTTTAAGATTGATTGTATTTAAGAATAAACACATGCAGACCATGTTCTTTGTATGATTCAATATAGTTACTAGTAGGTACGTGATGGGATTAATATACTCTAATAAATCGATTTTTCTATTTCCTTCAGTTTGACATGGGAGACTTCCTCATTGATGATCAATCAACATGTCAGCATACAGTCCATCTTATTCAATTGGGCACATGATTGCTTCTTAAGGAATCTTATGAAACTATTGATGACATTTTATGAACATTTTGTTGCAGGTTTCTGTGCTGGAGGTTGTGTTTCTATTGCAGATTCTTGAACTTCTTTGCTAGATGGTCCATCGGTAAAGAATGCATACCTTTGATCTTTTGTAAATTTCTTGTATAAGTTAGTGGTGTTTTCTAGGTCTATGCACGATATGCTATTGTTGTAAAGCATAAGTGTGTCATAGCCACACCAAGGATATAGGGAAGACAAAGCTATTTCCGAATCATAACCAATAGATTATTATCATTTAAACCACTTTTCTTTGAAATCAACAGTGGTAGACAATTTTATCAGCTAGCAAGTGTACGTATTAACAACCATCATGTATCATCACATAGGCGTTATTATCATCACTTAGATTAACTATAAATACTACTGTATATCAACATGAATTACCAGCTGAGTTAACCATCCTTTTAAGGTTTTATACAAGTACTCCTTAGCCTAAAAAGAATGCTATTGGAAGGAAGAATTCAATGATATTGTTGAGATTTCTGCATAACTCAAATATGACCCTAACTTGGTTGATTTTGCAGCTCTTTTTGATAGGTTTTAGGGATAGAAATGATATTAACACTGATTAGTAAGGAAATAATCCCTAAATTTCCCTACTAAACAATTAAATGGGGTCATTGTAAGGCAGAAAGTAACCTTTTATCAAGGCCAAATTATCCCAACCCCTGAAACATGTCAAATATGAAACCCTAACTCTGAATTTTGACTTGTTTTTTTAGGTTGATTCTCAATTTCGTGGATGTAGAAAAGAAGATAGGTGACGCCCTCAAGGATCTAGGGATAAATAGGCAAACCAAAATTTGAGGGTGGCTTAGAATTTGAAAATTATTGTTATTTTTGGATTATTGAATTTTGTAAATTTCTAAGGTTTTCTAGTTTATAAAAACACAGATCTAATCTAACACTACACTAATCACACAAATGCATCTATTTACACATGAAATACTAAATTTTGGTCAAAATGACAAATCTTAGGGTTTTTGTGAAATCTACTTCAAACCCAAGGCCATGAGGGATGGTGATCAGCCTCCCTCTTGGAATATTTCCCTAAGGCTCACCAACTAGGAATTCCAAAAACAACATCTAGGGTTTGTTGGAGGATCCTAATTAGGGAAAAATTCAGAGATCTAAGGACAAACAAGAGAAAAATCCTTGAAGAGGATGTTTTATAACATGTAAAACAGTGACAAAAGCTGGTAAAAATCCCTAATTAAGATAAAATGCAGCATTACAACCACCATTCAATCCATAGAAGCATAATTTCACCAAACTTTACTAATGGAGCAACCAAGAAAACACTATACCCTCCTTGTGCTTGTGTTCTTCCAACAATGCTAGCATCAATATTGCATGTGCATGAAACTTTATAATCCACCCATCATTTTACCATAAATCCAAAGATGAAATAGTAATATATTTGATAAGTTTCCCCTGTGAATCTATAGGCAATCCTATATCAGAGCATCTTCTTCACATGAAATATTTTTCTAGATCCATTGGTTTGCAGATAATGGTGCTTCCACATGATTCAGTGTTGTAATTGCAAGAGGAACTTCACAAACATTTATAGATTCTCAACCAGTCGTAAAAGTACAAGAAAACATACATTTACTAGAATCCCAACAACTATCTAAAGGATCAAAGACAATCACCTGTCTCTTCTATTGAACAATCATAGAGTGAAATTATGTTGCATATAACTTGATTTTAGCTGTGTTACTAGATCCACCACCCTAGTGTATAGGATCTACTAACAATTGCAACAGGTTGATCTACCTTAGCTACCAAACTAGGCATATGTGTTGTTTCGGTGGAAGGACTATTAATGTTCAAAGGTGTTACTGAATCTGTAATACTTCCAGTTGATGCAACTCTTCTTGCAATGGGGACCATAAGAAGAGAGTTTGATCTATCTTGGCCAAATGAAATTGAAGGCTGGACCTATTCATTCTGCAAACCAAGATCACTTGAATATTCCAATCACTAAGGTAGAAAGAGTTGCCATACCTAGTTGTTTCTTCCTCTATTTCTTGACTACTGCAGAGGATTTCATGTTATATGATGGTCCAAGAGAAGTAGTAGACACATATATAAATGTGAGAGGTTGTGATAGTTCCCCTGATTTTGACAACGGTGTTGACTGCAGAGCACCTCTAACATCTGCTTTTTTGAATTCCCTGGAACTTTTGACCAATTTTATATTTTGGAAAAGGTCATGCCTTTTTATACCCTTTTGACCTAGTTTTCCTTTTCTTCCTTAAGGTTCGATATGCTATTGCACGATATGATATAGAATATCAGTCACTTTTTATGCACTTGTTGCATTTATGAAGTTCTTTGTAAATAACAGAACTTCTCTCTGGCCCTTATTTTTAATTGACAACTCAATTATTTTTCTATCGTTTATATTGTCATGAGTTCTTCTCAAGTGATTTATATCTCCATTGGGCATCCACAAACTACTTATATTTTACATTTTAGTCCTTTGGTTGACTTGGACCTGAGCATGCATTTTATTTATATGTTTGACAAAATGATTCTATATCATCACTCATTTGGACATGTTGAGTGAAAATATATCATATCTAAAAAACTAATTAGATTATTTTGATGCATAAAATTCAATGATCACCGGCAGAGTGTGTGCTATAGAATGAACATTATATATAGAAGCATACCATACTGATATGTCATAAGAGTTGCCAGGTAAAGAACTATAAATGAAAAGTATATAGATTATTTATATATTTATTGGAATAATCTCCACCATTATCTGTGTGAAGGATATTGATCCCCTTACCAAATTGTTTCTCTGCAAGAGCTTTAAAATCTCAAAGAAAATCAAACACATCAACTTTGTGTTTTAAGAAGTAGATCCCTGTGTATATAGAGATGTAATCAATGAAGGTTAGAACTTAGTATGTATATTTATTTATTCATAGATAGGTGAGGAAAGGGACCAGTAATGTCACCGGGCACAAAATCAAGAAGTCATGTGGCTCACTTAGCCTTTCCTTTCTCAAATCTCTCTTCAAGGTGCCTACCAAGAGTATTTATTGGACAAACTCCATCTAAGAAGGATATAGGTCAAAACCCCACTATCCCATCTTGTTTGAATAATTGATGCAATTAACGTAAGTTAATATTCCCAAACATATCATTCCGTAACTTACTAACATCATTAGAATTCATTAACAAAGCTAGAGAAGGATTTTTCAACAAAAACTTTGAAAAAACATACAATTTTTTTTTGTGATCAACTTTTCTAAGTGAAATCTTTCAATTTTTTTTTTTGTTAAATCTACTAATAGGCATCAATTTTTTTATGGTGTTCTGACATTTCTGTGAAACATCTGACACATGAAGGCGATGATCAACCAACGTTTTGTATTAACCTTTTGACGGTAGTGTCATGACTACGACACTTCAGCCCGTTGGACGACCGATGCTTCATGTGTCGGTAGGAGTCGAAAATCCAACATTTTCTGGATAAAAGCATCGATGACATCATCATGCCTCCGACATTTTTGCCCATCGAACGATCGACGCTTCATGTGTCGGTAGGAGGAAAAAATCCAATGCTTTCTGGATAAAAACACCCATGGCATCCTCATGCTTCCGACACTTCTGCATGTCGGAAGGCTAACCCTTCAAGTGTCGGAGGGCGTCGGATTTTCAACGGTTTATGCAAGTTTTGATTAACACTTTGAAAGATAAAACTATCGAATAGGTGACACCATGGTGTGTCAGATATTCAATGCACTTTGGTTTCTTATCGAATATCCGATGTTATGCCACCGACGGAAAAAAAAATTGTATGTGTCGAAGATGCAACAGAGAAGTGTCGAAATTCAGACATGCAAGGCATCAGATTTTGGGTTGAAATTCTATTGTGTTAATATAAATAAAATATTACAAGAATGGAAACCTCTATCGGCACTTTTGCGAACTGGAGAAACTGAGTCCTCCTCCTAGGCCTCCACCACCTCAATCCTCCATCTCTCGATATCAAGCTCACAAGCAAAGGCAAGATTGGGAAGAACACCAAGTGCTCCAAAGGATAAAGGGATGCAGACTCAAGTATAAGATACAACAACAATGGACTATAGTTTTCTTTCTCTTCAATTCCTCTCCTTTCAATGTATCTATTTGTGCCAGAAATTGTTTCTAGACTATAAAGAAACAAGCCAACACAATCTCAAATATTCAATCAAACAAAACTAGGTTTTTAGGGTTTTTGAAAGGTTTTTCTGGTTGTGAAGTTTGGTGAAAAGAGGGAATACATTCATAACCCAAATAGGAACTAAATCACAAGTAAATAAGAACTGAGATGCATAATATAATAACCATATATCCAACAGAAAATAACATTGAAGTTCATCCACAACAGGCAAGCACTACAAGCATAAAAACTATAAACCAGCAATGAAATTACCAATTGTGTAGCTAAACAAGCTAGAAATGAATCCAAAACACAGACTGAAGGGTAAAATGGAGCATATATTTTATAATCAGTTCATCAAATACACATGAGAGTCAAGTACTTAGCTTATCAACAAGTCAGGAGACCTCCTCTAGCCATCCAAAAGTCAAACCCTTTCCCTGTACCCTTGTCCATATTTTACAATTACAAAGAATTAGTTCCATCTTCCCTTCATTTGGTATAAATTGAAACTACCAAGCAGTTACATTAACTAACTTTCAACTAATTGACTAAAAATAGCAAAATCGGATTCCTGGTAAATATGGCGAATTTCTTAAAAATAGGTGTCAAAGAAGCCTCCATATCTCTCAATACGTGACACCTGTGTAAAACCTGAGAGAGGTTGTTGTGAATGGGTCTGTGATGGACAAAAACCCTTTTTTTTTTTTAAATTCATCTAGAATCAATCATAATATGCCCCGTAATATGAACACTAAAACAGGAAAATATTAAATATTTTAAAAACCCTGAACAATAGGCTGCAAAGATTAAACAGAATATTTCAAACCTTGACAGCTGCTGCAAAACTAAGAGAGTTTTTTGTGAACAGGTCTCTTATGAACAAAAACCATTTTTTTTTTATAAAAATCATCTCCATCAGCTTGTGGTCTGCATTCAATTTCAATAACCCAAAATAGGAAAAAACAGAGCAGAATTCTCAATAATCTTTGCATTTCAATATCCTCTTTTTCATCTGAAATTTCTTCTGCAGGTACAATATTTTCAGCAACAAATGTCTCTGCTGGTGCATCATCTTAAATAGGCTCAGTCTCTTTATCATCTAATTGTAAATATTTGCTTTCATTGTCATTAGTGTGTTGTTTAGATTCAAAGTATTCATTTACATGTTCTGAAACTTCTTCTAGAATTGCTCTGCCCTACCAGTACTTGATCACTTCTAGTAATTTCATCATCATGTGCCTGATTGTCCCACATATCTGTACCAGCAATAGACAACCTCCATGAATATTCTCTTGCTCCACTGTTTGCACTTTGAATAACATTGGACGTAGAACACCTTTCTGGAAAAGTGTTACCTCCATCATTCCCAATCCGGTGCTTGGGGTTTGAATGATCAGAGGCTGCATAATATTTTCTTGAGAACGTATTTTGTTCATTGTGAAACCCCATTATGGGACTGTTGTCTTATCTTCCAATTAAAATGGCTACATCTCTAGACATATTTTCTACCATTCGCTCAAGGCCTTGCATTCTGTTTTCCAAAGAAACCATCCCTTCCTAGGATCTCCCTATCAATTCCTGCAGCATTTCCATCAAACTGGCTTGTTGTTGTTTGTATTGTGATAACTGCCTTTGAATTATATGCCAGTGATATTTATCATGTCTGTCCTGATCATTGCAATAACTACTGCTGCTGGCAGAGCTGGTTCTTGGACCTCCTGTATTCTATGACTAAATATCCACTGGCATATCTCTCTAATTATGATTATGCCATTCTTCCTTTTCCAGCATTCTCCATTTAGGTTTTCTATACCACAAACCTCCATCTTCCATGAACTAATATTGCAAGAAATTATCTATAATTTCAGTTCTCTTATATGTATCCCCGGATCTCTGGCCTTTATCAATCAGATCTAAATTTTCAACTTCCCTTATTACAGCTCATGAGGATTGTTCTGATCCATTCAACTCATTTGATGCCAATCTAATGTTGCTTGATGTATCTTGCAAAATCCTATTCGAGTCTTCAATTTCTTCTTCATGATGGGTTTGTACAGGTGGTTGTCCATGGGGCATAGCCACTTCTACTTTCTAGTTATCTGAACCCCCTGCTTTGAGATTTTGAAAGAAATCTGAGTTCAACTTTTTGTCAGACAAGTTGGAGAGTCTCTCTTTTTTTAAGATTACTCTCAGGCTTGTCAATTTTAATTTTACTACCTTGGAAACTCATCATATAATCAGATACTCTATATGCATTGCTTGATTGCATCTTTGTTAGAAGAACTGAATTGGCTTGCAGCAAGACTCGTACTCTCAATGTCAAATTGTTTCAAATTCTATGACATCTCTGCACTTTCATTGTCCAAAAAATTTGAAGATGGGATTTTGTGTCCAATATATGAATCAGCTTCACGGTCTGCAATGTTTTTCCAAAGCTTCAATGCCCCTGCCACACTATCTCTTACTAGTTTCATCTACACCTGTTAGTAATCTCACAGCCTATTTTTCTTCAAATTTGCACAGTCTTGGCAGTCAATTTTCCTTCGAAATCGCATAGCCTGTTTATCTTCAAATTTACACAGTCTACCCTATCACCAGTTTAGGAAATGCTTTGTGCCAAGTTTCAATAATTTGGCTTAAACATAGAACCAAAAATCTCCTACGGTGCTACTTTGATTTTTACTAACTCAAATGATGCACATTAAGATTTTTTGATTAATATCTTATCATTGAAAGTTTATTGAATAAGTAAATTCAGGTCTTCCTTTGAAATTTTAACATAATAGGGATTTATCAGAAAAAACCCCACTGTTAACCAACCCTGACAAAGGTCACATGGGATACCTCATTTAAATCTTGATATAGGTGTTGGAAGTTGATCCCTTGATAGGTTAGGTGTCGAGTTGCATGCTCCAGGTGTCTTCCACTCTCTAGCTCACCTCTAACTATCACGCTGTGAAACCCTAATTTTTCCTTCAACTGCCAAATTCTGATTTTTTAGCAATGTGTCTCCACCTCGGCGTCTACCAGCTTTGTAATCTTTAGTTTGAGAACCTCTTTCCCAAAAATCTCTCCTTATTCCACTCACTGTCATCATTTGCCATGAACCTGCATGCAGTTTCCACGATCTCCCTCACACAATGACCAAACACCTGTTTCAATGATAAACTTGGCAAAACACATATCAAATGTGATAATTGATGTGATTAATACCTCAGGGATGAAACCCCCCAAAAAATTGGACTAAAAAATGACTATTTTGGCACTCATGACTTTCCTATAGCACGCTAGTGTAACTTTTTCTGGCTAGCACTACAGGAATCCCTGTTTTGTGATTTTTTAACCAAAACTCCAAACCAAGTGCTGTTTTTTGGTAAATAACTTTAGGTAATGTCTTATGATATTTCATTAGAACCTTTTAGAAATATATGCATGCTATAAACCCATAAAAATCATGAAATTAATTAAATCAAGCAAAAATTAAAAAGAAAACCTGTAAAATCAACTATAAACATAAAGCTAAAATCAAAATATTTTAAAAGAAACCAAGGTCAAAACTTAGAAACAAAAAGAAAAATCAGATTTTTAAGACAAGCGAATGGTTCAAAAATAGAAAACAAAAACAGGCTATAACATCTGGCTCCTGCTGCGGGATGAAGTCCTCCCTGTGAGGCTTCCAGAACCTATAGACTAGTGCCTTCTATAACCAAAACTGCCTGCTTTTCTGCAAAACATACATTGGGCTATGGATTCTTTATTCAATTCTTCACACACTGATATATACAATGAAAATAAAATCTCTTTCTTTGAGGAACCTTCCATTTATTCAATCAAATTGTAATCCCATTTCCAATGTAACCAGGAAAAAATTTCATCAACCCACCAAAACTTGTTTCCAACTCCAAATATATATATAATCAGAAATATTGGAAAACATGAAGAGCAAAGATCTAACAACTTATACTCACTTTCATTAAATGGTGTCTCTAAAATAATAGATTTATAACTTAGTATTGACTCTAAATAATCTGCTACTGGATCATAAAATTTTCCATAAGTTACCTCTTCCTGTTCTATGAAAAAGATAGGCTGTGTCCATAAGAATATTTGGTTCCATGAATATCAAGTAGGAATTGGCGAAAAAAGACATCAGGATCAGCCTGAATTTTATCCTTAATTTTTTGGATAGTATCATCAATAATGTCAACACTTTGAACCTCCTTTTCCACACTGTCTTCAAATGAATGACTATCATGCATTGGATTTGGCTGTTCAAGGATAATAGACTGAATGCATTCTTGAATCTACTGATCAGATTGTGACATATCACACCCCTCACAGATTTTTGGGTCTTTCTTTTCAATTTCATCATCATATTTATTAAAAATTAGAGCATCTTCATAATGATTTTGAACAACAGATTTATCATAACCATGAATATAAGCAACTTCTGAAAAAATGCGAACAGCCTGGCCTTCATCAATTTTAGTATCAAAACAAAAAGGAATAGAATCTAATTCATCACAGAATTCTTGTCTTGGAACCCTAATCTCTTCATCATAACAAGGAGCATTCTAAGAAATTTCGAATGATGCTGCTAAAGGTTCATCTTTTCTTTCAATACAAAGCCAATCTTTAACACAACAATGATTTCCAACAGTTTGTTGAACTAGAGATTGATCTTCAAAAGGATTAGAATTCAAATGGTTATTAAGGCTGTTGAAATCATTATGAGAATATTCCAAACTATCTCTACTGGTCTCATCACTTGAATAATCTTCAACCTGACCTAAAACAACAACTCGATTATCGTAATGATCATGGAATTATTCCTTGATAGCAGTATCTGAAAATGTTACCTCTTCATCTTCAACAACATCTGAAACTACAACTTCTTCATGATATGTTTTCAATCCTTGACTATACTTATCATCATGATTTTTTGAATTAGAAATTGTATTATAAAAATCAGCCTGCTCACAACAATCTTTAAAAAATAATTCAGTTGAGAACACATACTTACAATGTTTTTGAAAACATGTGTGGAATTCTTTCAATGAGGAAATGCTAGCAGCGGGAAGAGAAAAATACCAATATCGTGCATCTTGCTCGAGTGAATACATGAACATCTTCATGAGCACATCTTCATGCTGTATATTTAACTGGACCATACATTGATTAAATCTGATGAGGTGATCTGAAGGATTATCCTCTTTGCTTTATCTAAACTGTGGAACACAATCTCCCCAAACATCCATAGTACGTACTAGATTTGGAAAACCTGGAATATCAGAAAAATTGAAAGGTGCAAACCTTCGAGCCAGAATAGCTTCCATGGACATCGGCCTCTACATCTTGAAATAGTGGAGTCGCCAATCAATTTGTCAAGATAGATTTTTTTTTCTCCTCAAAAAGAGGAAGGGGTGACAGTAATTCAAATTAATTAGGGTTGCATAAAGCTAGGGATGACTAAAACCTTCTAATTCTTCTAGATATTTTTTAGTATGTGGTTTGGGTCTAAAACACCCAACTGCAATGGTGAAACAGGTCTATTTCTAGTTCGAATTCCCCTATTAGCCTCTGTGACAAACTGGTGAAAAGTAGTCTTAGAGATATGTTGGTTTAAGTGCACCTATTAAAACCAGTGAAATGATAAGTATCCCAGGGAAAAATCTGTTTTCAACTTCGTTCCCCGACAATGGAGCCAAAGATGTTTGTGCCAGAAATTGTTTCCAGACTACAAAGAAACAAGCCAACACAATCTAAAATATTCAATCAAACAAAACTAGGTTTTTAGGGTTTTTGAAAGGTTTTTATGGTTGTGAATTTTGGTGACAAGAGAGAATACATTCATAACCCAAATAGGGACTAAATCACAAGTAAAGAATAACTGAGAAGCATAATATAATAACCATATATCCAATAGAAAATAACATTGAAGTTCATCCACAATAGGCAAGCACTACAAGCATAAAAACTATAAACCAGGAATGAAATTACCAATTGTGTAGCTAAACAAGCTAGAAATGAAGCCAAAACACAGACTAAAGGGTAAAATGGAGCATATATTTCATAATCAGTTCATCAAATACACATGAGAGTCAAGTACTTAGCTTATCAACAAGTCAGGAGACCTCCTCTAGCCATCCAAAAGTCGAACCCTTTCCCTATACCCTTGTCCATATTTTATAATTACAAATAAGTAGTTCCATCTTCCCTTCATTAGGTCAAAATTGAAACTACCCAGCAGTTACATTAACTAAATTTCAACTAATTGACTAAAAATAGCAAAATCGGATTCCTGGTAAATATGGTGAATTTCTGAAAAATAGGTGTCAAAGAAGCCTCCATATCTCTCAATACGTGACACCGGTGTAAAAACGGAGAGAGGTTTTTTTGAACGCGTCCATGGTGGACAAAAACCTCTCTTTTTTTTAAAATATTCATCTCCAATAAATCCTAATATTCCCTGTAAGATGAACACTAAAACATGAAAATATTAAATATTTTAAAAACCCTAAAAAATAGGCTGCAAAGATTAAACTGAATATTTCAAACCTTGATAGCTGTTGCAAAACTTAGAGAGGTTTTTGTGAATGGGTCTCTTATGAACAAAAACCTCTTTTTTTTTCTTCTAAAATTCATCTCCATCAGCTCGTGGTATGCATTCAATTTCAATAACCCAAAACAGGAAAAAACAGAGCAGAATTCTCAATAATCTTTGCATTTCAATATCCTCTTTTTCATCTGAAATTTCTTCTGCATGTACAATATTTTCAGCAAAAAATGTCTCTGCTAGTGCACCATCCTGAACAGGATCGGTCTCCTTATCATCTGACTGTAAATCTTTGCTTTCATTGTCATTAGGGTGTTGTTTAGATTCAAAGTCTTCATTTACATGTTCTGAAACTACTTCTAGAATTGCTCTGCCCTACCAGTACTTGATCACTTCTAGTAATTTCATCATCATGTGCCTGATTGTCCCACATATCTGTACCAGCAATAGACCACCTCCATGAATATTCTCTTGCTCCACTGTTTCCACTTTGAATAACATTGGACATAGAACACCTTTCTGGAAAAGTGTTACCTCCATCATTCCCAGTCCTGTACTTGGGGTTTGAATGATTAGAGGCTGCATAATATTTTCTTGAGAACGTATTTTGTTCATTCTGAAACCCCATTATGGGACTATTGTCTTATCTTCTAGTTAAAATGGCTACATATCTAGACATATTTTCTACCATTCGCTCAAGGCCTTGCATTCTGTTTTCCAAAGAAACCATCCCTTCCTGGGATCTCCCTATCAATTCCTGCAACATTTCCATCAAACTGGCTTGTTGTTGTTTGTATTGTGATAACCACCTTTGAATTACATGCCAGTAATCTTTATCATGTCTGTCCTGATCATTGAAAGAACTACTGCTGCTGGAAGAGCTAGTTCTTGGACCCCCTATATTCCATGACTGGCATATCTCTCTAATTATGATTATGCCATTCTTCCTTTTCCAGCATTCTCTATTTACATTTTCTATACCACAAACCTCCATCTTCCATGAACTAATCTTGCAAGAAATTATCTGTAATTTCAGTTCTCTTATATGTATCCCCGGATCTCTGGCTTTTATCAATCAGATCTAGATTTTCAACTTCCCTTATTACAGCTAATGAGGATTGTTCTGATCCATTCAGCTCATTTGATGCCAGTCTAATGTTGCTTGATGTATCTTACAAAATCCTATTGGAGTCTTCAATTTCTTCTTCATGTTGGGTTTGTACAGCTGGTTGTCCATGGGGCATAGCCACTTCTACTTTCTAGTTATCTGAACCCCTTGCTTTGAGATTTTGAAAGAACTCTTAGTTCAACTTTTTATTAGACAAGTTGGAGACTCTTTTTTTTTTTAAATTACTCATTGGCTTGTCAATTTTATTTTTACTGCGTTGGAAACTCATCATATAATCAGATACTTGATATGCATTGTTCACTGCATCTTTGTTAGAAGAACTAAATTGGCTTGCAGCAAGACTCGTACTCTCAATGTCAAATTGTTTCAAATTCTATGACATCTCTGTACTTTCATTGTCTGGAAAATCTGAAGATGGGATTTTGTGTGCAATATATGAATCAGCTTTAGGGTCTGCAATGTTTTTCCAAAGCTTCAATGCCCTTGCCACACTATCTCTTACCAGTTTCATCTGCACCTGTTATTAATCTCACAGCCTATTCTTCTTCAAATTTCGACAGTCTTGGCAGTCAATTTTGCTTCGAAATCTCACAACCCGTTTATCTTCAAATTTACACAGTCTACCCTATCACCAGTTCAGGAAATGCTTTGTGCCAAGTTTCAATAATTTGGCTTAAACACAGAACCAGAAATATCCTACGGTGCTGCTCTGGGTTTTACTAACTCAAATGATGCACATTAAGATATTTTGATTAATATCTTATCATTGAAAGTTTATTGAATAAGTAAATTCAGGTCTTCCTTTGAAATTTTAACATAATAGGGCTTTGTCAGAAAAAACCTCACTGTTAACCAACCCTAACAAAGGTCACACAAGATACGTCATTTAAAGCTTGATATAGGCGTTGGAAGTTGATCCCTTGATAGGTCAGGTGTCGAATTGCACGCTCCAGGTGTCTTCCACTCTCCATCTCACCTCTAACTGTCACGCTGTGAAACCCTAATTTTTCCTTCAACTGCCAAATTTTGATTTTTTAGCAATGTGTCTCCACCCTGGCGTCCACCAGCTTTGTAATATTTAGTTTGAGAACCTGTTTCCTGAAAATCTCGCCTTATTCCACTCACTGTCATCATTCTCCAAGAACCTGCATGCAGTTGCCACGATCTCCCTCACACGATGACCAAACACCTATTTCAATGATAAACTTGGCAAAACACGTATCAAATGTGATAATTGATGTGATTAATACCTCAGGGACGAAACCCCCCAAAAAATCGAACTAAAAAATGACTATTTTGGCACTCACGGCTTTCCTGTAGCGCGCTAGTGTAACTTTTTATCGCTAGCGCTACAGGAATCCCTGTTTTGTGATTTTTTAACCAAAACTCCAAACCAAGTGTTGCTTTTTGGTAAATAACTTTAAGTAATGTCTTATGATATTTATTTAGAACCTTTTAGAAATATATGCATCCTATAAGCCCATAAAAACCATGAAATTAATTAAATCAAGAAAAAATTAAAAAGAAAACCTGTAAAATCAACTATAAACATAAGGCTAAAATCAAAATATTTTAAAAGAAACCAAGGTCGAAACTTAAAAACAATAAGAAAAATCAGATTTTTAAGACAAGCGAATGGTTCAAAAATAGAAAACAAAAACATGCTATAACAATATCCAAATGGTTCCTTATATAGTGCTTCAATGGGGTAATGGAAGGTCAAATCTGAGTGATCTCAAGGCATATGGAAGGCCAAGAGACAAGTGACTCGGATCCACATCAAGGAGAACTCGAAAAATCTTTGGCCTTTTGCACACATCCTGATGTACGTGGGTTTAAGGGTTATATCCGCATATATACGTGAGAATGGGTTTAAAAGTAGCGTATGGAAAATAATAGGTGTTTTTAGGGATGATCATGGAAACATCAAAGGTACAAAAATAATCCATGGTGTCCAAAGAGTTTGCAGAGGGACAGGGAAGGCCATAAGTGTGTTATCTACCATGTGTGGTAAAATCACCTATAACAATCCCCACCATATCACTAAGATTAATCCTCATGACCCTATTTTAATATGGAAGTTACCTATAGGAAGCAAACATTTTTGCATTTTGTGATATTTAATTTGCATATAGTTAGTCATTCTTTTGAGATAGTGCCTGCTATAGTTTTCTTTCAGATTCTTGTGACCAATGAATTCTCCTAACACCGCTTTCCTTTTCTACCTCAGTTGTAGTCACATCTTGCTACCTTAACCGAAGAAGAGTTGTTTAAGAGTGTGAACAGCGTGCACACCATTTTTCTGTATTTTTTAAATAGATATGTTTCACACACTTGGAACATGTGATGCTCATATTCTCCAATGTACTGTAGAAATGTTTTATTCTTTTAAGGATTTATAATATCAAAAAGAAAAAAGGAAAAAACATAAAGAGGGGAGTGAAATATCTCAAATGTCTTTTGTTGTAGTCGCAACAAGTTAAGGTATCCTTGAACAAAAAACCACTCCTGAGTATATCAGTAGTTGGGTTCTATTTTATGGCATTAGGTTCAAGCCTTCATCTTATATTATTACTCTTCAAGTTGGTTACTCTTCCAACCATATGAAGAATATAACAATATCTTGTATTGTCTTGACACCCTCAAAGACAATGAAAATAATTGGCTAGCTAATGGTAAAGGTTACCAAGTATGCAATGGAATTAACACTAATCCTATGCAATTTAGCGTATTGGAAGCTATGTCTAGAGCAATGAGAATTGAATTCTTGGATCCAATATCAACAAGTTGTTGTGATAATCTTGATAGCACCTTGAAAGGAAATATAGAGGTCCTACGAGGAGGAGGGATTCTTCTTTTTTTCTAATGAACGATAGAAATTCAAGTATGCATGGGGTCTTGGTGAGGATACTAATAATTAAGATGAGTAGTGGGAGAAATGGATGGGTCTTACCCTCCTTAAATATCACGTGGATAGAAAGGTGTTGGTCGTAGGAGACTCAATGCCAACAATTCAATTTTTAAGACAAATAAAATGGTAGTATAGAAACCACAACCTACTCAATCAATTACATCGTATCTCATATTCATTTGAAATCATTTATTACTATGATATTCTCCAAGAGTATAACTTAAAGGATGACTAATTGGGAAATATGAACATCAAAATTGCTTAAGGTGTTATGGAAACTCACTAAGGGTTATCTTATTATCCTCGCCCATGATAATTACATAAATAATTGAAGACAAATAATGCATAGCCAAAGAAAGGTCCAATAAAAATCTCATAGGCATAATAGAGAGTAAGAACACCATTTAAAAATCCGTAGCTGCATTTAGCTTTAAATAAGTTTGGTAAATCCTCCCTTTTGATATTAATATAAAAATATCTTATATATATATCCACTATCTATGTAAAATATTCAAAAATACACCCACTCAATGATTTATTATTGACATCTATTATTTTTTATTCAAAACATTTGTTTTTTAATGAGTAATGTGAACAATATACATTCAACAATATAGTATTCTAAAATACACGTGATGAAGTAATATTTAATAAATGCATACACATTGTGGTCTCTCTCTCACATAAATGCATTTTAGAAACAATATTCAATAAGTATATAGTGAGAATTAAAAGTTCTCTAAAATAAGAAATTTAAATTTGAATTCAAATTTTTAATAACATTTTTAAATTTGAATTAAAAAATTTCATAACATCTTTAAATTTGAATTCAAATTTTTAATCTTAATTTTAATTTTATAAAAAATACTTTAAAAGTATTGATATTTTTTTGGTAAGCTAGTCAAAAGAGATAGAAAAAAAGAAACATAATCATCCTCTTTGGATGACCTTCCATTTCAAAGACTAGACAATTAAAATAATTTAAGCTTGTCCACGTTCATTCAACTTAAAATAGTGCGAAAGAGTTTTTTAGACTGTTTAGAATTAACTAAAAAGGGGCCCACTGTTTGATAGGACTATATCCATAAACACTCAGTATTTCTACTCCTAGCATATTTACTATGATGCAATTTGTCTTCTTTCCTATGCAATAGAAACAATTCAAAAAAAATTCTTCCAAAACTAATCATTATCAGAAATAGTGACAATATTGGGAACTGTAGTATATGAAGGAGAAAAACATATTTTCCCTATCTGAGGTTTAGTTCTGAAAACCATTGTAGTCGTAGCATGCACCATAGAATTCAATTTTGTGCCTAATTCCACCTTGCCTCTAGCAATTAATTGTAAGGATGCATGAATCTACTCAATTTTTTATTGAACTTCATCTTGTTGCAAGAGGATAACTTTCTCTTCTTCTTTCTCCATGATGGCATTTCCTAATAGGGATTTGAGATGCCAATATAATGTAACTATTTTGATATATTTTGTATCCTTTATTCTTAAATAACCGAGTTCCTCAAGTATGGAACCCATATCCCCTTGTATAGTTTCCAAATTGGTAACATTTTGCTTGGACGCCCATTCCTCCATGCACTCGATTTTGTTGGGTGAAAGTAATGTCATTTTAATTCCGTTGTATTATTTTCCCAACCATTTAATTTGTCAATCTGAGGTTCATAGGCTTACGAAGCACATGCAAAGTATATGCAGGACTGAAGTGAAATTAAGCTAATCTAACCCCCCTTTAAGATGAAACACATGATTGCTAATCTAATGCTAGAAGCTGAAAAACAAACGACTAAAAGTAAATTCTATAAAATAAAGACAACATATGAAGAGCAACAAGACAACACATGTGAGCTCACATTAAAAATAAATAAATCTTAATTTACATCACAAGAATCAATGAGAAATCATGAAAGAATCAAAGCTAATATTATGAACAAAAGTTAAGAATTCCCTTCTCCATAATACAAAGTGAAAACTAACTTCTACAATTTGAGACTAATCTTCTCCTAGTCTACTTATCCCCAAATGAAGAGAGAGCACTCTCTTTTATACATGAATTTCTTTGAGAAGAAGATAACCATCTCATAATGACAGATCAACTATTCTCTCAACTACTCTCAACTACTTTCCTATTATTACAAGATATGATCCCTTCAAATCCTCCACATGTACCTCACAAATTCTCCACATGTTTCTCATAAATCTTAGATAAGATATGCTAACCAAATCTCCATGATTTTCTCCTTGGAATCGTGGAGGAGATATTCGAAAAGTCTTTTCTTTGAATTAATCCTTCACATATTCCTTCACATTACAAAGCTCATCCATACTTGAGATATTAGTGAAAAACATGTTAATTTCTAATATTTAATCATAAATTCACTGTATAATACTAAAATGAATAAAGTGGAAATAATAAGGTGAAACTCAAATATATGTATGTAAATGGTATGATGAAAGGTTAATGGGACGATGAAATGTTAAAGTGGATGAAAATATGACATTTTTGAGTCTCAACATACTCCCCAACTGAACTTGTTGCATGTCCTCATGCAACCATGTATGGATCTTCTCAAGAAATTTTGGCATCTAAACATGGATTTGATTGATGATGTCTTTTTAACAATGAATGTTTCTAGGGTGTGAAATACATGAGAAACAACTGGAATTTCCTTATGGTTGGTTCTTGTGTGAAAACCATGAATATAAAGAATGTTGGTTCTTGTGTTAACAACATTCATTTCATGATGTGAAATGCATGAGTAACAACTGACATTTTCCTTATGGTTGGTTCTTGTGTGACAACCATGAATACAAAAAAGTGTTGGTTCTTGTGTTAACAACATTCATTTTGTTATTATTTTCTAGCTGAAATACAAATTTAACAATACACTCACTAGAAATGATAAGCTATTAATGTGCATAGAAAGCATCATTGTGCATAAGAAATCCTTTTCTTTTTCTTTATGAATCATTCCAATAGATATATAAATGTGTATAAAGCAAAGTGCAACAGAATATTTGCTTGTGAATTGTAAATGAGATGAAAAATGGGTGATGGTGGTGAAAAGAATGGAATGAATATAGTTCCCCCTCCCTAACTGATCTGGTTGCATGTCCTCATGCGACCTAACATGGGTTGTGAAAGTGAAAATAAGAAATGGAGCATGGTGAGGGAATTTTATAAATTATTCATTTCTAGCATGTAAGGAATTGCATGATTAAAGTTTAGAAAACAACATACCCTGACTTACCCAAAAAGTATATGAATGATGCAACATGAATGTAGCTAATGTCGTTGGATCGTGGAATGTGTCACTGCTACTATAGCTCTAACTATTGGATCATGGGAAGTGAAGGAATTGAAACTGCTGCTGCTGAATCATGGAGAATATGTCACAGATACAGGATAAAATGTAACTGTAAATGTTGTTGCGGGTGTAACTTCTAGAACTGTTGTAATGTGAAGTGGAGGAATATGAATTGCTACTGATAAATATAGGAAAATGTGGAAGGCATAAAGTGGAACTATGGTACACTCATAGATTTAAAGTCATGTTTCTACAACTACTGATGAAGTCATGAAAAAGAATGTATATTCTTCACCCGCTACAAAACTCGATGGTACAATTCTAGTCATGCAAATAAATGTGTCAATGTCGAGCATGAAAAGAAATCATTGGATTACTGTCCATTAATGAATGTTGTGGACCAATGCAAGGAAACTCACCAGTGATGTCAACGAGTTCCAAGGTACCCAAGTACATCTTGCGAAGAGCAAATAGATGTGTTGATGTTGAGCCACTTGCAAGATTTGATGATCAAGGGACATTGATGAATTCCCATGATTACCGGTGAGAGAAATTTCCATTAAGGCATGCAAGCCTCCACGTACTCAAAATGAACTCTAGTCTATATCCCAGATAAGGTGTTGAGGCTGACAGAGAAAGACTTATCGAAATGTGTGCCTTAAGGAATCCCACATCCGTCAACACGAGTTGGTACAAAAAGATTGGTAGGACTATAAGTGAAAAGATCTCACTGTCAAGCAATGGATATGGCAAGGACATGTAGTCATGGAAAGGGAGTTGGTTTTATTCAGAAGGCAAACTAGAAAGGAAAAAGAGGGAAAAATGAACTGAAAAAGATAAAGGGATGTATGCAATTCAGAAAGATAAGCGTGTGCAGAGTCATGATAGTTAAGGCAATGAAATAGTGGACTCCAGTATGGATGACTAATGTGACTTGAAGGAGAAATGTGAGTAAACATTCATGACGCAAAAGGGTTTATGAATAGTTTCTATGTAAAAATAAATGCCGAAATGTTTATGATGACTAATGGCTCCTTCAAGCTGTCTATCAAAGCATGTTTTTCAAAGGTTTTGTGATTCTTGAAAAATCACTTCAGCAACAGAATGCGATCATCTTTGAACCTGAAACAAAACTTAGTACAAATTATTGCATGAAACTTAGTAGTGAATATAGTTCCCCCTCCACGACTGATCTGGTTGCATGTCCTCATGCAACCTGACATGAAGCTTGTGAGAAGGTCATAAAAGAAAACATATCATGCAGAAAGAAGTACATAAGCTACAAAGAAAAATGTCAGGAACAAAATTTGTTATACATGTTTCCGTTGCGCTCCCGGTTCATCATTAATCGTTGCTTGAAGTGACTCAAATAAAACAATTTTAGAGTGAAAAAAAAATCATTATTCCAAAGATGTTTTCAAGAAGTGTTGAGGTCCATTTGCAATTTTTAGATTGTTTTTATTGTTTTTATTTCTTTAACTTTTTAACTTTTTATATTTTCTTTTATAAAATTTTTTTATTGATTTCCTTTTATAAAACAAAAAGAAATAATTTTTAGAATATGTAATTTTTCTATTGTTTTTGTTTTATTTCTACAACACACAAATAAAAATGGAAAAAACACTCAAGATTAATTTTACTCGATCTGCGTTCGTGGGCATTCAACATTAATGTCTCTCCTCCTTAACAAAAAATTTAGAATTTAAATTTTTTTTATAGCTACAACGGCCTAGCCGTGAAAGCCAACTGTGACAATCAACTGTAACAACCAACTGCAATAATCGACTGTGACAATTGGCTGCAACAACCAACTATAACAATTGGCTACAACAACTAGCTACTACAACCAGCTGCAACAAATGGTTGTAACAAGCAGCTGTGACACACAACAAAATTTGTGTGCTATGAGAAAATTGGTTTATTGCACTTTTATGGATTTTAAAATGAACTATCGGGCTGCAATAACAGGCTGTAACAACCAACTGCAATAACCAACTACAACAGTCGGTTGCGAAAACCAACTGCCACAGTTGGATGTGTTAAATTTTTGTATGCTTAGCTAAGACATCGGTATTTCATTTCATTTTTCATAACAAAATCATATAAACACGATCACTGAAAGCCTAGACAAGCACAACCATACAAAAGGAACACAAAGATTTATCCTGGGAAACCCCTAAAGGGAAAAACCCAGCAAAAGCTTCCTCAATATAGATGCCCCAAAAAGATAAAAGATAAAACTAGCAAGGAGATCAAATCCCGATCCTCCTCCTTCTCCAACAACTTCTCTTATCCACTAATGCACTACACAAGTGAGAAAGCCCTAGTTTTCCAATTTCTTCTGGAGAAAGTCTTGTTACTGTTTCTGTTATATCTCTGACATTACTACTTATCTATGTCTGAAATTTTTCCCTAAGGTAACCTCACATGTCTTTGATCCAACATAATAGTTTGCATCAAATTTTGTTTTGCCAATTTGTATTTATGATCATTTTCCCAAGGTGACCAGTTACAGGACTATTCAGAACAGTGATGTTGTACGGCATGCCATGTGTCACTGGTTCATCTTCAGGTTCTGAAATTCAGACCACACAAATTAAAGTCTATTATATTTTTGGAACATCTTCATAAATTCCATTTGGACCTCTGTAGCCTAAGCTATATAAATTTTCCCTAGGTGTCCTATTTAGGGATGAATTCTGGAAGAGGCTGGAACCCTAACTTGGAGGGATCATATCTCCTAGAATATATCAAATATGAGGTGTAATTTTGGACATAGTGTTCATAACGATTTTATATTTTGTCTCTATAATTTTCAGCTCTTGAACCTTCGCCAATATTGGGATATAGCGAATATACAAAAACTTAGCAGTTTTAGTATTTAGGGTTTTTCTAGCTCTAGGTCAAACTAGGGTTTGACTTTCTCACAGTTTCACCCAACCAAAAATCTTGATCCAAGTCTCTAAAATTATATTTTGATGAGGATAGAAATCCTATGCTGGGCTCACTCAAAAATTCTTCTTCTACAAGAAGCCCTAATTTCCCACACGAAAAACTGAAAATGCTCGGAATCGAATTCTGCTTCGACGGAAAGATGCGCCCTTCAATGGAGAGTCAATCTAGCCTTATTTTGCTGATCGATCATGGATAGAGACCCAAAAAAAATAATCCCTATATTCTTTAGCTACATAATGTCTTCTTTCAGGGTGGCTCTGATACCATGTTAAATTTTCATATGCTTAGCTAAGACATCAGTATTTTATTTCACTTTTCATAACAAAAGCATATAAACAGGATCACTGAAAGATAGACAAGCACAAGCATACAAAAGGAACACAAATATTTATCCTGGGAAAACCCTAAAGGGAAAAAACCAGCAAAAGCTTCCTCAATATAGATGCCCCAAAAGGATAAAAGATAAAACCAGCAAGGAGATCAAAGCCTGATCCTTCTCCTTCTACAACTACTTCTCTTCTCCACTAATGCGCTACACAAGTGAGAGTGTGTGTCTTAAATGAGGAGCACTACACCTCTATTTATATTCATCTGTTCACTTAAGTTAACTCATTTGTCATCTAGGCTCGAGTTAATCATGTAGGCTCGAGTTACACATGTAGGCTCAAGTAACCACACTGGGGTGCTAATGACCCACCTTTACAATTAGAGGGCACTGCCTCATGACTCTTATTAGTTCTTCTGATTAGGAGCATTGGGGTACAAAGTAATACAAGTGGTTCTCCTAGTAGGACCATCGGGGACCACAAAGAAATACATATAGAATATTATTCAAAGTTACAATATTTCAACAGGATGCAACACGTGTTACATCCTATATACACCATCGTTAATATAAAATACATGCATACCTACCCCATTAGTATCGATCTGCTGCTCCTATCAGCAGTTCTGAGTTATCCTCTTTATTTTTCTTTGTCATGCATGCACTCATACAAGAAAATCTCAAAGATGGCCTTCCTCCTTTTTGTGGTCTTAAGACCGATCTACTTGCTTCTACGATCACAATTCCTTTCACAACATAATCATTAATATGCATAGAAACCAATTGTGTCATGATCTGGAAAATAGATATTAAACCAGCAAGGATAATTTATTGGGATGATATAAGAATACATTGTCATTAATTTTCCGGATATTTGTGCACATAATTAGTTTTTTTAGTAGACCTAGATTATCGCGCATATTTAGATATTCCACTTAATAAACATCCATATGTCAATTAAAATGCATCACCTCACTCGATCAAAAACATAAGACTAAGATTCCAACCCATATAAGGAAGAGTTTATGCCGCAAAATCAATAGGAGGAGACGATGTTCTGAACTATTTGAAAATCATATCCATGGCTAACTTTTGAGTCTCAACATTAATTAGATCCATGGGAATTACATGGAAATGATCTGTAGACATTTGTTACATCAATTTTCCAGCATTCTATGCAATTGTATTTTGGTGGAGTTCGTTATGGTTTATCAACAATGTGTGGATACTTAACCACACTTAACTTTTTGCATACACCACAAATTAAGTTATTTATCCTCTTCATGATCCAAGACTCACTTGTATCTATGTGAACAACATTTCTCCATAGATGGATCAACTGTGTCTCTTCCCATTAAATATATTGATCCAAATAATAATGAATATGAAAGATACCATGCTCATTACAATAGAGTAAAAGCTGTTAAATTTCCATATGCTTAGCTAAGACATTAGTATTTCATTTAATTTTCATAACAAAAGCATATAAACAGGATCACTGAAAGATAGACAAGCACAACCATACAAAAGGAACACAAAGATTTATCCTGGGAAAACCCTAAAGTGAAAAACCATAGCAAAATATTCCTCAGTATAGATTCCCCAAAAAGATAAAAGATAAAACCAGCAAGGAGATCAAAGCCTGATCCTCCTCTTTCTCCAGCTACTTCTCTTCTCCACTAATGCGCTACACAAGTGAGAGTGTGTGTGTCACAAATGAGGAGCACTACACCTCTATTTATATTCATCTGTTTACTTAAGCTAACTCATTTGACATGTAGGCTCGAGTTAAATCATGTAGGCTCGAGTTACACATGTAGGCTCAAGTAACCACACTAGGGTGCTGATGACCCACCTTTACAATTAGAGGGGACTACCTCATGACTCTTATTAGTTCTTCCAATTAGGAGCATCGGGGTACAATGTAATACAAGTGGTTCTCCTAGTAGGACCATCGGGGGCCACAAAAAAAGATACATATAGAATATTCTTCGAAGTTACAATATTTCAACACTCCCCCTTAACGAGAAGGGTATTCTACAGCAACATCAACAACAACAAGAGTAGAGATAGGGGACATCATCAACATCAACATGGTAAGACATCTATAAATCATTGGAAGCTTTTCAACATCATGTAGTATTCATCTTCAATCTTCAGTCTTCATGATCAGCAACATCTTCTGTCTTTGATCTGCAAAATCTTCATCATTTTAATCTTTCAATTAGCAACGACATCTTCAGCACTTGGACCTTTCGATCAGCAACAACATCTTCAGCATTTTGACCTTTCGATCAGCAACATCTTCAGCACTTTGACTTTTTGATCAGCAACAACATCTTCAGAACCTTGACCTTTCGATCAGCAGCAACATCTTCAGTACTTTGACCTCTCGATCAGCAATATCATCATCAACACTTTTCCCTTTCGATCAGCAACAACATCATCATTATCATATTTTGATCTGTCGATCATAATCATCATCACATTCTGATCTTTCGATCAGAAACATCATCATCATACTCTGATCTTTTGATCAGAAACATCATCATCATACTCTGATCTTTTGATCAGAAACATCATCAACATAGAAACATCATCATCATACTCTGATCTTTCAATTAGAAACATCATCAACATACTCTGATCTTTCGATCAGAAACATCATCATCATACTCTGATCTTTCGATCAGAAAAATCATAATCATAGTGTGTCATCATCATACTCTGATCTTTTAGATTAGTACGTCATCATCATCATACTATGATCTTTCGATCAGTATGTCATCATCATCATACTCTGATCTTTCGATCAGTACGGCATCATCATCATCAGCAACAACTTGCAATCCACAACTCAAAGACTAAAAGTCTTTGGATCACTTTTGGACTTAAAGTATAGGGGTGATACAATCCCACCACATTCTCAACAACCAAAGTTATCGAATTGATTATGGGAGAATCACTCCCTATCACTTTAGGACTAAGTCCAAGGATGATGCAATCCTGCCACATTCTCGAGGACCGAAGCCACCGAATTGATTATGGGAGAATCATTCCCTATCACTTTAGGACTATGTCCAAGGATGATGAAATCCTACCACATTCTCGAGGACCGAAGCAACCGGATTGATTACGGGAGAATAAATCCCTATCACTTTAGGACTATATCCAAGGATGATGCAATCCTACCACATTCTCAAGGACCGAAGCCACCGGATCGATTACGGGAGAATCAGTCCCTATCACTTTAGGACGATGTACAAGGATAATGCAATCCTACCACATTCTTGAGGACCGAGGTCACCAGATCTATTATGGACAGATGTCCCGAGATGATACAATCCCTCTTCATTCTCGAATATGGAGGTCTCTGGATCACTTTAGGGCAAGTGCCCAGGGATGATACAATCCCACCACTTTCTTGAGGACCAAGGTCACCGGATCTATTGTGGACAGATGTCCCGGTATGATACAATCCCTCTTCATTCTCGAAGATCGAGGTCTCTAGATCACTTTAGGGAAATTTCCTAGGGATGATACAATCCCACTGCAACATCACTACAATCCCACTGCAAGTGCCCAGGGAAGATCTTTTCGAACCACACCAAGCTTGTCTCGAAAGTGTTCGAACTCTACTCGAGGCAGAGGCTTCATCAGTAAATCATCATCCAAACCATCATCATCTACATATTCAGTATGTGAATACTGAACTATCACCATCTGTATCTCCAGTATGTGAATACTGAAAGCATCATCATCTGTATCTTCAGTATAGAAATACTGAATCACCATCATCTGTATCTACAATATGTAAATACTGAAATATCATCTATATATTCAGTATGGGAATAATTAAATCATCATCATCTATATATTCAGTATGGGAATACTAAAACATCATCATCTCTATATTCAGTATAGAAATACTGAATCACCATCATCTGCATCTACAGTATCATCATCTGCATCTTATCTTGTATGTAGAAATACCATATTTCTACGTGTTACATCGGAACATAGGGTTCTTTGTCATCACAACTATGTTTATCACATAGAATCATTGTAGTGTCCATCTTCAGGTCAAAGAGACCCGATATCAGCTTCTGAGGCCATATGGCTTCACAACTTAGTAGAGCAATCTACTATGTATTCTTCTTAGACCATGCTAAGAGAAACACTGGACTGTTTCTTGCTAAACCATGAACTCATAGCAGACCTCAAACAAAAGCATATACCTGATGTGATTTTCCTATCTGAGATACTTCCATCCCAATCTACATCTATGTAGCCATACAATCTATACTCATGGCTACCATCATAGTATAGACCAAAGTCTATAGTCCCTTTCAGATATCTCATCACATGTTTTGTAGCTACTAGGTGAACCCGTCTTGGTTGAACAAGATATTGAGTTGAGATGTTCATAGCAAAACAAATGTATGGTTTGGTATTTTTTAATTACATCAATGAATCAATGATCTATCTATAGTGAATCACATCCACTAACTCTAATGAGTCATCAGCTAATAGCTTCAGGTTGGATTCCATGGGTGTGGACATGACTTTGCATTCCAACATATTGAATCTCTTCAATATCTCTACCACATACTTCCCCTGGTTGAGAAATATTCCTTCTGAACTTTGCCATACTTCCAGACCTAGGAAATAATGCATTAACCCAAGTTCTTTCATTTCAAATTCTTCTGCTAGTTTCTTCTTGCTTTCCATGATCTGTTTCTCATTGCCTGTCAAGAATAAGTCATCCACATATAGTAATAGAATGACATGTACATCTTCTACAACCTTGTAGGAAAGGTTAGGATCGACTTTACTCTTGGAAAAGCCCATTCTCATCAGGAAACTATCTATTCTTCCATACAAAGCTATGGGAGCTTGCTTCAGGCCATAGAGGGCCTTCTTCAACTTGCATACTTGATTCCATATGTCTTCAACTTCAAATCCTCGTGACTATTCGATGTAAAACTCTTCCTCAATCATACCATTAAGGAAGGATTTTCTTTACTTCATCATGGAAGAAACTACCATGATAGTTTTGAAGGAAGTGTACCTTGCTTCCTAGAGTAAGTGTCTCTTTAGAATTAATTCCCTCTTTCTGATAGAAACCTCTAGCCACAACTCTTACCTTACTTCTATTAGCAACATATATTATCTTGCAAATCCATTTGGAAGATACCACATTATTGCTTTCTAGTTTGAGTACTATATCCCAAACATCATTCTAGTATCATAACATCTTCTATCACTTTGTCTTCCTAGGTCATCAACATATCCTAGTCTTCTGCATTCAACCTTGAAGGTTGGAACACACTTTACTCTTGGTAAAGTCTCGATCCATCACAAAGCTATCCATCATGTCGTACCATGTCGAACTCAAATATAATTTTCTGTAGTCACTCCCCGTGAAGTGGAGTATCATCTTCCCTCTTCATTCTGTACAGGTGGTTCTATGCTTGATATATACTGCTCAATAGAGTATGTCACGTCATAGTCTATTCTTTCTCGGGAGAATCATGAACGTTTCTTTGTACAGTTGTTCCATCATATCATATACATCATTCCCCATGATCAACTGTTATTCTTTGATCAAAGCTTCTTTCAGAGCATTCTTTTCTTCATCTTGAGTTATCTCTTGTACCCATGGTGGTCTTCATCCTTCAAGGTGGATCTACCACTCTGTGAAGCTCTTTCTTCCGTCATGGTGTCTCTAACCCTGGGAGTTTCAGATTCATGTTTATTGGAGTGAATCTTGAATTGTCATCACTTGTTCTTTGGAACAAGTCTCATCCTTATTTTCTTGTAGGAGGTTGTACATGACCTTTCCTACAATTCAAATGCACTAGTTGCATGGTTAGAACTATTTCACAAAACATATGCATATCNCTTCTTCTACCACTTCAAGTTGTTTTGCATTCTGGATCTTCACATTCTTCAACTGTTTTCTCAAAGCCATCTTCTGATTTAAGTTCTTATCTTCAAATAGCTTGGTCAAGGAAGCAAACATATTCAGTTTCTTTGGGGAGACACTTGTGATACAAGTTGATTCATGACTGAATCAGCAATGATCTTCTTGGACTTGACCAAGTTCTTCTTGTGTAGGGATTCTAGCCTCATCTCCCTCTAGAACTGGAACCTCTATACTTATGTAGGTGTCCAAATCATTTTATTCAGAGAGATCATATACTTCTAGGCTTGGAATTTGTCAACTTCACCAAGCTTATCATCAATATGATGTGATAGATCACTTTGAAATGAGAACCTCAAATGAAAATAGCAAAGGATTAGATCTTACCGATTTGAGGTGTCCGTCTTGGTTTCGAGGCTCGCTGATCTAGGGTTTGTCACAGAAACCCTAATTTTCAAAAATTGGAATATTTTAGATCTGATTGGATAGACAGATATATCTCTTCAAATGGAGATGTCCAATGTATTCCTTTTCTGAAAACAGTGGAGGGAAGCTCCCGGAACAGGAAGCCCTAGATTTCCAATTTCTTCTGCAGAAATTACTGTTACTGTTTCTGTGATATCTCCGAAATTACTAATCATGTGTCTGAAATTTTGTACGGAGGTAACCTCACCTGTCCCTGATCCAACACCATAGTTTTCATCAGAATTAGTTTTACCATTTTGGATTTATGATCCTTTTCCCAAGGTGATCTGTTACAGGACTGTTCAGAATAGCAAAGTTGTACGGCATGACATGTGTCACTGGTTCATCTTCCGAGTCCGATATTTGGACCACTAAAATTAAATTGCGTTCTCTTTCCTATACATCTTCAGGAATTCCATTTGGACCTATGTAGCCCAAGATATTGCAGTTCTCCCTAGGTGTCCTATTTAGGGATGAATTCTGGAAGAGGCTAGAACCCTAACTTGGAGGGATAATATCTCCCAGAATGTAGCGAATATGAGGCTAAAATTTGGACACAATGTACATCAGGGTTTTGGTCTTCTGCCCCTAAAATTTTCAGCCCGTCATACTTCCCCAATCTCTGGATATAGCGAATGTACCAAAACTTAGCCATTTTAGTACTTAGGGTTTTTCTAGCTAGGGGTCAAACTAGGGTTTGACTTTCCCAAATTTTCACCCAACCAAATTTCTTGATCGAGGTCTCTAAACTTCAGTTTTAATGAGGAGAAAAATCCTATGCTGGTCTCACTCAAAAATTACTCTTCTGTAGAAATCCCTAATTTCCGCATCGAAAACTGAAAATGCTCGGAATCGAATTCTGCTTCGACAAAAAGATGCGCCCTTCACTGGAGAGTCAGCCTATCATACTTTTGCTGATGGATTGTGGAGAGAGACCCAAAAAGTAAGAATCCCTATCTTTCGTAGCTGCACAATGTCTTCTTCTTAGGTTAGCTCTGATACCATGTTAAATTTCCATATGCTTAGCTAAGACATTAGTATTTCATTTCATTTTCATAACAAAAGCATATAAACAGGATCATTGAAAGATAGACAAGCACATCCATACAAAAGGAACACAACGATTTATCCTAGGAAAACCCTAAAGGGAAAAACCGAGCAAAAGCTTCCTCAATATAGATGCCCCAAAAAGATAAAAGATAAAACCAGCAAGGAGATCAAAGCCTGATCCTCCTCCTTCTCCAGCTACTTCTCTTCTCCACTATTGCGCAACACAAGTGAGAGTGTGTGTGTCACAAATGAGGAGCACTACACCTCTATTTATATTCATCTGTTTACTTAAGTAAACTCATTTGACATGTAGGCTTGAGTTAAATCATGTAGGCTCAAGTAACTGTAGTGGGGTACTGATGACCCACCTTTACAATTAGAGGGGACTACCTCATGACTCTTATTAGTTCTTCTGATTAGGAGCATCGGGGTACAATGTAATACAAGTGGTTCTCCCGGTAGGACCATCGGGGGCCACAAAAAAAATATACATATAGAATATTCTTCGAAGTTACAATATTTCAACACTGATAATTTATTAAACCAGCAAGGATAATTTATTGGGATGATACAAGAATACATTGTCATTAATTTTCCGGATAGTTGTGCACATAATTAGTTTTTTTAGCAGACCTAGATTATCGCGCATATTTAGATATTCCACTTAACACACATCCATATGTCAATTAAAATGGATCACCTCACTCGATCGAAAACATAAGACTAAGAGTCCAACCCATATAAGGAAGAGTTTATGCTGCAACATCAATAGGAGGAGATGGTGTTCTAAACTATTTGCAAATCAGATCCATGGCTAACTTTTGAGTCTCAACATTAATTAGATCCATGGGAATTACATGGAAATGATCTGCAGACATTTGTTACATCAATTTTCTACTATTCTATGCAATTCGAGTTTGGTGGAGTTCGTTATGGTTTATCAACAGTGTGTGGATACTTAACCACACTTAACTTTTTGCATACACCACAAATTAAGTTATTTATCCTCTTCATGATCCAAGACTCACTTGTATCTATGTGAATGACATTTCTCCATAGATGGATCGACTGTATCTCTTCCCATTAAATATATTGATCCAAATAATAATGAATATGAAAGATACCATGCTCATTACAATAGAGTAAAAGTGTTGGTTGATGCAAGAACAAATGCACCAAACATCAATTTAGGGTCAACAATTCTCAGCTACCCCACAAACTTGCTGCAACTTCAAAGCAGATCTATCCTTTTAATTTAAGAAAAATAGGAGAGCGATAATTCATGACAATAATTCCCGCGCGCAAAAAAATTATTCATTTTGAACTAACATATTTCAGTTTTTAGGGTTGGATTCTCTCACAACAAATCTATAGAAGTGAGACCAGTGTCGACTAGCAAATTCAAGGCAATTGCTGCGGAGCTTCAAGTATGAAGAACTTCCAGAATGGGCATCGTTTATTCTACTATTCTTGCGCTATGACACTTCATGAATCTGAATATTTCACAAATCGTGCAGAACATAACCTTTTACGTATCATTTCTACGATTGTAATATCGCAGAGGATATTATAGATGGAAACAAAATGATGGTTGTATGCTACAAACATCAATTCTTTGATATCACTGTTAAGTTGGACCAAGAGGGAAAATACATCATTGTCAGAACACAACCCAAATGCAAGAAGATAATCCATAGAAACAAATAAAGATATGCATTAAAGAGCACTTATTCTCATTAACTGAAAGAAAATTTATCATGAATGAAAATTTATCATGAGAATGTTACTCGAATTCATCTTCTAAGGTGACTCTTGGTTTATTATTTAATAACCATATTTTCAATTTTTTCTTGGATCTTCGCATTGGTGTCTTTACCTACTCGGTGGTCTCTATTTGTGTGATCTCCTCTTTTTCTATGTGTGATGAACAACTGGGAAGTTGGAAATCATGAATCTCTATGTTGTTCCATGTGAATAATTGAAGCATCTTATTTGCATGAGGCCAGGTTATCTCACCTCTCTTTAAAAATGAAATCCGGTTGCCCTATCTATTTTTTTTTAAAGGGACAATTGAATGAAGGTTGAGATCTCTATAAACCAAATATTATGGAGGAGATAGAGAAAAGTGTTGGGAATAAAATATTTATAGTTAATGCATGGAATCGAGCAAAGGAGAATCAGTTTTCCACCTGCTTATATTGAGAAAAGTTCATATACCCGACGCTATCAACTGAACTCACCAACTTCCCTAAATGTTGGATTCGAGGTTGATCAAAATTAGGTAAAAGAGGGATTCAATCCAACCAGGAGTGAACCCTACGACTACCTTAATTAATTTTTTAGCTGCTACCTTCATTGTCATAGAGTGACGGAACTATGCAGAAAGAAAATATTTGACCCAACTATTTCCCCAAAGCTATCCTTAAAAACGACTTCTCTGATCTCAGATATCCAGGCATGAACAACAACATATATAACTATGATAATGAATTATTGATATAATAGCCATCTTCATCTGGTGGGGAACATGGGGCACGCATCATAACAACAACGTACAGGAAATTACTGACATCCATGGGTTTACAAACTGACTGCATGCGAAGGCATCGATCCATCGACTAACAAGCATCCAAGAAGACATTGCCACCTAGGATCGACTCTTGTCTCTCCTCTCAGGTGGTTTACAGTGACCATGTGGGGAATGAATCTATACGTTTAAAGAACGATGATAATAATCTATCTATTGGTTCATGGACAGACAAATGAGAATAATTTGTCAACACCTGGCATCAAGTAGCGGGATCAAGCGGATCGATTATTGGCATTGACTAAGGTTTTATTGTGATGGTTTCTTCTACGTTATGGCATACAGTTCATGTAAATGAATTTGGGATATCGCAGAGGTAGCTAGAATATTTTGACATCTACAAAGGACACTGGGTGAGTCAAACCTTACCTTCGCCATAGAAGAAATTGGAATTATTAATAACTAGGATGTAAAAATAGCTTTCTATTATTCAAAGGTTGTACTTATTAGGAAGGAATCAAATTGAGATTGAAATGATTGCCCTGAATAAGCCAAAATGTGGACTTCTTATGGGGGCATTTATTGTGATGGTTGGTAATCTATAGACAAGAAATATTTCACTGAAATTTGCCCCTGATTTCCTATAGTTTGGGATCATTAGTTCACCAACAACTGCTGAGTCATTAAACTTCATGGATGAATTGTAGCATGGTCCATATAGATGATAAAATGGGTATGCTATCTTTCGAAACAGTTGGTAAATATGTGCTGGAGGGAGACTGAATGGTTACGAACTCAATCCTTTCTCCACCACTTATGCAATGACACACAACCATCATAATCCATGGTCAGATAGATCAAGGAGAAAATATTCAATGTAAAGATCACTTGTACAAGGAATCCGCCAGGAAGAGAGATCGTCGACGATGAATAATAAGAGATGGATTGTGATCCCATACTCCAAATACTGCACGATATTCGTTCCATCAAATCGATTCACTTCTGTCGCTAATGAAGTTGGACGCAATATCAAGTGGTGATAGATATGGGAGAAAAAAATTTGCACCGGAGGATAGAAATACGATGATGCAAATCATCCCATGAGCGCTTGGCTTTAAACATATCCACAAAGCTCATCAGATAATAACATTTTGATTTATGAAGCTTATATTATTTGAGCCTACTGTCTCACTTGTTTCTTTTTCTTCTCTTATTGCAGGCGTGGAAGATTACACATTTAGAACTTAAAACTGATCCAACCCACCCACAACGCGATTGAACATTGATGGTGCTTGTGTTGTTGTTGTTTGTTTGTTTTTATTTGCAAATGGATGGAGTACACATACACAGAAAATTTCAAAAATGGGTTGGCGTAGGCATTTTTGTAGAGTTAATTTTTAGGAATCTACAGGATGAAGGATAACAACAAAAAGATGGCTACGACTCCAACCGAGGAGAATATTTATATAGGTGTGATACTGCTTCAGCTGCTATTTCAGCCCTGAGTTGTAGTTATTATAATTTTAGCGACTGTTTTAGTTTAGAATGAATTTCCCACATGAATTTGCAGGCTAGTTTTATTTTACAAATTGAAAAGGTTTTTAGAAAATGGATATAATGAATTACAAATTAAAGATGAAATCAATTAAGCATGTTGAAAAACTTTAATTATTCATTTCTGAAAAATTTAGAAAACATCCTACTTTCTGATCCTCACGATCACACGAAGCATAGAGGAGAGCATACTTATTCTGGGTGAAAGCAAAAACTGAAAATAAAATCCTACATACTCTATGCTAATTGGTATTTAGAAAACACTTACGTGTAGTTAAATATCGAATGTAGCCATTCACGTAACAACAACAAAAATATGTTCAGTGTTAATTTTACAAATAGAAGATGAGGATAAACATAAACGTGTGAAAGTAGTTGTTTCGACTGTGCATTAGCTAGATAAAAAGAAAAACTAAAATGTTCTAACCTTGTATTCGCTTGGAACCATCATTCAATAGGGCTTTCGTAGGTATAGTTTTCACTTGTCAGATCATGCTACAACTCATTATTGTCCTCCTCGACCTCTTTCTCGCATGATTGTTCTCCATCAAATATATAGGATTCCTAGAATGTTGATTCCTTGTTCATTGTTGGAGGAGTAATTAAGCTCTCGGCTACTATCACGATCTCCTCTTCGAGAGAAGAGGAGATCCCTACTTTCACAAGGATCTAAGTGAGTTGTTCCAAGATTAAACTCATTGTTAAATCATTTTGAAAAAGGGATTCTGTCGAAGAGGAGATCCCTACTTTCACAAGGATCTAAGTGAGTTGTTCCAAGATTAAACTCATTGTTAAATCATTTTGAAAAAGGGATTCTTACAGAACCCAAATCTAAATGAAAAAATTTAAATAAACACTCTTGCTGAAATTTAAAAAAAATACTATGTACAAAAAAAAAAGTTACTTTTCACAGTTGCGAGAAAAACGCACTTGCTAAAACTGAAATTCACACTTGCAGAATTGAAACACTCTTTGTAGAAATTGAAATTCACTCATTGCAGAAATTGAAATTCACACCCTAGCGTACACTTGCAAAAAATTAATCAAACTAAACTTCAATCCATCATGCTTCCTTAGCAACGGCGCCAAAATGTTGGGTGAAATTAATATCGTTTTAATTCCATTGTAGTATTTTTCCAACCATTTAATTTTTCAATATGAGGATAGGATTACAAAGCACATGCAAAGTATATGCAGGACTGAACCAAAATTAAGCTAATCTAACCCCTCTTTAAGCTGAAACACACAACTGCTAATCTTATGTTGGATGTTGAAACACACAACTAAAAGTAAATTGCATAAAAGAAAGACAACATATGAAGAGAAACAAGACAACACATGTGACCTCACATTAATAATAAAGAAATCTTAATTTACATCAAAAGAATCAATGACAAATCATGAGAGCATCAAAGCTAATATTATGAACAAAAGTTAAGAATTCCCTTCTCCATATTACAAAGTCAAAACTAACTTCTAGAATTTGAGAGTAATATTCTCCTAGTCTACTTATCCCCAAATGAAGAGAGAGCACTCTCTTTTATACATGAATTTCTTTGAGGATAAGATAACCATATCATCATGATAGATCCACTATTCTCTCAACCACTCTCAACTACTTTCCTATTATTACAAGATATGATCCTTTCAAATCCTCCACATGTCCCTCACAAATTCTCCACAAGTTTCTCATAAATACTAGATAAGATATGGCAACCAACCACTCTCAACTACTTTCCTATTATTACAAGATATGATCCTTTCAAATCCTCCACATGTCCCTCACAAATTCTCCACAAGTTTCTCATAAATACTAGATAAGATATGGCAACCAAATATCCGTGATTTTCTCCTTGGAATGGTGGAGGAGATATTCGAGAAGTATTTTCTTTGAATTAATCCTTCACATATTCCTACACATTACAAAGCTCATCCATACTCGAGATATTAGTGAAAAACATGCTAATTTATAATATTTAATCATAAATTCACTTATAATACTAAAATGAATAAAGTGGAAATAATAAGGTGAAACTAAAATATATGTATGAAAATGGTATGATGAATGGCTAATGGGACGATGAAATTTGAGGAATTTGAGGAATAGTGGAAGGTAAAGTGGATGAAAATATGACATTTCCCAGTCTCGACGGATTTGTTGTAAAACTTCCCTAAAATAAGCTTCCCATAGTTTTGTTTGGTAATGCCATATTCCTCAATTTCTCTTGGCATATGTGTGGGCCATTGTTACCTACAACATGTATGCTTTCATTTTACCATGTAACAACTCGTAATTAAACAAAATAAAATAAAGAAATGATCAAGATTTTTTTTTAAACAAATTACAAAGGAAGACTTACCTATGGTTGAATAAGCTAAACCCGTAGGTACTTTATTTTCTATGTTTACTATATTTCCTAAAGTTTCAAGTACCAACGGATTCATGAAATATTTGGAGAGAACCGAAAATATTATACAGGTGACTTACTTATCTTATTATCTAACACATATTATCAACTCCAGGTACCAATTTTTATTTCATTTCTACCTCAAGCATCAAACCTAAAACTGAAGATTGAGGTTAACCAATGTTGAATGCACAGTATGTTTATACTATGGATTAAATTTATTGTGTGGAATTTAAATCTTCTTCGCATCCATTTAAATTTATATACAACTATTTTTCATATCACTTCGGGCATTTAAATTTTAACAGAGTTTCTACCAGGGTTTACCCGTGACTACTTTGTCGAAGCAGTAGTTCCTGCAACTAGTAGGTTGTTTGGAAACCCTCGAACTATAAAATCAGTCCACAATTAGTGAATAGATACAAGTATTAATCTTTGGCATTATTAGCAAGTTTTGTTAACTTACTTACGGGTTATGTTTTTGACAATGACACCATCACCTCTATGAATGGGTGTCTGCGAAGCTGTTATCAATTCAACTATACATCAATACTCTATTTCCTTTTTCTGGTTAAATGTTTAAGTATTTATGCATACCTTTTTTCACTTGCAAATAATACTTGGTTTAATTCTTACCGTAGGGTTTTGGGACTAAACGAATCTCAGTCCTCAACCCGTTTATCGGTTATCCTGAGGACAGATAATTCCTTGGCTAAAATTTTCATATCATGTCTAGAGATGTTAATCGTGGTTATTTAGTTATGCCCGGATCACCAAGGATAAATGAGAAGTTTATGCCAATGAGTTTTGGTTCTGTACACCATTTTCCTTTAATATCTTGCTAGTTGGTGTTTTAGATTTCAAAAGCCATACGACTAAGTTTTTGAAATTAAATCTTGTTTTTTGTTTCTTCCTAGATAAAGAAGGGACATCATTCTCTATTCTATAATTGTTTTGTTCATGTTGTATTACTTATTGGTTGGAAATATGAAACTATGAAAAGGTTATTTGTGCTTCATTCATGGTTATAGAGGTTGATCCTGTAAACTTTCCAAGGGTTTAAAAATATGCTTATTCTCATTATACCATGTATTTTACATTTATGTTCTTGTTTAAGTTCTACTATTAACCATGTGTTTTGGTCAAAGTATTTGTTTGTTATAGAGTTTAATTAGTTTTGCAAAACAGCTCGTATTAGGTTTTAACTGTAATGTCTTTTTAATCGTTGATCTTTTAAAGCAATAGAAAGAAAAATAATGAATAAAAAGGGATTTTTCCATTTTTCTTCTATTTGATTTCCTGAACATATTACATTCACTCTTTTCCATGAAACAATAAGAAAAGCATATAAATAAGAATAAAATAATAATAATAATGGATTTGACATCAGGTCTTTCTTCAGATTTTAACTACATTACTTACTAATACGGAAATAACACACATTACAACTTTAATAATAAAATGTTTAGTCTTTCAAAAAACATATTTGTTTAATCCATAAATTGAGGTCTCAATAGCTATACTCCAACTAGCCTCAAGAAATTCGAAGCATTCAATCTTGAAATGTTCCACTGTGTTTCCTAGAATCTTAGGTTTAAAACTTGTTCCCTACATCTTCAAGTTCGCACTAGTAATTAAAGGGAGTTAATTACTTTAGAACCTATCATTCTCTTATGCTCACTGACAGTTATAGTACAGAGACTAACATCTCATAGATTTCTCTGGAAGCTCCGCGCTATCTCATTCATATATTAAATAGAGCCTTCACTGTTATTGTCTTTGGAAGCTCTCATTTCTTTATTTTCTTTTTCCCTTGTCTATTTCCGCATGCTTTCTCCTCTTTTCCTATAAATTTTATAGAAAATAACTAACTCCCGTTGTTACTGGCCACTTGTCTTCATAAAGAATCATGAGGATTTGGTCACTATTTTAAACCCAAGTTTCTCTCAATTAACCTTATAGTTGTTTAAACTCTGAATTTAATAATTATTTTTATATAAAAATTAATTCACTTGTTCCCATCGCACATAAATTAAATAAAATAGAAAAATTTAATCAGGGGGTATTACAATCCCCCCTCCTAAAAACCTTTCCTTGTCATCGGTTCTTATTCAGTATTATTAATGTCTGGAAATAGAAAAGGAAAATTTTGTCTCATAATCTCCTCTCTTTTGGAAGTATATTCTTCTGCTGTATAATGTTTCCATTGTACTTTAAGTTGTAGAATAGCCAGTTTCTGGAGCTGAATTTTTGTCTTATCAAGAATGCACATTTGTTCTGTGTGAAATTCGCTGTCCGGTTCCACCCATACATTGTTCCAGTTAATAATATGAGATTGATCAGCCACATTTTTTTTAATAATGAAATATGGAAAACATCATGAATTCTTGTATAAGGAGGTAAGGCCAATTGATAAGCTACGTTCCCTATTCTATCCAAAATTTCATAAGGTTCCACATATCCGGGTGCAAGTTTTACATAAAGCCCTATCCTTAGCCTGATTTTCTTCAGTTTTACCCGCAGGAACACATGCTCTCCTACTTTGTACTCTTTATCTTTTTGCTTCTTGTCTGCATAAATTTTCTATCTATCTTGTGCTTCTTTTAAGTTTGGTTTTATATATCGTACATTTCCTCCATTTGTGCTAACATGTATGGCCCTAAATCCATCCTATCCTCCAAATTTCCCCAACTCAAACGTAATTTACATTTCCTACCATACAACACCTCAAAAGGACTCATTTTGAGGGATGCTTGAAAATTATTATTATATGTGAATTCTACCAAATGGATGCAATCCTCCCATTAACTTAGTTGATTCATCACATACATGGTTAAGATGTCCTCCAAGACCCGTTTCACTCACTTAGTCTCTCCATCTATTTGTGGATGATGGGTTGTAATGAAATTCAACTTTGTATCCATACCCTTGAATAAAAATGTCTAGAATCTTCAGGTAAATTTGGCATCATGATCCATGATAACTATTTTCGGCATCTTATGTGGTATGAAAATATCCCTCATAGATATATTAATAATATTTACAGCTTTATGAGTTGATTTGACAGATATAAATCCATTGTTTCCTTAATTTATCTACTACAACCATAATGGAGTCATTATGCTTCTTTGTTTTTGGTAAGGCCATATCAAAATCCAAGGTTATAGCTTTTGATTTCCATTCAAGAATGGATATAGGATGGAATAACCCCTCTGAATGTTCATGAATAGATTTAAGCAATTGACAAATAAAACATCTAGGCACATATTCTGCAACTTATTTCTTCAATTTTGGTCAATAAAAATCTTTCTTTAAGGATGTTATAAACATCTACTATCTGGTATGTCCTGCATACAAGTTATCATGCAATTCTATGAAGATGATATGTTTTATATTATCTTTATTGGGTACATAAATTTGATTTTGGAAATGTAGAAATCCTTCCATATGAATTTGATACATGCTTTTATCGGTTCCAACAGTTCCATTATTATATTTTTCCGTCTAGTTTTTATTTCTCAGCATTGTTTGTCGATGCTCCCCTCAACAAAGTATTAAATTCAGATTCATAATCATTAATTAGTACCGAATGCATCTCATCTTGTTGTCGAATTAGTGCATATTCTAATATGTTTTCCTTCCCCTTTATGTTCCTAATTTCAATATCATACTCACAAAGAAATGCAATCCATCTAGCCGGATGCACATTCAATGATTTTTGATCAAATAAGTAAATTAACAGAATATTATCGGTTAGTAACATAAATTTATTTCCTACCAGATAATGTCACCAGATATTAAGGGCATGATTAATGGTTTCTAGTTCCATATCATGTACTAAATATTATTTTCATCCTCCTTTACTTCCTTGATTCATAACAGATTACATGTCCTTCTTGGGTTAAAACCCCTCCCAAACCTTCTTTACTTGTGTCAGTGCATACCAAAAATTCTTTACTTGGATCAACAATTTTAAATATAGGTCTTGTTTTCAATAAATATTTCAATTTATCAAAGATGTGTTGACATTGTTGTCTCCAGAAAAATCAAACACTTTTCTTTTGCATATTTGTTATGGGATGAGCTATTGTGGAAAACATTTCTATTAATCTACGGTAATATCTTGTTAACCCCATGGAAGATATTATATCATGTACATCTTTTCGTACAAGTAATTCCAATATTGCATTAATTTTAGCTAGATCAACTGCTATTCCCTTTTCCAAGATACCATGTCCCAAATACCGTACTTCATTTTTATAGAAGTCACACTTACTCAATTTCATGTATAATTGATGTTCTTTCAAAGTTTGCAAAACCTTTCATAAATGGTCCTCATGCTCTGCCTCATCCTTTGAATATACTAAAATATCATCAATAAATATTAACACAAATTTATCCATAATTTATTTAGCACATTATTCATCATTTTCATAAATGTCAAAGGAGAATTTGTTAAACCAAACAACATTACCACAAATTCATAATGTCCATATCTTGTTCGAAAAGCAGTTTTGTGGACATCTTCATCCTTAACCCATACCTGATGGTATCCCAACTTGAGGTCAATTTTTGAAAATATTTTTGAACCACCGATCAAATCAAACAGGTCATCTATTATTGGTAAGGGATACTTGTTTTTAACCGTCATCTTATTTAATTTTCTATAATATATGCACATTCTGATTTCTCATCCCTCTTTTTAATGAATAGAACAAGCGCTCCCCAAGGCGATACACTAGGTTGAATATATCTTCTATCCTATAAATCCTATAATCATATCCTTAATTCAGTTAATTATGCAGTACTCATACGATATGGAGCTCATGATACCGGTGCTTAACCTGGAATTATGTAACGTCCTCATACCCCATAATGTTAATAGATTAAAAATTTTACTTCAAGGACCCTTTTTCTTCTTTCGAAACACAGGGCATGGACATTAACACACTCTTGAACCTTCATTCTCAAAATTAGAAACCACTGTAACAGTCGTTCCAACCTTCACAGATCCCTTCTGTGACTAGAAACACCTTTTTCGGACTGAATGTGTCATTTCCGCACTCTTCCCTCTGCACTCCCCTTTTCTCCTTTCCGCTACGGAATCTAGGAACTAGGATCACAATTTGTGATAGAGTTATCCAAATTGCATTGCTCCTTCTTCCCTTCCTCGCTTCCACCTTCTGGCTTCGGAACTCGGAAGTCATAAAATCATCTTTTTGATGAAATCGTTCAACGACCTTCCTCCTTCCCCCTTTATCCCTTCCTCCTTCTACCTTCAAAAATTGGAATTTAGAAAAACAACGTTTCGAAAAAATAGTTCAGTGGCCTTCATCCTATCGCCTTCCACCCTTCTGCCTTTTTTTTTCGGAACTCAGAAGTCGGAAAAAAACTTTTCGATGGATTAGTTCAATGACCTTCCTCCTTTCACCTTATTCCCTTTTTCCTTCCTCCTTCGAAACTCAGAAGTCGGAAAACAAATTTTTGATGGATTAGTTCAAGGACCTTCCACCTTTACTCCCTTCTGCCTTCATCCTTCGGAACTCGAAAGTTGGAAAAATTACCTTTAAATAGAATTACTTAGACACTTTTCTCCTTCCCCCTTCCACCTTTTTTCCCTCTAGTGTAGAGCTCGGGAATTAGAAGACTAACAAATGGCAGAATCCTCTATCCATGATTCTACCTTTAGGATTCCTCCATTCCACCCTCCAGTGCGAAAATAGGGAATTGAAAAAATAACAAACGATGGAATCCTCTATCCATGATTTTGGATTCCATATTTCGCCTTTCTTCCTTCTGACTTCTGACTTCTTCTTTCTGACCTTGGACTTCAGAAATCAGAAATTTAACTTTGACTTATAAAGTTTCTGCACTTTTCGACTTCCTCCCTCTGCTTATCACATGCGGATCATGGGGTGCAGAAAACCAACATTCTTCCTTATTTCAACTGCTCTCTTCTGATTTCCACCTTCCACCTTCCCCAAGTGGATTCCAAGGGGTGGAAATGCTAATCCATATGCATTTTAAATTTGTAACAGGATTCTAGCCTCCATGAACTTAGGTAAAATGAATTAAAACACACAAGGAATAAATAAATATAAATGAAGGAACATTCAAAACAGTAAACTCTATTGAAACATTGAAAACATTCATCATATTCATTCATTCTATCATTCATTCGTAAGAAACTACATTGTACAAAAAAAAATGATAGAGAATACTTATCTTGAGTGATAGATTTGTCCCACAACTAGCTATCTTGATGCAACGGTCGACCCAACCATAGGACAATGTGTTCATTAATTTCTCAACACCACTGCCACCCTCAAGATGGGCATGGTTTCCACAAGGATCTAGGGAACAATAGGATCCAAAATATCCAAGACACAACAAAAAACACATAGTCAATCCAACCTACATTTGGGTTTATGAAGTTGTCCAACCAAAGATTACACACATGGCCAAAATGCACAATAAGGCACATTCAATCCAATGTCCAAATGGTTTTACAGGATTCTAAAGTAATGGAAAGGACACCTACACTAGATATATCCATCTTGGAATTCCATAATACCTACACATCCGACACAAGGAAGCATTCCCTTCATTGATACACAGTTCCCTCAGGCCATACCTTCCCTTCCAATGTTGTTGAGGGTGTGCATAAATTATTTTCCAGCCCCCTCTTGATCTGTTTGTGAGGCTCCTCATGTCCCCTATTTTGCGACATTAAAATCGTTGACCATGATCAAATTCCTAGGGTCTCAAATCCACATCAATTATTCTTCCTAAGAAAAATATTGCTAATAATTATTTTGAGCCATGTATTTAATTTAATTTCATCCTTTTGTTAATTGTGCAATTAAATGATGTGGAAATAAACTTGCAATGTCAAGTAAGCACGAGAGTCCAAAAATGTTGTCAAAAATGAGAAAAGAGGAATATTTTAGGAAAAGCAGCATAAATCCAGAAATCAAGATAAAAAAGAAATAGAAGGAAAGTATGAAAAGCAGGAAAGTTCAGAAAAGAAGGAAAGTTAGAAAAAGAGGAAAAATAAGGAAATACAAAGAAAAGAAAAGAAAGGAAAGGAAAGTATGTCCACTCATTGGTGACATATTCTCACTCATCACCAAGCCAAGTAACTCACCCAACAGGTCAACATTAATTATATAAAAGAATTATTCCAACTCCATTACTCAGTTTGGTTGATGATTTGATTTCGTAATGCTTATGTGAGCATTACTTCTGAGTGTTGTGCCTCGGACTACTGCGAGATGAGCCCCAACCTTCAATTCCCCTATCCTTCCATCCATTTATCTTCCATTGTAGGTGTGGAGTGATATCTTGCAGACATTGAAGGATTATCAAATTTATTTTCAGCCTCCATTAAGTTCAGGTCGAGCTCCCGTGAAGCCTATGCTTCACCTATGCTCATAGCCCCTTGTTGTTCATGAACCAGGCAACCTTCCCCTTATTTTTGGAGAATCCTTGTACTGGTCAGTCCGTTATGTAATTCCTATTCTTCAATGTAATAATATTCTACAAATTACATTTATTAGGTCGAAACATCTCTTCCCACAAAGAATCTTGTCTCAGTCTTTCCATTAAGGCATATTTTATCAATGTATGGGGGAAAAGGAATAAATATGAGTGCTATAATAAATATTCCATACTGGGAATTGACTGAAGAGAATCTTCATGTTTAGAAATCTGATATTTACATCTGTTACAATTATTATTTTTTACATAAATGAATTTGAGATGATTTAACTGCTCCTTTTAGACCCTAGCTATCTATTACTAGCTTTTAATAACTAATTTTACTAAAACTGAATTAAAACAAGTTCTGTTAACTCAAACTGAGCCCTGTCAATTCCCATGGGTCACTAATATTTCCACCTTCCCATACACATCTCTATAACTATTTTTACTCTGGTTTGTACCACCTTTTTGGAACCTCCTTTGCGTAGGGTTTTCCTTGGCCAAAATTGCCGAAAAAACACAAATCTATCCAAATATTCTCAAAACCTTCCAGAAAACTGTCCAGAACATTTAATTATGTTATAATCATTGTTTAACAACCCTATACAAGTTTCCAAAATCCTCTGGTTGAAATAGACCAAACTACCCTCCTTAGTTTCACGGTTTGGCCGCCTAGAAGCGTGCTGGTACGTTTCTGCGGAGCAGATTCTGAACCCTAAATGGAACCAGATATAATTGTGATATGAGAGAGGGAATTAAATGTCTGAATGTATATTGTTGCTTCCCTCTATTTACTCATTTTTCCTGCAAAATTTCACAGAAGGATTCCCTAATTTTCCCAGTCCGAGAAGGTTTTCTGTGAATTAATTCAATTACAGAATTTTTAATTTAAAATTTGCAGAAAGTTAATATTCTGATATGTACCTTAGATCAGGGATATTACAGTGGTATTATATCTCTTTCGTTGGATCATCCCATGGAAATAAATCTCTCACTGAATAAATTTGAAGCCATGGCATACTATGAGGATGACTATGATGAGCAGTATGAAGAATACTGCAGAAGATATTAAGAATAAGAAATCCTCTATGTTGATGGAGGCATACTAAACCATTAATATGATGAATACAATTGGACATCAAATGGGGAATATATCAAATATCTTTCTCAAATGGTTAAGAAAAACTTGGCAGAGATCATTGAAGCAAGTGAGAACATGCCTCACTGCTACGAGGACTATCTAGATTTGGGTAGGAATATTTCTACAAACCTTTCTTTTGGAGATTATATTTATTTCAAGTATGGATTCTATTCCAAGCATGATTATGAGCATTCTTTCAAAATCAGCAAGAAATATCTCCGATTCATCCACTGGATGGTTGGATAGAGGAATCACTAGAGAGAAAAATATGGAAGGTAAAACTTTTATTTCTTGTTGCAAGAAAATTGTTTTTAATATTTCTGATTTTTCTATGATTTACAAGCAACATAAAAGGCATGTGTGTGCAGCCAATTTTGACAAGAAAGAATCAAATCTACACTTACCTTCAATGTGTGGGTCAATTAATGAAGTTTTGCACCCTTGGAGCAATGGCAGAGAGTTGATCCATTGGATGAAGAGGGGAGCACCTATATAGTTCCATAGAGACCATGATACCTCATTATTTGATGGAAACATGACCATGATTGATTTTGATACAAATTACTCTCTTTTGTAGTAGCATTATAGGACATGGGATCCTCACCATTGTCACTTGAGTTTCCTAGATAACACACTTGTTCCTTGTGTGCATTGGTCACAAGAGAAATTTTTAGTTGGAATGGAAATACTGGTGGACATGTGGCCTCACTTTTTGGAGGAATCTTTGGGGATGTATATTCTTTCTTTGATTCTTCTCTACATTGGATAGTTGCATATATTGATTGAGGGGCCCTTAAAGCTTCAGGTTTGTGTTGGAATGGATGATTTTCCAATATGGTGGTATGATGTTTTCATCTTTCCCAACATTTCATATGATGCTGATTTTATCTTGTTACTAATGTTTGGGGAGATCCAACATGAACAGTGGGATGCAAGCACTCCTTTTCTTAACAAATTTTGTTGGATGGTATTCCGATCCATGGGGGTTCCATACAAGCAACAAGATCCTGGCATTGTTTGTCCTTGGAGAAGTCGTTTTCATGTTAGCTTGATGGAGCAAGTCAACCTTTCTGCACAATGGATTCATGCTCCAGTTCTCTTACATGATGAACAAATTTGCAGCACTTTGGAGTTCTTCTGCTTGAGGACAAGCAGATTTGGGAGGAGAGTACCATCATGTTCCCATATTTTGGGACATTAAAAGTGTTGACCATGATGAAATTCCTAAGGGCTCAAATTGACATTAATTATTCTTCCTAAGAAAAATCTTGGTAATAATTATTTTGAGGCATGTATTTAATTTAATTTCATCCTTTTATTAATTATGCAATTAAATGATGTTTCAATAGACTTTCCATGTCAAATAAGAACTAGAGTCCAAAAATGTTGCCGAAAATGAGAAAAGAGGAATATTTCAGGAAAAGCAGAACAAATCCAGAAAGCAGGCTAAAACAAGAAAAGCAAGAAAAATATGAAAAGCAGTAAATTTCAGAAAAGAAGGTAAGTCAAAAAAAAGGAAAAATAAGTAAAGGAAAAGCAAAGAAAAGAAAGGAAAGTATGTCCACTCATGGGTGACGTATTCTGAAAGGTCACCAAGCCAAGTAAATTTTTCTCAATAGGTCAGCATTCTATTCTCAACAAGTCAACATTAATTCTATAAAATAATTATTCCAACTCCATTATTTAGTTTGGTTGATGATTTGATTTCTTAATTCTTATGTGAGCATTACTTCTGAGTGTTGTGGCTCAGACTACTGGGAGATGAGCCCCAACCTTCCATTCCCCTCTCCTTCCATCCCCTTCTCTTCCATTGCAAGTGTGGAGTGATAGCTTGTAGAAATTTAAAGATTAAAAAAGTAATTTGTAGCCTCCATCAAGTTCAGGTTGATCTTCGGTAAATCCCATGCTTCACCTATGCTCACAGCCCCTTGCTGGTCATGATCCGGGCCTCCTGACCCTTTTTTTGGCGTATACTTGTAATGGTAAGTCCATTATATAATTCCTATTCTATAGTGTCATATAATTCTGCAAATTACAAATATCAGGTTGAAACATCTCTTCCCACAAAGAATATTGTCTCATTTTTTCCAATAGGGCATATTTTATCAATGTATGGGGGGAAAGGAATATATATGAGTGATATAATAGATATTCCTTGCTAGGAAGTGATTAAAGATATTTTTCATGTTCATAAAGATGATATATACCTATGTTACAATTATTATGTTTTACATAAATGAATTTGAGATGATTTAACTACTCCTTTTAGACCGTAGCTAGATTACTAGCTTTTATAAACTAGGTTTACTAAAACTGATGTAAAACGAGTTGTGTTAACTCAAAATGAGCCCTGTCAGTTCCTATGGGTCACTAATAGGACAAATTTTCCATAAACATCTATATAAATATTTTTTGTTTGGGTCGTACCACCTTTCAGGATCCTCCTCTGCGCAGGGTTTCCCTTGTCCAAAACTACCAAAAAAACCAAATCCATCAAAATATTCTTAGAACCTTCTAGAAATCTAGAAAAATATCCAAAAACTCTAATTATGTTATATTAATTCTGGAAAAATCCTATACAATTTTCCAGAATCCCCTGGTTGAAACAAACCGAACTACCCTCTTTAGTTTCATGGTTTGGCTGCCCAGAAGCGTGGTAGTAGGTTTCCGTGAAGCAGATTGTGAACAATAAATGGCACCAGATATAAATGTGGTAGGGGAGAGGGAATTCCATGTCTGAATGTATTTGGTTTCTGCCCACTATTCACTCGTTTTTCTTGCAAAATTTCCTAGAAGAATTCCCCAATTTGCCCAATCCGAGAAGGTTTTCAGTGAATTAATTCAATTACAGAATTTTTAATTTAAAATTTGTAGCAAGTTAATATTCTGATATGTACATCAAATCAGGGATATTACAGTTTATCAGGTTGTCTAGCCAAGTATTACACACATGTACAAAATGCACAGTAAGGCACATCCAAGCCAACATCCTAATGGTTTTACAAGATTCTAAAGTAATGGAAAGGTAGAATTGATAATGTAGTGAGATCAACCACATAGATACATACACCTACAATAGATCTATCCATCTTGGAATTGCATAATACCTACATGCCCAACACAAGGAAGTATTCATTTCATTGCTACACAGTTCCCTCAGGCCATACCTTCCCTTCTAGTGCTCTTGAGGGTGTGCATAAATGATTTTTCACTAGGTTTATAATCCAATTCTGGGCCTCTTCTACTCCTAAGTCTTTAAGACCAAAACAGGGATGCACATCACAAAAATCCACAAGGAAAACACAGTCACAAAGGATCCACTCTGTAACACATAGAGAATAGGGTCTCATACCACAATGTCACTCAGGAAAACACTGTAAAACCATGCTTTGACGAGTCAGGATGGTCAAACCACAAACTAGATAAACTGATAAGNCCCCCCCCCCCCCCCCAACTGAGGAATACAGGATGACATGCACCACAAAATATTTTTTTGGGTCTGCAATCTTGAATACTGGTGCACTTGTGAGAATATTATTCAACTAATGGAAGCTTTCTTCACACCTTAGTGTCCATTCAAACTTTATCCCCTTCTTTTGGAAGGAAGTGATGGAATGTGCAACCTTGGATAATTCTTCAATGAACCTCATGTAGTATCCTACATGTCCCATAAAATATCTCACATCTGTCACATTTCTTTGGGTAGGAAAATTCATAACAGCTCCAATCTTCTCGGGATCTACAGATATCCCCCCATCTAAGATAATATGACCCAAATAATCAATTCTATCTTTATAGAAGTCACATTTGCTCAACTTTGCATACAGATTATGCTCCCTTAGCAATTTCAAAGTGAATCTTAGATGTTCTTCGTGTTCTTCCTCCATCTTAGAAAAAATAAGAACGTCATCAAGGAAAACAAGAACAAACTTTTCCAAATACATGCTAAAAACACTATTCATAAGGAACATGAATGTAGCTGGTGCATTTGTGAGACTAAATGGTACCACTACAAACTTACAGTGTCCATACCTTGTTCTAAAGCTTGTTTTATGAATATATTCATCCTTGACTCTTACCTGATGGTAACCAGACCTCAAGTCAATCTTGGAAAATACATTTTCTCCTCTCATATGATCAAAGAGGTCATCAATTCTAGGAAAAGGGTATTTATTCTTCACAATGACTTTGTTTAGCTATGTGTAATCAATACACAACCCTATTGTTCCATCTTTATTTTTCACAAACATCACTGTTTCTTCCCAAGGGGACACACTCAACCTGGTATACTTCTTTTCCAACAAATCTTGTAGCTACATCTTCAGCTCTGTCATTTCTATTGTACTTATCCTGTAGGGTGTCTTAGACACCGGTGCTACTCCTGGCACAAGTTCAATTGTAAAATAAATGTCCCTCTTTGGAGGAAGCCTTGGAATTTCATCAAGAAAAACATCCCAGAATTCCTGGAACACATAAAGTCCTCCAACCTAGGAGTTTCATTCTCCGCTGCCTCCAACGCATGGGATACATACAACTGGAAACCTTTCCCACATAACTTCTTCAGCTGCATTGCTGAAATTTTCCTAATAGAGATCACCTTTGGAATACCTCTAAAACCCTTAAGTTTCCTTCTTCATATATGCACTCAAAAGTCTTATTGTAACAATTAATCTTAACTCTATGAGCTTCTAACCAATCCATTCCAATGAGAATATCATAGGAACCAAGTGGTAGAACATTTAGATATGCACAAGTGACTAGACCATTCATAACCAATGGAAATTTTTCTACAACTTCACTAATGTTTCTCTTGGTTACAGTGGATAGATGAACTAACCATGATTTTCTATGCTTTAACTTCTTAAAGAACAAATATCAACAACTCCAGGAGTAATATAACTATGATTAGATCCAGGTTCAATCAAAACAAAAATAGATTGCTCAACAATCTTACCTACAAATTCAACAATAGTTGACTGATGATATTCCTAGAACTCCTCTAGCACTGCATAAATTCTAGGGATAATCCTTGCCAATTGACCCACAGTTTCTGCTTCTTGGATGTTATGAACTTTCATTACATTCCCATTTTGTTGCGGATAGTTCCTGCGTAGGTGGGGTCGTCCACATTTCCAACATCCTAACTGTTCTCTTGGATCCTTGGGGTCTCTCCTCTTTTCTCCCATCACTCTAGCTAGCTAGTTTACAGCTTGTGATGGATTCCTTTGCTGATTTTGGAACTGAAAAGGTTTGAAACCTTCCTTCCTTTGGTCAGAATTCTCATTCTTTTTGTCCTTCCACATCTTATGGTAGTTGGGCTTTCCTTTGTTCTAATCATAACAATACTTATCCTTCTTGATAGCCTCTTCCATAGTTCTAGGTTCGTCAAACTCAATCTTGTATTTGTACACTTGAGGTAGACCACTCATAAAACACTATATTTTTACTTTCTCATCCTTGATGTACCTGGCATACCTTAACAACTCCAATAATTTATTGTCATATTCTTCCACCTTCAGTTGTACCAAACTCATCTCATGGAATTATTTAATCTTACCATCATAGTACTTGTCACAGAGGTACTTCTGCCTAAAATAATTATGCAACTACTTCCACAAAATCCTCCTTTCCCTAATCTTATTCACTTACCTGAAGTGCTCCCACCATATGGATTCTCTTCCAGTCAAATTGAATATGGATACCCTAGCCTTCATATTTCCAAAGTAGTCTTGTACTTGAAAATATTTTCTCATCCCAAGAAGCCAAGCTTCATATTCTTGAGTGTTCTTTATCTCACCATTAAAGGAAGGAGGCCTTTCCTTCTTAAATTCCTCATGTGCGCAGTCTTGGTAGCACCTTTTTTTCTTATTCCTGTGAGAAGAAGAACTTGAAGCCTCATTCAATTCTTCAGAGTCAGATGACACACTAGAAGCCGTCTTTCTTATTCTATCAGCTCTCCTACTTCCTTCAGGATTTGTTGTCTAATTCCCAAATTTTATCCTTCTTTAAATGTATGTCAAACTCTACACCATGGATTCATTTAGTTGATTCTTCTCTTCCTCAGCTTTAATCATTCTCTCATTATCTCCTCTGTAGGTTTGCATCTCTACCCTTAATCTTCTCATGGTAGCTACAAAATCTAGGGGAGTATCTTTAAATATCCTTCTATTGGACTATGTATCGACATTTCCAACTCTAACATTGCCCCCCGTAGCATTTTCTTCATTCTCATAGGGATCATGTGTGCCATTCATGCAGTAGGTTCTCATGGCTGAGCCAACAACCCACTTTTCCAATATGCACTATGACTTTGCAAAATATGTTGGCAACGCCATTTGTTAGCGGGATAGCAATTTCAAAATTAAAACCCATTTACTTACTGTCACCTGGCCCATCTAGGCCCAATGCTATAACCAACAACTCTGTTAACCATTCAAATTGGCCCCTTTAGTCCCTTTTTTACAACCAACAACTATAATATCACAATGTAACGTCCACATACCCCATAATGCGAATAAATTAAAATTTTTACTTCAAGAAACCTTGTTCTTCTTTTAACACACTCTTCAACACTTATTATTAGTCTTATAAATGTCTGTAATAGCTTTTCCACCCTTTACAGATCCATTCTATGACCGGAAACACCTTTTCTCCACTGAATCTGTCATTTCCACACTTCACCCTCCACATTCCCCTTTTCTCCTTTCCGTTGTGGAATCCATGAAACAAGCGCATAGTGTGTGATGAAGATATCCAACTCACATTCCTCCTTCCACCCTTCTTCCCTTTCTCCTTCCACCTTCAGAACTTGGAACATAGAAAAACATCTTGTTGACAGAATCATTCAACGACCTTCCTCCTTCCTCCTTTCACCCATTTACCTTTCGCCTTTGGAACTCGGAAATCAGAAAAAAAAAAACTTTTGACGGAATAGTTAATGACCTTCCTCCTTTCTCCTTTCGCCTTCCCACCTTCTGCCTTCAGAAATCATAATTCGGAAAAAAAACTTTTGGACGTAGTAGCTCAATGGCCTTCCTCCTTTCTCCTTCCACCCTTCCACCTTCCTCATTTGGAACTCAGAATTCAAAAAAAAAACATTTTGATGGAGTAGTTCAATGGCGTTTTGCCTTCCGCCTTTGGAATTTTGACATCAGAAACATAACCTTTCAACAGAATTACTTAGCCATGTTCCTCCTTCTGCATTCTGCCTTCCGCCTTTCTGCCCTCTAGTGCGGAACTCGGGAATAAGAAGACTAAAAAATGAAAGAATCATCTATCCATGATTCTACCTTCTACATTTAACCTTTTTTCCCTCCATTGTGGAACTCTAGAATTAGAAAACAAAGAAACAATGGAATCCTTTATCCATGATTTCACCTTCTGCATTCCATGTTTCCACCCTCCATTGTGGAACTCAGGAATTAGAAAGCTTGGCTTTCGACCTTATCCTTTTTTGCACTTCTGACTTCCGCTTTCTGAACTCAAACTTCGGAAATAGGAAATTTAATTTTTCCTTAGAATTCTTCTACACTTTTCCATCCTCCACCTCCCGCAGGTAGATCCTGGGGTGTGAAAAACCCACATTCTTCCTTATTTCAATAGCTCTCTTCCGATTTTTTCCTTCCCTAGGAGGATTTCAAGGGGGAAAAAGGCTAAGCTAGATGCATTCTGACTCTGTAATAGGATTCTAGCCTCCATAAACTTAGGAAAAATGTATTAAAATACAAAAGTCATAAACAAATGCAAATGCAGGAACATTCATCACAGTAAAATCTATTGAAACGTTGCAAGCATTCATCATATTCATTCATTTATTCATTCATTTCTAAGCAACTACATTTCATAAACAAGAGTGACATAGAATACTTAGCTTGAGTGATGGAATTGTCCCACAACTAGCTATGTCACTGCAATGTTCCACCCAACCATATGTTAGTTTTTTCATTAATCTCTCAATACCACTTCCACTCCTGAGCTAAGCATGATTTCCATAAGAAACTAGGGGACAACAGGCTCACACATAGCCAACAAACATCAAAACACACACAGTCAAGCCAACCTATAGTTGGGTTTATCAAGCTGTCCAACCAAGGATTAAACACATGGCCTAAATGCACAATAAGGCACAACCTTGAGCCAATATCCAAATGGTTTATTGGCTACTAAGGAAATGGAAATGTAGAAGTGCTAAGATAGTGAGATCAACCACAGAGCTATGGATACCTACACCATATCTATCTAGCTTGGCATTCCACAATACCTACACACCCAACACAATAAAGTATGCCTTTCACTACTACATAGTTCCCTCAGGACATGATTTCCCTTCCAGTGCTCTTCAAGGTGTGCATAAAGGATTTTCTATCCCCCTCTTCATCTATCTATGAGGTTCCTCTCTTTAGTAGGTTATCAGCCAATTCTGGGCCTCTTCCACTCCTAAGTCTTTTAGACCAAAAAACGAATGCACATCACAATAATCCACAAGGAAAACATAGTCACACATGCTCCACTCTGTAACATAGAGAAAAAAGGGTCTCATACCACAATGTCACTCAAGAAAATACTGTGGAACCACCCTTCCATGACTAATGATGGTCGAACCACCAACAACATGCATGAAAAAACTGATTAGAATGATCGAATGATATGGAATGATAGAATGGTATAATGGTTGGTAATAATCCACAACCACAACCACGACACTCTAGAACAACAAAACCTTTCCCCCCCAATTGAGGAAAGAAGGACTGACATGAATCATGTGCTTCCTTGCATCAGAAGCAAGATCGCGACTTCCCATACTGCAAAAATTGATGATTGAGGAAAAAGGAAAAAAAGGTAGCTAAGGGTGCATGGATTTCCCCATTGACATTTTGCCTCACCATAAGGGTTAGGGGTTTAACTAACTCCCCACCCTATCCCTTGTGGAATCATGCCCCCATTTATTTCACATTGCAGTCCCATAGCTAGTTGTGGTATTTTATTAATTGTATATTTACATGATATATCAAAATGTATTGTGCCTTACTTAGCACCATAACCATAGGTATCAACATTGATCACATATAAACAAAACATCAATCAATGGTCATACCTTTGCCTTGAGCTCATATCCATGATTCATCACAATATATACATCATGTATAATCTTAATACCATGGGGTCAAAACTGGGGTATTACAAATTAGGTCTATGGTAAAATCTAAATCTTGTTTAGGTGGTAATCCTAGTATCTCATCAAGAAATACATCATGAAATTCCTTTAAGATAGGAAATTTTTCAAATTCCAGCTTTTGACTTTTGGGGCTCAATTTATTTAATTTTGATGGCATAAAGTTGACACCCTTTCGTAATACACTTCTTTGTTGAAATATTGTAACTTCGAAGGATATTATAAATGTATTTTATTGATGTACCCCAAGGGAAATTTCTTATTCCTCTATCGGGATGTTACTATTGTATTTGGTCAGAATAGAGTCATGAGGTATAACCTACATTGTAACTCAGGTCAATAGTACCTTAATGAGTATAATATAATACTATTTTGAGTCTTCCTAGGTGAAGTCATCCCAATAGTTTTAGCAGGGCCAACTTGTTAGGGTAAAATTCAAGTGACAAAAACAGTATAAATAGATGAGTTGTTTTCCTCAATAGAACACACACTCACTTGTGCATAATGCATGGGATATAGAGACAAATATATATGCTGGGTGAAGGATCCCTTGTTTGGGGTCTTGTCTTTGTACTTTTGATACTCTTGTTTGGGGTCTTGTCTTTGTCTTGTCTTGTCTTTGTATCTTTTAGTGATGATGTTCCTTATGTTTATATTGTTATGATGCTAAATATTATTATATATGGTATAACCATTAAAAAAGTTACATGGTATCATATATACCCTGAAACTAGTATTTGTGCCACTGAAACACTACTACAACTACAACTACTAAAGATTAGGGTTTCAGGATGGAAAACCCGAGAAGACAAAAACTATTCATGTTGGGACTTTCGGTATAGCTCAATATTGGAGAATGATTATGTGTCGAAAATTTGACAGGCCGAAGATGAAATCTTGATGTACCATGTGTAAAGGTTTTATCCTCGTATTTGATATAATATAGGATATATGATTCCTTCGACTTAGGGTTCCATACCCTCCCAAAACTCAACCTTAAGTCGATGACCTAGGGAGAATTGCTACATCCTGCACTAGAAAGGTACAAACAAAATTTCACAAGATGTTACGATAGGAAACAAACATTAGTTTCTACGGTAAAAGTTTCAGACCCCTAAGGTGAAACACTGACACATGGAAGTCTGTACAAGTTTGCTATGTAGAACAATTTTGAAATAAGTCACCTTGGGAAACTTCACATAAGTCCCACTTTGTGAAACCAAATCTACACTAAACTGTGGGGTTGGAAAGACGATAGACCAAGATACCTTGGTACAAAGTTTTAGAGAAATAGGAGCATGAATTTAGGAAATAAAGCAGAAATAATATCAGGAAATGCTATAGAAGAAATTGAAGAAAACTATGGCATCAGATATTTTGCAAATCTCTTCACAGTTTTGGGAAAATGAGTATGGTTGTCATCTTTCCTTGCGGAGAAGCATATCTCTATACTATCATATATTAAAGACACCTAATTTGAAAAATCAAGGTTTCTCTATGAAACCCTGGGCCCACCAAAATCACTCTTCCAGAAATGATTTCAAACTGGCATAAAGTTGAAGCAATATAATTGGTAAGTTCTATCCTCTCTATTTCCATTTTAGGCTCTCATTTTTATCATGATGAAAAATAGTACCAATATTGAGAACAAGATTGAAGAAGCCAAGAACCTCTGAGCATGCAAGTATAGAGTTCTTCTCATACCTAAAGAAGCATGATCTTGAAACTATGTCAAATAAGAAGTTGAAGATCTAGAGGGAGATGAAGACAAAGCAGAAGAAGGATTTAGTCAAATACAAGAGGATTATTTATGACTCCATTGGATCTCACATGTATAATCTGAAGGATATGTTTGGTATAATGGCCATCCTATATGAAGGAAATAATATCAACATAAAGATGAAATTGAGGAACCATCTGAAGAATGAGAACATACATTACTCAGAGACCATGCAATTCCTCTTCACAAGGGTTTCTCAAATCAAAGAACAACTTGAAGAATTCAAATAAAGACATCATGCTCATACCCCTGAAGATTACTCAAGTGTTGAAGAATGTGAATTCTACTCATGAAGATAGATATCATACTGTTATCCATTCCAATATTTAGATAAGAAAGAATGAAATTAGTGGCACGCAGAACCAGTACACAGGTTTCTAGAATCAGTACAAGGATCCAAGACATAAGGATCAAGAAGGATTCTACCAAACAAATAAAATACAAGTATTTGAATTTCTATTATTTAGTTGTATTCAAGGAAATGTACTATACATGATAGAATCATTTCATTAATGACAATATACTACTAGTATGCATGTTATGGGTAAGTATCCCATGGTTCTATACAACACTCCATTGCTACTTAGTTAGAATGAAACATCTTTGCTGACATACTGGGATTATAGAACATTATCAATGATGTTACGATAGAGATGGAAGGAATATGGAAAGTTTTATTTTGTATACATATGAATGTTGTATTGGATAAAATAGTTGCATGATTATATTTCTCTGCATAAGAATATGCCATTATGAATATATCTTATGAAATGATGAAACTGGTGCATTTGACTTGTAGGAAAGATTGCGTACAATCTCCTACAAGAAAAGAAGGATGAGACTTGTTCCGAAGAAAAAGTGATGATAATTCAAGATTCACTCCAATAAACATATATATAGATGAACCTGAAGTTCACAGTGTTAGAGACACCGTGATAGAACAAAGAGTTTCAGAAGAATATAAGAGAGCGGTAGATCCACCTCGAGAGATGAATACCACCTTGGACATGAGATATAACTCAATATGAAGAAAAGTATGATGGAACTTCCAACTAAATTAAGAGGCCTTGGATAAAATCTATTTATGTGTCATAGTTGAGTGACATCATTGATGCAGATCCTTCCAGCTATGGAAGAATCTATGATCAAATAGTACTAGTTGATCTGAGGAATGATGTCTAGGAAATGGTTCTGAGACATCAAGTGAAGATTGTAGTGTCTTCCATGTGGATCTACAAGATCATGTATACAAAGAAAGGTTTTTGGTTTGTCTTAGAAAGAGAGAGTAGATTATTCCATGACATAATCCATTGACCAGACATAGTTCTCCAGTGAAATATAAGTATATATTGAGAAAAAAAACACATGTGCAGAAAAGAACCACATGTGCAGAAAAGACTTTGTATGATCTCAGAAGGAACCCGTAGATAAGGACATATAGTTACATAAGGATATTGAAGATCACCTATAGTGATGAATATCTTAACCTTTTGTAAAAGGTTGAAGATGGAAACCTATAGAAGACAACAAGCTCACAGATGGGTGCAATAGGAAATTTTCAACAAAGTTCAAGATAAAGGATCTTGGTATATAGTAACCTGAGATGGATGTAAATAATATCGATAGAAGAGGATGCTACCTATCACTCCAGTACAAAATGTTTTGATGCATAGAGTAGAAAATCCAGAGTGAAGATGATGCTCTGGTTTAGGGGGTGTGACTACAGAATATCTATGAGTTCAACATGGCACGAAAAGATGGAAAACATCGTGATGGACTAAGGATTTACCAATAGTGAATTGGTTTCCAACCTTCAAGGTTGAATGCATAATACTGGGATATGTCAATGAACTAACATGATGAACTCATTGTAGATGCAAATAGAAATTCCCGAGGACAGCAAGAGAAACTTATGATGTTTTGGGATCGGATATGATCTCATGAAGAGGCTGAGTACATTCCATCATGTTCATCATGTAGTGAAGAAATGCGGCTTCAAAAAGTATGTTGTGGAAATATTAAGAAGATTGATATGTTGGATTGTAAATCCATGGCCACACCTATGGATACCAACTTAAATTTTTTCTATGATGAATCATCAGAGTTAGTGTATGTGAATCAGTACAACAAATTATTGGGTCGTTGATGTATCCGATGAATACCATGCCAGATATATGCTTTACTGTGAATACCTAAGTCAATATTTAATTAAGCATAGACATGTTCAACTAATAGCTACAAAGCATGTGATGAGGTACCTAAAATGTATGATAGACATTGGAATATACTATGATAGAGATCATTACTACATATTGTATGGATATATGGATTTGGATTGGGAAGGAAGTGCCACAGACAGAAAGAGAACCTCAGGTGGATGTTATTGTATGGGATCATACATGATCTCATCGTTTAGAAAGAAACAGTACAATTTTTCTCTCGGCATGGATGAAGCAGAGTCCATAGAATATTGCTCCGTTATTTGTGAATCTATATGGCTTCAGAAGATGATGCAGGACTATTTGTTCTGGGTTTGGATACCAAATTGATTCTATGTGACAACCAGATTTGTAGAAAGATGACAAAGAATTCTATGCTCCATGAAAAATTAAAGAACATAGAAATATGATATTTTTACATAATATATATAGTACAAAAATGAGCTATAAAAATCCAGTATGTGAGTACCGATGAGGAATTTGTTGATGTGTTGACCAAACCTCTATCTCAGGTAAATTTTGAATAGTTCCATGACAAGATTGGTGTAGTACAAAAATAAATTCCTCGTAAAAAGGAATAGTGATGATGATATAGATTCTTCCTCATAATGATAAACAATGATGATGATACTAAATAATTTCATCGCAAGGAGGAACAGTGATGATGATGTTGAATAATTTGCTCATAGGGAGGAACAATGATGATGATGTTACAGACCTTACTCACCAGGAGGAATGATGATGATATGGACCCTCCTCGAAAATGTAGAGAATGTTGATTATATGGACCTTCCTTGAAAAGGAGGAGAAGGTTGATGATGTGGACCTCCCTGGAAAGGAGAGTGATGATTAGACTATCACTACGAATGAGATGGAAATGATGCTTCATTACAGAAAAGTCCATGTGTTCCTGCAGATGTTGATGAAGTCCATCATTTACTTGTGGAAAAAAGTATTCTCTCTTGAGGATGGTCTTGTAGACAATAAAAATCTACTCTTGAAAGTGGTCTTATCCCTTATCGAGTGAGTATGGTCCTGCAGACGATACTCTCTTCTTGAGAGTGTACCTACATTCACTTGTATATGCCATAGAAAATAACACTCACTTGGGAGTGGTTCTAGATTTAATAAGCTGAGGATGGTCTATGATGAGTCCTTAAGGATGACATGTCCTACATTTAGTTGTGGATGAGATCTGCATTCATTTGTAGATGATACTCTCTTTTGGAGAGTGTACCTACATTCACTTGTAGATTTTATAGGAAATAAAACTTGCTTGGGAGTTGTCCTAGATTTAACAAGATGATAATGGTCTATGATTAGTCCTTATGGATGATAGGTCCTACAATTCAGTTGTGAATGAGATCTGTATTCAGTTGCAGATGATACTCTCACATGGAGAGTATGCCTACATTCACTTGTAGATTCCATAGAAAATAACACTCTCTTAGAGTGGTCCTAGATTTATCAAGCTGAGGATGGCCTACGATGAGTCCTTGTGGATGATAGGTCTTACATTCAGTTGCAAATGAGATTCTCATTTAGTTGTAGATGATACTCTCGCATGGAGAATATGCATACATTCACTTGTATATGCGGTAGAAAATAGCACTCGCTTGGGAGTGGTCCTATCTCTAATAGGATGATGATGGTATATGATGCGTCCTTGCAGATGATATGTGATAAATTCATTTGCGGATGAGATCTACATTCAGTTGCAGATGATGTGGTCCTACATTCATTTGCGGACAATCTAGTTGGTAGATTATATGGAAACTCCTTGTAAATGGTGAGTAGGTTGATGAAGATTGTGTCATCCTTGGACCTATGTCCTAAAGTGTACTATAGGTAGTGTTACAAAAAAGGATCAAGAGGATCAAATTATATCTCCATAGAATCAAGAAGATCAAAGTGCTACTGCAAAGGATCGAGAAGATCGAAGTGCAACTACAAAGGATCAAGAATATCTAAGTGCTAGTGCAAAGGAGCAAGAGGATCAAAGTGTTGCTCCAAAGGATGGAGAATATCAAAGTGCTGCTACAAAGGATCAAGAAAATCGAAGTGCTGCTACAAAGGATCGAGAATATCAAAGTGCTACTGCAAAGGATCAAGAAGATCAAAGTGATACTACAAAGGATGGAGAAGATCGAAGTGATGCTAACAAGGATTGAGCAAATCAAAGTGCTACTACAAAGGATCGAGAAGATCGAAGTGCTGCTGCAAAGGATCAAGAATATTGAAGTGTTGTTGCAAAGAATATGAAGATAAAAGTGTTTCTACAAATGATCAATTGATCGAGTGCTGCAGAAGATCAAATATGAAGACTCGATGCTATAGAAGATGATGTTCCAATATTGAATATGTTCCAATAATTTTTTGAGTTACTAGTAATTGTCGAAAATTTTTGATGACGTATAGATGTATCACCGTAATGATGTCGTAAATGCTCTCTCTCTCTGTGCTATTATAGTTGATGATGTTGTTTTTAGTAGAATACCCTTCTCGTTAGGGGGAGTGTTGAAATATTGCAACTTCGAAGAATATTCTAAATGTATTTTATCGATGTACCCCAAGGGAGATGTCTTATTCCTCTGTAGGGATGTTACTATTGTATTTGGTAATCATGGAGTCACGAGGTATAGTCTCCATTGTAAGTCAGGTCAATAATACCCTAATGAATATAATATAATATTGTTTTGAGTCTTCCTAGGTGATGTTGACCCAATCAGTTTAGCGGGGATCACTTGTTAGGGTAAAAGTCAAGTGACAGAAAGAGTAGAACTAGAGGATTTGTGTTCTTCATTAGAAAACACACTCATTTGTTTATAGCACATGGGAGAGATAAATATATATATCTGTCAGTAGAGAGAGACCCTATTTGGGGTCTTGTCTCTATACTTTTGATACATCTATATAGTGATATTTTTGTTGGTATTTCTTCCAATGAGGGTTTCCAAAAATAAATATATGTGTTCTTTTATGTGTTTTTTCTTTCCTATCTTTCAATGATCCTTTTTATTTTGATTATGTTTTTATGATGGTAAATTTTATTAGATCCAGTATAACCATTAAAAAATTAACATTTTAAAGTTTTACTACTGAAATTTGTCATGTCGATATAGGTCTATAAATTCCCTTCATCATATGATACTTTCCCTCCTCAGCCACACAACCAAAAATCCTATGCAAACAATAGATAATATCTTTATGAGATTTTATCCAATCCATACCTATCAAAATGTCATATGATACTAGAGGAAGTATATTTAAATCAACAAAGGTCTCCATGTTATTAAAGCCCAACCTACAGTGTTTAACTGACTCTATAGCTTTCCTTTTTACTCATGTTTTCAATTGTACCAACAATGCATTTTTTTGTTTTTCCTTAATAAGTTTACACTAGACTAGATCCTAAATCAATAAGTATAGCAACATATGTGTTCAAAATTTTACCTTCTACTTCCAACATGGTGGATTGATGACCCGCCTGCCGATATTCCAAAGAAGCATTAATTATAGGTATATTCCTAGTGATTCCATTGACAGTAGAAGCTTCCTCCAACATGCTTAGGGAGCCATTTTCCTATTAGGATTGTGTTGGAAATTTCTGTACAAGTGAGATCTGTTACATCCCCAACATTTAATTTATTTTGAGTTGGTATTCCATCCTCGAGTAGAAGTTCTTATACCCTTTACCCCATTGCTAATGGTTGAACTTGATCTGTTGTAATTGTTATCAGTATGACTTTTTATTGCTTTCCTAAAAGGAAAGGGTTTAAATCCTTTCCTAAATTTATCCATGTTTTCATTTTTCGTTTTTTCCAATTTATGCTTAATTCTAATCTTTGTTTGAACAAATAGTAGCACAACTTGGATTTTCTAATTGCTTCATCCATGGAATTACACATATCAAACTCATTTTCTCCTTATATGCTAGTGGTAAACAACTGATAAACATGTATACCTTAGTTGTTTCATCCCTTAAGTAAGGTACATAGCATTCTAAATTCATGAACTTGGTTACAAATTCTTCCATGGTTAGCATTACTAGTCTTAAATTATTGAATTCCTTGGCTTTCTCATCATAATAGTATTCTGACATATATTATTTTTAAGTAGTTTTTTAGAAACTTTCCAACTTAACTTTTTACTATGTATTTTATTGACACTTTAAGCCTCCTGCCACCACAACTTATCTTTTCTGCCTATTTGGAAAATAGATAAACGTGCCCTCAAATTATCATGATATATGTATACCTAAAAATAACATTTTATATCTAGAAATCAAGCTTCAACTACTTCCTCAGATTCTCGATCAAACATGGGATGCCTTAACTTTTTGAATTCTCCCTAAAACACTACAAGTATTTCTTTTTGTTTCTCTGTATTCATTTCATCACCTTTATTTAAATCCTTGATGGCTATAGGAATTTTATTTGTATTTTCCTCACTACTACAACTTTCTACTTCTCCTTTTCTTTTATTTCCAGCACTACAACATTATGACCATTGTTTTTCAGTGGGCCTGTCAAACGTTTTAGGATTAGTTTGTTTATTTTTTCTTGATATGATTTAGCGTTCATCAGTTCAATATTATCTTCCTTAACTATTTCCAAATCTTCCTTCAAAATCCTCATCGTTTCCAATATCTTTGATTGCATTTCTACGTTACGTTTTGCTCTAATTTCTACCTAGCGACTTGCATTTTCTAATGCTGGCATACCTTTCGGAGCTACTTCTTCTTCCATAATTTGTTTGTGTTCAGCCATTTCTATCTTTGTGTGTAATAATATTCATTCATTTATTATTTATATTTATTTTCCTTTAATATATTATACAAAACGATTATGTAGTGTCCCATTAAGTTGAAGTGTTATAACTTTTCTTTGATACCATTTTGTAACAACTTATAATTAAACAAAATAAAATAAAGAAATAATTAGGATTAAAAGAAACAAATTACAAAGTCAAAATTACCTATGGTTGAACAAGCTAAAACCCTAGCTACATGATTATCTATGTTTACTAGATTTCCTAAAGTTTCTAGTCCTGATGGCTTCACAAAATATTTGGAGAGAAGAAAAAGATTATACAAGCGGCTTACTTATCTTATTAGCTAACACATATTCTGAACTACAGGTACCAATGCTTATTTCATTTCTACCTGAATCATAAAACCTAACACCGAAGATTCAAGTTAACCAGTGTTGAATGCATAGTTTATTTATACTATGGGTTAAATTTATTGTGTGGAATTTAAATCTTCTTCACATCCGTTGAAATTGTTATACAACTATTTCTCATATCACTTCAGGCATTTAACTTTTAACAGATTTATTACCGGGTTTTACCCGTCACTTGTTTATTGACGCAGTAGTTCCTGCAGCCAGCAAGTTGTTTGGAAACCCTTAAAGTACAAAATTATTCCACAAGTAGTGAACATATACAAGTCTTAAGCTTTGGAATTATTAACAAGTTATGGATTCCATACAAGCTCAAAATTGGGTTTGTGAAGTGGCTTATAGATTATGTTTTCAACGACGACACCATCACCTCCATGAACGGGTGTTTTCAAAACTGTTCTCAATTGAGATATACATCAATAACATAGCTCCTTATTCTAATTAAATCTTTAAGTATTTATGAATACCTTTTTCCACTTCCAAATAATACTTGTTTTAATTCTTACCGCAGGCTTCTGGGACTAAACAGAGCTCAATCCTGATCCCATTCCTTGGATACCCTTAGGACTGGTAAGCTGTGGATAAAATTTCATATCCATCCTAAGTATACAGTATAGATATGTTAATCATGGTTATTTAATTACAGTCTATTCACCAAGTGGAAACAAGAAAGATATGTTGTGCATTTTTTTTCTCTACACAGTTTTCCTTTAAGATCTTGCTAGCTGGGGTTTTACATTAGAGGAAATTTCAATTTAAAATGGGCCTTCCAAAAATAATACAAATTCCATGTCATCATTTATTAGCCAATCAAAATTCTTTAAAATTCAAAAAGGGAGCACCTCTTAAGCAATTTTTTAATATAAATTTGGGGATAGGTATTATAAAAAAAAATACTTTTTTCGTCTGTATGTTTGACATATCTACCTATGTTTTTACTCAAATTTTGATTGGGATAGCTCATTGTATGCGGAATTAAATTCCACATCCAATGAGTACCCACTCGACATACTTTTGATGGCCCCCTCTACCCCAAAAACAAGAAATATCGTCATCATCATTTTTTCAGGTAGTTCTTGTTTTTGGGGTAGTGGTGCCCATCAAAAATATTCCGAGTGGGTGCTTGTTGGATGTGGAGTTTAATTCCACATCCAAAGAGCTCTCCTGATCAAAATTTGAGTAAAAATACAAGGAGATATGTCAAAAATACGAACAAAAAAGTAGTTTTTTCTTTTCTTCCTCCAAAATTAATAAATATTATTTTATTATCTTAACTATTATTTTAATAATTTTCCTTAGGAGGCTCATTTTGAGTTGAAATTTCCTCTAATGGGTTTCATAAGCCATACGACTGATTTTCTGTAATTAAATATTGTATATTACTTGTTCATAAATAAATAAGGGACATTGTTCTCTATTCTATATCTTTTTTGTTCATGTTGTAGTATTTCTTGGTTGCAAATAAAGAACTATGAAAGGGTTATTTGTTCTTCATTGACGTTTATAGATTTTGATCCCTTAAACTTTACAAGGGTTTAAAAAGTTGTGTATTCTCATTATACCATGTATTTTACATTTATGTTCATGTTTAAGTTCTACTTTTAATTGTGTGTTTTGGTCAAAGTGTTTGCTTGTTACATATTTTACTTGGTTTTGCAAAACAACTTGTATTAGGGCTTAACTGTAATAGCTAGTGTCATTTTAATCATTGACCTTTTAAAATGATATAAAGAAACATAATGAATAAAAAGGTATTTGTCCATTTTTCTTCTATTTGATTTGTTGAATAGATTGCATTCACGCTTTCCCAAGTAACAATAAGGAACTCATATAAATAAGAATAAAAGAATAATAATAACGGATTCAACATTAGTTCTTTCTTCATATTTTAACTACATAACATGATAATACATAAATATTACACATTACAAATTTAATGATAAAAAGTTTAGTCTTTCAAGAAACATATCTGTTTAACCTAGAAATTGAGGTCTCAATAGCTATACTCCACCCAGCCTCAATAACTTCGAAGGGTTCAATCCTGCAATGTTCCACCCCCTTGCCTAGACTCTTAGGCTTAAAACTTGTTCCCTGCAGCTTCAAGTTGCCACCAATAAGTAAAGGGAGTTCATTAATCTAGAACCTAGCCTTCTCTTATGCTCACTAATGATTCTAGTACATTTCCTAACAAATCACAGATGTTCTCTGGCAGTTCTGCGCTATCTCATTGATAAATTAAATAAATCGTTCACCCTTTTGATCTCTAGAACCTCTCCTTTCTTTATTTTATTTTTTCCTTTTGTCTTCATCCATTCCTTCTCCTCTTTTCCTAGGAATTTTGTATCAAATAACTAACTCCCCTTATTACTATCCACTTGTCTTTGTAAAGAATGTTGAGGATTTGGTAATTGTTTTAAACCCATGTTTCTGTCAATTAATCATATAGTTGTTTAGGCTCTCAATTTAAAAATTATTTTTATATAAAAATTATCTTGTTCCCATCACATAAAATAGAAAAATGCAATGAGGGGGTATTACAATCCTCCATTCCTAAAAAACTTGCACCGTCCTCGGTGCTTATTCAGTATTATTAATGTATGGAAATAAAACAAGAAAATTGTGTCTTATAATCTCCTCTCTTTCCCAAGTAGCTTCTTCTATTGTATAATGTTTCCATTGTACTTTAATTTGTACAATACTCTACTTCTGAAGTTGAACTTATCTCTTATCAAGAATGCACATTGGTTTCGTGTGAAATTCTCCGTTTGGTTCCACCTATAGATTATTCTAGTTAATAATATGATATTGATAAACCACATATTTTTTTAATAGAGAAATATGGAAAACATCATGAATTCTTATATAAGGAGATAAAGCCAACTGATAAACTACAGGCCCTATTCTAGAAAAAATTTCAAAAGGTCCCACATATGTAGGTGCAATATTTGCATAAATCCCTATTCTTAGACTTCTTTTCTTCAATTTGACCCTCAGGAACACATGCTCTCCTACTTTGTACTCTTTAGTTCTTTGCTTCTTGTCTGTGAAAATTTTCTATCTATCATGTACTACTTTTAAGTTTTGTTTTATCGCTCGTATCATTTCCTCCATTTGTGCTAACATGCCTAGCCCTAAATCCATACTATCCTCCATATTTCCCCAACTCAAAAGTACTTTACATATCCTACCATACAAAACATGAAAAGGACTCATTTTGAGGGATGCTTGATAATTATTATTTTATGTGAATTCTACCAAATGGATGCAATCCTCCCATTTACTTGGTTGATTCATCACATACATTTTTATCATGTCCTCCAAGACCTGAATCACTCACTCAGTCAATCCATTTGTTTGTGGATGATAGGATGTATTGAAATTCAACTTTGTATCCATACCCTTGAATAATAATGTGCACAATCTTGAGGTAAATTTTGCATGACGATCCATGATAACTATTTTTGGTATCGCATGGAGTATCAAGATATCCCTCAAGAATACATCAACAATATTTACATCTTTATAATTTTATTTTATTAGTATAAAATGTTCTTGTTTACTTAATCTATCTACTACTACCATAATGGAGTCATTATTCTTCTTTGTTTTTAGTATCAACATATAAAAATTTATAGCTATAGTTTCCCATTTCCATTTAGGAATGGGTATAGGCTGCAATAACCCGGATGGATGTTGATGAATAACTTTAGCATGTTCACAAGCAAAACATCTGGACACATATTCAACAGCTTCTTTCTTCATATTTGGCTAGTAAAAATATTTCTTTAAGGTTGTTATAAACTTATGATATCTGGGATGTCATGCATATCGGTTATCATGTAATTCTCAGAAGATTATATGTTTTATATTATCTTGATTGGGGACATAAATTATATTTTTGAAACTTATAAATCCTTCTATATCAATATGATACATAATTTCTTCAGTTCTATGAAAAATTGAGCCATAGTAATATGAGGACCAAGACACAACTTACAGATGATTCAAGGATCAATTACACAAAAAATTGACATGAAAACACTGCAATTAGGAGTTGTAGCTGTATAATTGTTATCATTAATAAAAAAAACAGTGATACAATGTGTTACACTGACATGAATCACCAGACAATTCGTATCCCAAGGAGTTCATCAGAATTTCATACATGAGAGTGTCTTAGCTGTCAATTAGCCACACTAGACACATCAGTTAACTACTAATCACAACCATAATTGACTCTAACTGAATCAGAGGAAGTTTATAATAAGTCTAATGGAATAGAAATCAAGTGCATGTTAATAAGTAGGTGTGGGTGCATGTCTGACTTTAGTTAGCTGAGATCAATTGAACTGAGTCACCAAAACTTTTTAGGGGCTCCTTAAATCACTCCAGTTAACTAGATATTACCAAAAATAGGAAAAATAACGATGGAGGCGCCTTTACAGCTGTAGTTTAACTGAAAGTAGGTGGAATAACCATGGACATTTAACTAATTTGGGGTGCTTAGGTCATGTACATCAACAAAAATTTTCCCCTTGATTGAAGGAGGAAGCTCAGTTCGTCTCCCTGATTGAAGGAGAAGACCTAGTTATCCTCCTTGATTGAAGGAGGATGATCCAGTTGATGATGCAGTCAAATATTCGAGCCAATAACTTAGGATAAGTGGTACATTAGGCCAATTAGGCCAAACAAAGATGTGTAGGTTGGATAATGACTCCAACACCCCCCCTAAGCTATACTCATGTGGAGGAGTAAAACAAATTATAGGGCCATGACAACAAAGGACAAAGGTCACACTTTACAAAAAAGTAACTCTAAAATGCTCAACAAACTGTAAGTGAGGAAAAGAGGAAAACCCCATGGGAAAAAAATTCCCCCTCAAACTGAACACTAAAGAATTAACCGACTTCACCCTAATAAACTCATGTTGAATAGTGAACGGAGGTAAGTGAATTTTTTCTTAGTAAATTTCTTGGTGAAAGTATCTACAATCTATTCATATGTGGGTCAATATTGCAGAAATGTTTTTCTTCCATGCACATGTTATCTGATGTAGTGCATGTGGATCTCAATGTTTTTGGTTCTCTGTCTCTAAACCAGATTTGTTGAGATATTGATAGCACTTTGGTAGTCACAAAAAATGACAGTATATGAAGCACTACCAATATCAAATTCAGACAAAATACCTTGTATCCAAACTTCCTAGATGCATGCATTGACCGCTCCCCTATACTCCACCTCTGCGAAAGAAAGGAAAATGGAAACCTAATTTTTTATTGAAAAGAAAATAGGCTGACCTCCAAACTTAAACACATATCTGAAATTGGACTTTCAATATATTCTATCTCACTCCAAATCAGAATATGTAAATCCTACCAAGTCTAGTTTGGAATCAACAACACAGTGAATTCCATAGGATCTAGTACCATGCACGTATTGTAGAATCCTCTTGGATTCTCTCCAATGACTGTTATTTTGTGGATGCATATAAATTGATACAACATATACATTCATACAACATTCATGGCATAACAAATTTTAGGCCTTGAATGTGTCAGGTAGAGAACGCTTCTAATCAACTGACGGTCAAGAGTAGAATCCACCTGTGTAGTTGTTTTTTTCTCTTCAAGACTAATTCCTGAGAGAAATGGAAAATATGAAACCTTAGAATAATCCATATTAGACTTAATTAACAGGTATTAATCATATTTATATTGTTTCACAATAATCCCATCAAAATATTGAGTTATTTCTAGCCCGAGAAACTGCCCCAGGAGGCCTAGATCACTCATCTCAAAAGATTCATCTAAAGCAATTTTTATGAAGGAAATCGAAGCAAGGGTGCTTCCTATGATTAGACATTAATAAAGATACAAAAATATGATCAGAAAATTACCTTCATATTTCTTCAAGTACACATTGTTATCATACTTACAACTTTCCAAGTTTTCTGAGAGAATAAATGAATCCTTTTGGCGTACCAATATCTTGGGGCCTGTTTTATGCCATATAAGGATTTCTACAACTTACAAACCAATGTTGGATCTCATGTGCATACTTCATGATTCTTAATGTATATCTATTCTTTGAGGTATCCATGAATAAAAACACTTTTTTTACATCCATATGGTGCACCTCCCAGTGCTTGGATACAACAATGGCAAAAGCTAGCTTGATAGAATCCATTTTTTCCACCGGTGCAAAGGTATCAGTGTAGTCCACTCCTTGGACTTGGGAGAATAATTTTGAAACCATCCATGATTTATATTTATAGGTTTATACATATTCATATACCTTTTTCTGATATACCCACTTTCATTTAACAAGTGTCCTCCCAGGTGAAAGTGAAACTAGCTCCCAAATTGCATTTTTTCGAAGAGAGTTGAACTCTTCATCCATTGAAACTTTCCGTCTAGGATCATTCTGAGCATGATAATATGACTTGGGATGAGACCCAATAATCATATAGAATGTATCATACAACAAATAATCATTTCAATAAATATCAATACCTTCTCTTTGAAAATATGTCCGAGTTCTCCTTGGATCAACAGGATTTCCAACTTCTAACCCGAAATAAGAGAGAGTCTTTTCGGCCCATTTTGGGAGATGAGTGGGAACATTAGGATATGATTTAGAACCTGATATATTATTATCACTGATATCAGAAGTAATATATTAAATATCATAGCTCTTACTTCCATTTTCATCATTATAATCATCAAAATAACATGAGGAAATTTCTACAGTTTTTTCCTCCACTAGTTCCACATCTTGGAGAGGTTCTTCGAAGCGAAAACTTCTCTCTATGGATATTTTCTTTTTCTGATATTCAATATTTTGTAGGCCTTTTATTCCTGTTGATACCCAATGAAAATACACTCAATACTCTATGGTTTCAAATACTTCCTCTTATCAAATGGAATTCGAGCCCCAATAGTGGACCCAAAAACTCTGAAATTGGACACATCCAGTTTGTGACAAAAGTATGTTTCAAAAGGTGTTTTTAATTTCATGGATGCATGAGGGAAACTTTTCTAAATGTATGAATAAAATTCCATTGCTTCATCCCAAATATTTGCAGGAAAATATTTAGCTTCAAGCATGCAGGTGGTCATCTCCTTTAGGGCCCTATTTTTCTTTTCTGCTACACCATTCTGCTGGGGTGTGTAGGGAATGGATTGATGTATAGTGATTCCATATTGTGCACAAATTTGAAGTAGATAAAATATGATGTAATTTCATCCATTATATGAGATCCTTTATCTTGTTCACATAATCATTCTCAATAAAAGCCTTAAACTTTATGAACCTTTCAAGAACTTCATATTTGTTCTTGAGAAAATAGACCCATGTGAATCTAGACAAATCATAGATGAAAGTGAGAACATACCTTGAACCAATCATGGAATTTTTAGGAATAGGAACACTAAAATCAGAGTGGATCAGCCCCAAAGTACATGTAGCTCGGCTTTCCTTTCCCCAATCAAATTTATGCTCAGGGTGCTTGCCGACAATGCAACCTTTGAAACTTCCATTGGAGGTTTTGATGGTAGGGAGGACTTCCACCATGGAATGTTTTTAAATTTTTTAAAATTATTTGGAATTCATATTTCCAAACCTTTCATGCCACATCTTACTCACCTCATTCCCATGAGTGAGAAGGGTGATGGGCTTTGCGTCAGGCACAAACTTGGAGAACTCATAGGTCTTAGCAGGGTGATTCACTATACCTATTGCAATGAGTTTTCTGGATGCAATTTATGATATCTCAACATCATTCGGAATGAATGATACTCTCTTTGTAAAACTTGTGTGCATCATTTTATACAAGGTCGACAATTCTGACACCAGAGAGGGAACATACATAACTTTTCTGAAGCTTCCATGTTCTAGTTTGATAGTTCCTTTGCACTTTGATGCGAATTGAGAATAATCTCGCATGAGGATGGGGAAACTACAGTCAGATTCTAGGGATGAAAAATATTCCTTGATTTCCACCATATGGTTCGAAGCACCAGAGTCAATGAGTAGAGCTCTAGGATTCAAAAAAATTTCCATGAGGGAATATCCTCTTTTGGGCTATTTGTTTCGATCATGATTATCTCTCTTCCTTGCACCTTCAGGAAGATTGATGTTATTCTTCTCAATGAGAAGAGTCATTTGATCAAGTTTTTTCTTCATACAGGAGCTTTCAATGTGAAATTCACTTCTGCAATAGGAACATTTGGTCTTTCCTTTGCCTTTTTTGCCTTTGTACTTGTTCTTTCTTGAGCTCAAGGGCTCATCCAACTGCTGGTTTTTCTCCTTTGGCTTGGGAGCATCAAACTTAGTCTTTTGGTTCTTTTTCTTCCCCTTTACATTCATAGCTTTGGGTCCTCCATTAAACAATCCTTTGTCCTTGGAGGATTTGATGATTCCCATTTGGACAAGCTTGTCATGCTCAATGGTGAGAGACTGAATGAATGCATTGAGGGTCAACATATTTCAATTTGGGATTGTAAGATTCCCGATATGAAAGGTGGACACAAACATTGAGTAATTTGGGCCAAGTTTTGAAAGGATGGCAAGGATCAGTTGATCATCCTCCTTCTCAGCGTTACACTGCTTCAACTGGAGCACTAAGTGCTTGAATTGAGTGAAGAATTCATTCCTGGTTTCAAAGTTTCCTGAGTTAAGAGATATAAGCTCATTCTCTAGTTGATAGATTATTAGGTCATATTTCTTATCAAACAGAGTAGCAAGTTGGTCCCATATCTCCTTGGGGGTCATCAATCTAGTGATGTGGAAGAGAATATCTCTAGAGATTAAAAGGCACATAAATCCATACAATTCATCAAGCTTATTCCATTATTTTTCTTTGTCTACAACATGATTCAAATCAACTTCCGTGTCCATTGTGACTCTGTATATTCCTTTGGAGTGTAGCTGAATCTCCATGTCCTCCTTCCACTGATGGTAGTTGAAAGGAGTGAGTAGATTCACAAAAGAGGCCATTATGTTGCTATAGCGAATGTAGTGAAAGAGTTTGAAAAACTTGAAAATTACAAAAAAATACAAAGGTCAAACAACCTGTACTTTTGTAGTTTTCTTCACACCTAGCTTAGTCAATCAAGAAAGTTTGATCAACAATACTATTTTTTCCATGAATTATGGTGTAAACTCTCCGGTTCTGGTGCAGAGATGGAATTTGTTCAGCTTTTTTTTCTGCTCAAATTTCATCATAGATCCCTCAAGGAATCTGTTGAAGAAGAAGACCATTTTCCCGCCATGCCTCTCATACCATATCAAAAATTGAGTCGCAATAATATCAGAACCAAGAAACAACTTACAGAAAATTCAAGGATCAATTACATAGAAAAATGACATGAAAACATTGCAATTAGGAGTTACAACTATATAATTGTTATTATTAATAAAAAAACAGTGATACAATCTGTTACACTCGCATGAATAGCCAAACAATTCAAATCCCAAGGAGGTCACTCAAATTTCATACATGAGAGTGGCTTATTTGTTAGTTAGACACAATAGACACATCAGTTAACCACTAATAACAACCATAATTGACGCTAACTGAATCAGAGGCATTTTAGTCCAAGTCTAATTGAATAGAACTCAACTGCATGTCAATCAGTAGGTGAGGGTGCATGTCTGAATTTAGTTAGATAAGATCAACTGAATTGAAATGAACTGAGTCACCTAAATTTTTTGGATACAACTTAAATCACTCTAGTGAACTGGAAATTACCAAAAATAGGAAAAATAATGATGGAGACGCCTTTATAGCTGTATTTTTACTGAGAGTAGGTGGGATAACTATCAGTTAACTGATTTGGGGCGCTTATGTCATGCATATCAACCCATATTTTCTCCTTGATTGAAGTAGGAAGCTTAGTTAGTATCCCTAATTGAAGGAGAATACTTAGTTATCCTCCTCGATTGATGGAGGATGATACAGTTGATGATGAAGTCACATATTCGAGCCAATAACTTAGGATAAGTTGTAAATTAGGCCAATTATTCCAAAGAAAGATGTGTGGGTTGGATAATGACTCCGACAAGTGCCAATAGTTGCATTGTTACATTTTTCAATATAGTTTTATATTTCTCATCATTGTTTGATGCTTCTCTCCACAAAGTCTTAAATTCATATTCATAATCACTAATTAGTACTGAATGCATCTCATGTTGTTGTTGGCTTAGTGCATCTGCTACTCTGTTTTCCTTTCCATTTATGTGTCTAATTTCACATATCATATTCACTAAGAAATGTGAGCCTTTTGGATTGATAAGAATTTAATGTTTTTTTATCAAATAATTATTTTAACCCAATGTTTTCGTTTAGTAACAGAAATTTATTTCGTACCAGATAATTTCTCTAGATATTAAGGGCATGAATAGTGGTTGCTAATTCCATATTATGTACTACATAATTCTTTTCATCCCATTTTAACTTCTAGGATTCATAACATATTACATGTCCTTCTTGGGTTAAATCCCCTCCCAAACCTTCTTTACTTGCATAAGTGCATACCACAAAGTCCTTACTTGGATCAACGATTTTTAATATTGGTGCTATCGTCAATAAATATTTCAATTTCTCAAAGTTGTCTTAACATTGTTGGCTCCAGGGAAATTGAACACTTTTATTTTGTAGATTTGTTATAGGATAATGTAACGTCCCCGACCCTCCGACCGACAAAGAGGACGCTACTGTACGTCAAATCATCCACACATATAGCCCCATGAACATGAACATCCATACATATAGTGATGAAGCATGACACTTTAAATCACAAAACATATTACAAAGCATAATCATTCATTATACACAACAGAAGCAAAACATATCAATCAACACTTCATGCATATACAGATCAACATTTAACATGTATATCATCATTCATCAATGGTAAATATGTAATTGTAGACACAAGTTAGGCAAGAGTACTTATCTTCTAGAGAACTTGTTCCGCAACCAGCTACATCGCTGCAACACTCCACCCAACCATAGGCCTGCGTGCTCCTTAATCTCTCAGCAATGCTGCCACCCCTGAGCTAGGTATGATTCCCCAAGGAATAAGGAACTAACAGGGTTACACATAGCCAAGGATAACAACACCACTAGGGTACACAGTTAAACCAAGCAAACACAGTTGGGTTTATCAGGTGAACAACAGATTAGCCAAGCCAACAAAGTTGGGTTTATCAGGCCATCCAGGAGCTGGTAAAGGCCAATGCTAAGCTAGTGAGCTCATTGGAGAGTTGTAGACACTAACACCAAAACCATCCTAGCTTCTAGAACACCCACACACACCCAACACAAGGAAATCGGCCCCTTCTCTCGAACGCAGTCCCTCAGACTCTGATCTCCCTTCCAATGCTATTCAGAGGTTGTCGAGAAGAATGATAGCTCAGTAGCTCTATCTGTGTGCTTCTCAATCCACCAGGTTTATCAAGCACCTTAGGCCCTCATTCACCACTCCAATGTAGTCCGAGGACAAAACCACTACATGATGTTAGTTTTTCATCATATAAGCTAGCATTATGATCTTAGGATCTTTTAACTAAGAGAATAAAAAGCACAGCAATAAAACATAAGCACATCACAAGAGACAAGAGACACAAATATTTTTCCTCAGGGAAACCATAAATGAGAAAACCCCACAACTTCCTCAGAGATAGAATCGACACAAAAATGGTAAGACCCCAAAACAGTAAGATGATCTCCCGACAGCAGCAGTCTCTCTCTGACACTGAGAGAGCTTCTCCTCTCTCACTCATGCGCCCCAATGAGTGAGTGTGTATGTTTCAAGTGAGATAAATAGAGAGGTTCACTCTCTATTTATATTCTTTTGTTCACTTGAAGTGCACTCCAACATGTCGGCCTCACTTAACAATTACTTACTAGAGCTGACATCTCTAGGAGTGTCTAATAACCCTAGTTCTCCACCACTTGTGGGGAATTTTCCTCCTCTAACCAATAGGAGGGTAACACAATGGTGGGGACTATTTCCCTAACTTACAATGACTCACCTAGGGTCAACTTCACTAGGATAGTCTAATAGCCCAAGGGCCCCACAACTGTGGGGCCTTTAACCCTTGACCAATAGGAGGGTTACCCACAATGACTTGACATGACTTTCTCATTATAGAAACTTCCTGGAATAAACATCGAGGTATGACATGACTCAAATACATTACAATACATCCCGAAATAAACATCAGGTTACAATACATAAGAAATACGGATGAATACATTCTAAAGTTACAAATACATCAACACTCCCTCTTAACTAGGAAGGTATTCTCTCGACACAATTTATTAGCACAAGTATTCTTCTCTGTATCATTTGAATCATCGTCAAATTCTTGTCATCTTCATATTTAGTCATCTTTCATCTGGATCTAGATCATCTCTCGATCTGGGTCATCGTCACTGGATCGTACTCAATATGGAACATTGTCACTGGATCATACTCGATCTGGACCATCACTGCTAGATATGGATCATCACTCGATCTGGATCATCATCATTGGATCTGGATCATCTCTCGATCTAGATCAACATCACTGGATCTAGATCATCTCTCGATCTAGATCAACATCACTGGATCTAGATCATCACTCGATCTGGATCATCACTGTTGGATCTGGATCATCACTCGATATGGATCAACATCACTAGATCTGGATCATCACTGCTGGATCTATATCATCACTCGAACTGGATCTCTCAGAGTCATCATAACTGGATCTGGATCATAGCTCGATCTGGATCTCATCTACTCATCATCATGTGTGCTATCTCATGATTCTTCTCGTCATAGGAAGTTCTATAGAGCCAGCCTTCTTTCATGCTGGGTGTATTTCTACCTCCTCGTAGGTCTTTGGTAGCCCTTACATCTAACCTACTCATCAGAATGGCTAGCAATCACATCTGACCTGCTCATCAGAAAGGCGGTAGCCCTTATATCTGACCTACTCGTCAGAATGGCCAGCACTCAAATCTGACCTACTCGTCAGAAAGGCGGTAGCCCTTATATCTGATCATATAGGACCTGATCTTATAGTCACATCAGAATGACCAGCACTCACATCTGACATGGAAGGAACCAAATCCTTTAGCCATGAACAGAATGGCACTACCCTTACATCTGACCTGCTCGTCAGAATGGTGATAGCCCTTACATCTGTCCTACTCGACAGAATGCCCAGCTCTCACATCTTCCATGGGAGGAACTTAATCCTTTAGCCATGAAAAAAAATGGAATTTCCCTTACATCTGACCTACTCATCAGAATGGAGGTAGCCCTTACATCTGTCCTACTTGACAGAATGGTCAGCTCTCACATCTGCCATGGGAGGAACTTAATCCTTTAGCCATGAACAGAATGGCACTGCCCTTACATCTGACCTGCTCGTCAGAATGGTGATAGCCCTTTCATCTGTCCTACTTGACATAATGGCCAGCTCTCACATCTGCCATGGGAGGAACTTAATCCTTTAGCCATGAAAAGAATGGCACTGCCCTTACATCTGGCCTGCTCATCAGAATGGCGGTAGCCCTTACATCTGTCCTACTCAACAGAATGGCTAGCTCTCACATCTGCCATGGGAGGAACTTAATCCTTTAGCCATGATAGAATTGCTTAGCCCTTATATCTGACCATGGAAGGAACCAATCCTCTCACCATGTTAGAATGGCTATGGGACTCATCACTTTCCCTTGGAGGACACCTCGATCTGGAGAACACCAAGCCTCTCCCTGAAGTACTTGAACTTCAGCCTAGCCAATGGCTTCATCAATACATCAGCTATCTATTCCTTTGTCGCAACATACTAGAGCTTCACTGCTCCTCTCTACACCATATCCCTGATATAGTGATACTTGATCTCGATATGATTCAACTTGTCATGGAACACTGGATTCTCTGACAACTTTATGCAACTCTAGTTGTCCCAATGTATGCAAGTAGCATCCATTTGGAGATCAAATAATAAAATAGTAGCTTCCACAGCCATACTGCCTCACAACTAGCTGAATAAGTTGCGACATACTATGCTTTAGCTGTACTCAGTGCCACATAGGATTGCTTCCTGCTAAACTAAGATATCACACCTGATCCCATACTAAAGCAACACTCTGAAGTGTTCTTCCTATCGATGGCACTGCCTGCCTAATCTGAATCAACATAACCTTCCAAGTTAATCTTTTGATTCACATCGTACTTGAGCCCATAATCAACTGTACCCCTCAGGTACCTCAGAATATGCTTTGCAGTAATCAAGTGAACATGTCTTGAATCTATGAAGAACTGGCTCAAGGTGTTCACAGCAAACAAATATCTGGTCTTGTGTTCATCAGGTACATCAAGGACCCAATCATCTGACGATGCATCGTAGCATAAACCGTCTTTGATGAAGCATGACTTAACAGCTTCAGGTTCGATGCCATAGGTTTGGTCATGCAATCCATCATCATGAACCTATTCAGGATCTCTACTGCATACTTCCCTTGTCCACACCTCCATTCCTATAAAATAGTGCATCGACATATAACAGGAGCATCACTTGTCTTCCGCCTTCAACCTTGAATCAAAGGTTGGAATCCACTTTACTCTCAGTAAATCCTAGAGTCATCAGTAATCTATCCATCCTGTCATACCATGTTGGACCTCAAGATATTATGTAGTCACTCCCTCTGAAGCGGCGCATCATTCTCCCTCTGTCTTCTGTGCTCTATGCACTGAAAACATTCTGTACCGAAGTGACAAGTAGCTTCCTATGCTACTAGTATTCTATGTATCCATCTAGTGTATAGAATTTCATCTTCAACCTTGTGGCAAAGGTTAAGGTATTCATCAATCTCATCATGTATGTGTTTCAATTCTTACTGGCTGCAAATGTCTCTTCATAGTCTATGCCTTTTTTTCGTGAGAACCTCGTGCTACGAATCTTGCTTTGTATCCCACGATGTTTCCATCCACTACATGGTGGAACGATGAACTTCTCTTCATGTATCGATACTTCATCCTAGACATCATTCTTCTTGAACTGGTATTCCCTTTCTTCTTGGTGGTTTGGAAAGGTTTTGCATCAATGATGTCACTGCACTCATCATATTATTCTTTGTCTTTGAACTGTCATCACTTGTTCCTCGGAACAAGTCTTCATTCTTCTTTGCTTGTAGGCGATTATGTATGCGATCTTTCCTACAATTCAAATGCAGTTGTATGGTTAGAAACATTTCATAAGGAATATTCATATGATCATGCAACTACTTTAGCCAATATAACATTCATCCATATCTCACTAAAACTTTATATATGCCTTCCATCTCTACTAGGACAACATTGAGATTGTGCACTAATCCAATATGTCAGCAAAGAGGTTTCATTCTAGATAAGTAGCGATGGAGAATTTTTATAGCACCATGAGCTACTTACCCATTGCATGCATATTAGTAGTATTATGTCATTAATGCAAACATCCTATCATGCATAATACATCAACTGAATATGAACAAATGCATAACAAAACAATGAAATGACAACTGAATACTTATCTTTATTTGTTTCGTGGGTAGACACCTTCTTGATCCTTCAGCTTCATCGTCTTCTTCATTCATGATAGCATCGTTTCTTATCCAAATTCTAGGATGTATAAGAGGTTCTTCAAGAGTTGAATCCTTTGTATTCCTCATTTCTTGAGGGATCTTCTTTGGATGGTGAGAGCCTAATCTTCAATTGCTCCCATCTTCTCTTCTCTTCTTATGACTCGAGCTACTTCTTCTCGAAGTCTACTAAAACTAATCACTTCCTTCTGCCACACATTCCTTGCATGAATGAATCCCATGATACTGGGTGGCTATTCAAGGTGGCCATCACCACTTCTGCATTCTTCACTTCTTATTTTACCGCTTCAAGTTGTTCTTGATTTGAGAGACTCTTATGACTGCATGGTCTCTGCATTCTGGATCTTCACATTCTTCAACTGGTTTCTTAAGGTCATCTTCTGATGTATGTTCTTCCCTTCAAATAGCTTGGTCAAGGAATCAAACATCTTCGGTGTCTTTAAGGAATACACTTGTGGTACAAGTTGATCCGTGACCGAATCAACCATGATCTTCTTGGCCTTGACCAAGTTCTTCTTGTGTAAGGCTTCTAGCCTCATCTCCCTCTAGAACTGGAACCTCTCTACTCATCTAGGTGTCCAATTCATTTTCTTCATAGAGATCATATACTTCCATTCTTAGAAGTTGTCAACTTCACCAATCTTATCATCAAGCTGATGTGATAGATCACTTTGAAATGAGAACCTCAAATGAAAATAGCAAAAGAATAGACCTTACCGATTTGAGGTGTCCGTCTTGGTTCTGGAGCTCGTTGATCTAGGGTTTGTCACAGAAACCCTAATTTTAAAAACTTGGAATATTTAAGATCTGATTGGATAGATAGATATATCTCTTCAAATGGAGCTGTCCAATGTACTCCTTTTCTGAAAACAGTGGACGGAAGCTCCCGTAACAGGAAGCCCTAGTTTTCCAATTTCTTCTACAGAAATTCATGTTACTGTTTCTGTGATATCTCTGAAATTACTACTCCTCTATGTCTGAAAATTATCAATGAGGTAACCCCACATGTTCCTGATCCAAAATCATAGGTTTCATCAGAATTGGTTTCACCATTTGGAATTTATGATTCGTTTCCCAAGGTGACCTGTTACAGGACTGTTCAGAACAGCGAATTTGTACGGCATGCCACATGTCACTGGTTTCTTTTCTGAGTCTGATATTTAGACCACCAAAATTACAGGCCATTCCCTTTCTGGAACATCTTCTATAATTCCATTTGGACCTCTGTATCCCAAGATATTTCAATTCTCCCTCGGTGTCCCTTTTAGGGATGAATTTTGGAAGAGGCTGGAACCCTAACTTTGAGGGATCATATCTCCCAAGATATAGCGAATATGACACTGAATTTTGGACACAATGTACATCAGGATTTCATCTTCAGCCTCTGCAATTTTTCGCTTCTAAGAATTCTCCAACCTTGGAATATAGTGAATGTACCAAAACTTAGTAGTTTTAGTATTTAGGGTTTTTCCTAGCTCGAGGTCAAACTAGGGTTTCACTTTCCCAGAGTTTCACCCAACCAAATTTTGTTGATCCAGGTCTCTAAAATTTGGTTTTTATGAGGATAAAAATCCTATGCTGGTATCACTCAAAAATTCCTCTTCTGTATAAATCCCTAATTTCCACTCCGAAAACTGAAAATGCTCGGAATCGAATTCCACTTCGACAGAAAGATGCGCCCTTCAATGGAGAATCAGGATAGCATAATTTTGCTGATAGATTGTGGAGAGAGACCCAAAAAGTAAGAATCCATAGCTTCTGCAACTTCACAATGTCTTCTTCTTAGGTTATCTCTAATACCATGTTAGTTTTTCATCATATAAGCTAGTATTATGATCTTAGGATCTTTTAACTGAGAGAATAACAAGCACAGCAATAAAACATAAGCACATCATAAGAGACAAGAGACACAAAGAGTTTTCCTTAGGGAAACCATAAAGGAGAAAACCCCACAACTTCCTTAGAGATAGAATCAGCACAAAAATGGTAAGACCCCAAAATAGTAAGATGATCTCCCGACAGCAGTAGTTTCTCTCTCACACTAAGAGAGCTTCTCCTCTCTCACTCATGCGTCCTAATGAGTGAGTGTGTATGTTGCAAGTGAGATAAATAGAGAGGCTCACTCTCTATTTATATTCTTTCATTCACTTGAAGTGCACTCCAACATGTTGTCCTCACATAACAATTACTTACTAGAGCCAACATCTCTAGGAGTGTCTAATAACCCTAGTTCCCCACCACTTGTGGGGACTTTGCCTCCTCTAACCAATAGGAGGGTAACACAATGGTGGGGACTATTTCCCCAAATTACAATGACTCACCTAGGGTCGACTTCACTAGGATAGTCTAATAACCCAAGGGCCCCACAACTGTGGGGCTTTAACCCTTGACCAATAGGAGGGTTACCCACAATGAATTGACATGACTTTCTCATTATAGAAACTTCTTGGAATAAACATCGGGGTATGGCATGACTCAAATACATTACAATACATCCCGGAATAAACATCGGGTTATAATACATAAGAAATATGGATGAATACATTCCAAAGTTACAAATACATCAACACATGAAAGCAGTCAAACAACTATTCAAGCTTATGCAATGGAGAAACACAATCGAACAGAATGTGGGTACTCACAGCAATCCTCAACTGATACCACCATAAAAGGGAAAATACAACCAAGCAAATCATGGGAAAATAGTAGCCCAATACAACTATGAACCCATAGCACAAAAATCCAACAGCAATAAATGGGAAAGCTCACACAAACTGGGAATGGAAAATACAAGACTTCCAATCTCTACGTGAGAGACAAAACGCAACACACAGAACTATGGACACAATTATAGCCACAATTTCAATGATGGAAATAACAGGACAATACGTTGTCTGATAAACATGGAAAAAGACACAAAAATCTACGTGAATCCCAATAAAGAATCAATCCGTAGCCATCACATCCATGAGGCAGAGGAAGAGTTAGCAGGCTCGTAGGCCAACAATTGGTGAGGCAGAAAAGGAACTGAACCCCCTGCAATGGAATGTGGAACCTTTTATCTCAGTTTGACTGAGAGGAGACAAACAGACTTGTGATCTGGTGAGTGGACAAGCCAACAGATGCGTCATGGGGAGAGTGTGAGTAGGCATGGGAATGGTGGTGGTTTTCCTTCCAACCAATTACCGTTCCAACTAACAATGGAATAATTAAGGGTGGTGGTGACACATGGATTTTCCCCATGACTCAATTCCCAACATTCCCCTTTCCTTATCCTTCAGAATCATGCCCCTTCTCATTTTAGTTGCGACGAACATAGTTGGTTGGGTTATTTAATTAAAATGTGTGTTTACACGATGCCACAATTAAATATATGGTGTATGTCCTGATATCCATCGGTGACCATTCCCAAAACAGAAACACAACATAACCAAATAGATGGTGGGGCCTTAGCCTTTAGCTCCGCACCAATATTATTTACAATATATGTATCATGTATCTTTAATGTAAGAGAGGTTAAAACTGGGATATTACATCCCTTCCCGCTTCAATAGCATTGTCCTCAGTGCTTTACAAAATTGAACAAAATGCTACACTGGTACCGCCTTAGTGTTTCGCAGAATTGAACAAAAATGGATGTGTCAATCGCATGGCATCCTCCAGCTCCCACATAGCTTCTTTAGGTTTGTAATGCTCCCATTGCACCTTTACTTGCCCTATGGCTCGGTTCTGGAGCGTTGTGACCTTCCTGTCGAGGATGAGCATTGGCTCGATTTGGAACTCTCCCTCGGGTTCCACATGAATCACATCCCAATTTGTCACATGGTTCGGATCATGTACATATTTGTTAAGCAAAGAAACATGAAAAACATTATGAGCTCTAGTACTATCAGGCAATGCAAGTCTATATGCAACAGGCTCTATTCTTTCAAGCACTTAAAACAACCCACAATATCTAGGTGACATCTTGGCACAACTTCCAAGATTAAAGGAAATTTTCTTTTCCTTCACTCTGAGGTAAACATGATCCCCAACACTAAACTCTCTATTCATCATATGCTTATCTACATAGCTTTTTCGCCTGTCCTATGTTGCTTTCATATTTTGCCTGATCTTTACAACCTCTTACTCCATTTCCTTGAGCAATTCTGGTCCAAGCACAACTCTGTTCATCGGGTTGTCCCAAGTCACTGGTGTCCTGCACCTTCTGTCATACAAAGCTTCATACGGACTCATCCCCAAGGATGCTTGTTGTCCATTGTTGTAAGCAAACTCTACTAAGTGTAAGTAATCTTCCCACTTGGTTGGTTTCTCCATCACATACATGTGAAGCATATCTTCAGGCACCTGATTAACTCTTTCTATCTATCCATCTGTTTGAGGATGGTATGTAGTGCTAAAGTTTAACTTTGTACCCAAATCTGCAAACGACCCCTTCCAAAAATTGGAAGTGAACTTGACATCTCTGTCAGGAACTATTGCCTTTGGAAATCCATGCAATTTGAAAATATCCTTCATGAAAATATTTGCAATGTCATCAGTCTTATGCATAGAGTTCACTGTATNCTTGTCTACTACAACCATGATGGAATCATGTTGTCTCCAAGTCATCAGCAATCCTGTAATAAAATCCATGGAAATAACTTCCCATTTCCATTCTGGAACTAGTAAAAGCTGCAAAAAACCTGCTGGATGTTGATGCTCAACCTTTACCTATTGACATTTCATGCACCTTGAAATGTATTCAGCCATGTCCTTTTGCATACCAAAAGTACTACCTTCTAGCCGTAGCAATTGTCTTCCAATATCCTAGGTGACCAGAATACGGAGCTTGATGGATTTCATCCATAACAATTCTCCTCAAATCTGCTACTTTTGGTATATAAATTATGCCTTTAAAAGTGAGAAGTCCATCTTCTTCCAAGTTATATCCCTCATACCTCTTCTCAAGACTTTGCTACTGCAATTTGTCTTTTACTTGCTCATACAATTCATCTCCGACAACATGATTAACAACTTGTTGCCTCAATTCTGATTGGCAAATACTAAGAGATGCCACATGCATTTCCTGTACCTTCCTACTGAGTGCATAAGCTACCTTGTTCTCTTTTCCTTTTATGTGCTTGATTTCAAAATCAATCTCACATACAAATTCCACCCATCTCGATTTCCTAGCATTCAGAGTAGGTTGATTAAACAAATACTTTAGTCCACAGTGATCTATTCTGAGTTCAAATATTCTACCTATCAAGTAATGTCTCCACATCTTGAGAGCATGTACTAGGGATGCAATCTCTAGATCATGAGTGGCATAGTTCTTCTCATGCTACTTCAGCTTTCTCGACTCATAACATATCACGTGGTTGTCCTGCATAAGGACTCCTCCAATCCCTTGTCTGCATGCATCGGTACATACCACAAAATCTTTCTCTGCATTTGCAACCTTCAACACTGGAACACTGGTGAGAAGATTCTTCAACCGCTGGAAGATTTCTTCACACTTTGAAGTCCATTCAAACTTTATCCCCTTCTTTTGCAAAGAAGTGATGGCATGTGCAACCTTGGAAAATCCTTCGATGAATCTCCTGTAATATCTTGCAAGTCCCATAAAATATCTTACATCGGTCACATTTCTTGGAGTAGGCTAATTCATAATGGCTTCAATCTTTTCAAGGTCTACTGATATACCCCCTTTTGAGATAATGTGACCCAAGTACTGAATTCTAGCTTTGTAGAAGTCACATTTACTCAACTTTGCATACAGATGATGTTACCTGAGCACTTGCAATGTCACTCAAATGCTCTTCATGCTCTTCCTCATTCTTAGAATAAACAAGAATGTCATCAAGGAAAACAAGAACAAACTTGTCCAAATACATACTAAAGACACTGTTCATAAGGCACATAAAGGTGGCTGGTGCATTTTTGAGACCAAATGGTACCACTATGAACTCATGATGTCCATACCTTGTCTTGAAGGATGTCTTATGAATGTCTTCATCCTTGATTCTCACCTGATGGTAACTAGACCTCAAGTCAATCTTGGAAAATACTATTCCTCCTCTCATTTGATCAAAGAGGTCATCAATCCTGGGAAAAGGATATTTATTCTTCATAGTAACCTTGTCTAACTGTCTATAATCAATACATAACCTAAGTGTACCATCTTTCTTCTTTACAAACAAAACCGGTGCTCCTAAAGGAGACACACTCGATCATATATACTTCTTTTCCAACAACTCTTGCAGTTGCATCTTCAACTCTAGCATGTCCGGTGTACTCATCCTGTAGGGTGTCTTGGACACTGGTGCTACTCTTGGCACAAGTTCAATGTTGAAATCAATGTCCCTCTTTGGAGGAAGTCCTAGAATCTCATCAGGGAATACATCCTTGAATTCCTGTAACACCTGATAGTCCTCCAACCTAGGAGTTTCATCTCATGTTGGTTCCAGAATATGAGCGGCATACAGCTGAAAGCCTTTCCTACAGAACTTCTTCAACGACATTGTTGAAACCTGACTTGCTAAAATTACCTTTGGAATACCATTCACAACTACTGGGTTTCCTTCTTCATCTGTGCATTCAAAAGTCTTGTTATAGCAGTCAAGCTTCACTTTGTGAGCTTCTAACCAATCCATTCCAATGAGAAAATCATAGGAACCAAGCGGTAGAACATTCATATCTACACAAGTGTTCAATCCATTCATGGCCAATGGGAATTTCTCTACCATGTCACTAACTTTTCTCTTAGTCCCAGTGGCTATCTGAACTAACCAAGATTTTCTATGCTTTACCTTCTTAAAAGCACGGCTCTCCACTACTCTAGGAGTGGTGTAACTATGAGTAGAACCAGGGTCAATCAAAATAGAAACAGATTGTTCAACAATATTACCTGCAACTTCAACCACAGTTGACTGATGATCTGCCTGGAGGTCCTCCAGTGCTGCATAAATTCTAGGGAATTCCCTTACTACTTGATCCACTGTTTCTACACCCCGAATGCTATAATCTGGCCTTGCACTTTCATTCTTGAGGGGACAATATCTGTGCAAGTGAGGTCCTTCACATTTCCAACATTTGAGTGCACCTTTATTCTGTTGTGGCTCTTTAGGCTTTCCACCTGTCACTCCAACGGGATTATTCGCAGCCTAGGATGGCTGCTTCTACTGATTCCTGAATCTAGAAGGTTTGAAACCTTTCTTTCTTTGGTCAAATTTTTCATTCTTCTTGTCCTTCCATGCCTTATGGTAGTCAGATTTACCTTTTCTTTGTTCATAGAAATATTTATCTTTTCTTATTGCTTCTTCAATAGTTCTTGGCTCATAGAACTCAATTCTATCTTTGTAGGATTGAGGCAGTCCACTTAGAAACCACTGGATTTTTACTTTTCCATCTTTGATGTACCAGACATACCTCAAAAATTCCAAGAATTTATTTGCATATTCATCCATGGTTTGTTGTCCCAATCTTAGCTCATGAAACTCCTTGATCATGTCATCATAATAGCTGTCAGAAAGGTATTTCTACGTAAAATACTTCTTGAACTATTTCCACTTTAGTTTCCTTTCACTAATCTTCTCTACCTACTTGAAGTATTCCCACCAAATGGATGCCCTTCCATTCTAATTGAATATGGCAACTCATGCCTTCATGTTTCCTAAATAATCCTGCACCTGAAAGTACTTCTTGATCCTAAGAAGCCAAGCTTCAGCTTCTTGTTGTGTCTTTATCTCACCATCAAATGTAGGAGGTTTAGCTTTCCTAAATTCATCTCAAGAGCGATCCCTATGGTGCCTTCTTCTTTTTCTTTTATGAGAATATGTACTTGTATCTCCATTGGATTCTTCAGAGTCAGATGATCCACTGGAAGTCCTTCTTCTTCTCCTAGTGCTGCTCTTACTGCCTTCTGGTCTTGATGTACCTTGTCCAGAATCTATCTTTTTCTGTAAATCTATCCAATCCTGCAATATGGAAGCATTCAACTGATGCTACTCTTCCTGGGCTTTAACCAAGATTCTCATGGTGGCTGCAAATTCAGACGGTGTCCCCTAGAATCTCCTTCCATTAGACTCTATGTCCTCATTTCCATTATGGAAATTTTCTACCATGGCATCTTCTGCTCGCTCATAAGAATCCCAAGCATCATACCCATCATGGATTCTCATGACTGAACCATCGCTTGCTTTACCACACTATTTTTTCTAGAGTACTACTCTTGGAAATTATCTATAGTTCTGCAAATGTGTTAGTAGAAAACTGTTAGATGCATGCATTAATATAAATCAAAACTACTTACCTTTTTCTTCTGGAAATTTCATAAAACAACGATTATGCTAAAACACAGAATTTTCCATATTTCTTTTTAACCCTGTGACCTCTAATAATCTGCTGAAATCCACTAAAAATTGACTGAAAGGCAGTCGAAAACTACTCGAAAAATCACTGAGAAATTATTCTGAAAAACCCAAATTTCTTAGTTCCTATCGGACCTCATCCCAGCTATTCTTTCGATTCCACAGTGGTCAAAACAACTACACCTCCGATCTGCATCGGCGAAGAAATTGTTTGTTCATTAGTGGTTTGTTGTTTTATTCCTTTCTGGCATTTCGGTGGGTAAAATGACTAAACTCCTGCTCTGTATCAGTGAGCAAACCATTTGTCGATCAGGTGCATAGTCGTTTGAGCAGTTGCAACCATAGAAAAAGATCTTGCTCTGGTCTCTAAGGTCATCTATTAGCAAGTTTTTGGTTTACTTCCTTCTGTGTATCAGGCCTGCAATGCTCTATCATTCCGCAATGACGGCCAACAATCCTGTTATAATTTCCATGGACCAAATTTTGTCAGTGGTAGGAATGACATCCTACTGTGACATCAAAAACTTAATCATCTAGGCATCCGCAATGACAATTTCCATAATCCCTAACTCTTTTGCAGTGTCAGCACTACCGAGCACTTCACTCCACCGTAGTAGGTTATCAGATCTCGGAACCATTATACACTAACCACCTTGGCATTGGCGAGTGGAAAGACTAATACATCGGCGAGATAGTTTTCTCAGCTTCCACAATGGTGGGTGCTCAATCAACTAATTTCTGCCGACGTCCATCGGTTTTCTCATCAACCAACTTCTGCCGATGATTTCAACACTTAAAAAAAAATTGGAATTTTCTTTTTCTGTTGGCGGTCGGGTGTCCTACGCATCACACAGTTAGTCCCTTCTGCTTCTGCAATGGCAGCCCACAATCTCCTTAAGTCTTATGCAGTCGTAAGTCTATCGGCGATCGAAACCCCTAGGAGCTACGGCATCAGTGCTCGGATGCACTTTAGTCTTTTTGATCTCCATAACGGCAGCTGTTCAATAGGCTTTACTGGACAATCGCATCATCTTATCATCGACGATGTGATCAACTAACCATCGCCAATGGCCAATGTTTCCATGCCTTAGAAAAAGTTTTGAAATTTTTCTCTTTTCAGTCTTCCTTCTCTCTGCGCCCTTGGCTCAATGATCGCTTATTTTCCGCCGATCTATTTGCTATCTGTCAACAAAAACTCTCTCTATCTTCCACCAACTTTGTCAGCTCCATCTCCCATATCGTTCGCCACCACAATCCACTAACACCTCAACATCGACGAGTGGAAGACTAAAGCATCGACGGTTTAGTTCAATCAGTAGCCGCAACGGCAGGTCATCATCTTCGATCCTTTTCCGATCGGTGCTCCAATCCGCTAATGCTTTCCAATCGGCCAACTGAGACATGGTTTCGGTCAGAATCATTAGTCATATCTTCTCCCTGTTGGAATACTAGGGCTCTAGGCTTCCACAACGGTGGATGTACAAACTACTATCTTCCTCCGATGACTGATGTTTTCATCACTTAGAAAAAATTTTGGACTTTCTGCGCCATTGGTGGTTGGATCAACTATTCATCGGGAGGATAGTTCTCTAGTTATCCAAAATGGTAGGTCTACAATCCTTTGATCCCTTCTGCTGTTCATTGGCGATGAATGCCACTAACATGCTTCACTAGCCGATGAATTCAACACTTAGAACATTTCAAAACTTTTACGTCATCAGCAGTCAGATCAACTATCTGTCGAGAGGATAGTGTCTTAGACTACTGTAATGGCGGGTGTGCCATCAGCTAAATGTCGACGATCCATCTGTCTAAGTGTCTCGATGTGCCGATGGCCAAAGACTTAAAAAAAAATTGTGAATTTTATGGGCTTCACCCATTTTTCTGGTTTCTTCAGAGCAGTAGGAAACCTGCCTCTGTTAGTTGTTCATGGCCTTCTGAGGCTCACTGTTGTAACATAAACTCTGTCATTGCATCTTCATGGCCCATTCAGGCCCATACTGCAACCAGGGCTCCGATACCACACTGTAATGTCACCGACCCTCCAACCGACGAAGAGGATGCTACTATACGTCAAATCATCTGGGCGTCTAGCCCCATGAACATGAACATCCATACATATAGTGCTAAAGCATGATACTTTAAATCATAAAACATATTATGAAGCATAATCATTCATTATACACAACGGAAGAAAAACATATGAATCAACACTTCATGCATATACAGATCAGCATTTAACATGTATATCATCATTCATCAATGGTAAATATGTAATTGCGGACACAAGTTAGGAAATAGTACTTATCTTATAGAGAACTTGTTCCGCAACCAGCTACATCACTGTGACGTTCCACCCAACCATAGGCCCGTGTGCTCCTTAATCTCTCAGCAACTTTGCCACCCCCGAGCTGGGCATGATTCCCCAAGGAATAAGGAACTAATAGGCTTATACGTAGCCAAGGATAACAATGCCACTAGGGTACACAGTTCAGCGAAGCCAACATAGTTGGGTTTATTAGGTGAACAATAGATCATCCAAGCCAACAAAGTTGGGTTTATCAGGCCATCTAGGAGATGGGAAAGGATAATGGTAAGCTGGTGAGCTCATCGGAGAGCTACCGACACTAACACTAGAACCAACCTGGCTTCTAGAACACTCACACACACCCAACACAAGGAAATCAGCCCCTTTTCTACAATGCAGTCCCTAAGAACCTGATCTCCCTTCCAGTGCTATTCATGGGTTGTGGAGAAGAAAGCCAACTCAGTAGCTCTATCTGTGTGGTTCTCAATCCACCAGGTTTATCAAGCACCTCAGGCCCTCATTCACCACTCCAATGCAGTCCGAGGACAAAACCACTGCATGCAAGTAGTCAAATAGCTATTCAAGATTTTACAGGGGAGAAACACAGTCACACAGAACGTAGGTACTCACAGTAATCCTCAACCGATACCTCCATAAAAAGGGAAAATACAACCAAGCAAATCGTGGGCAAATAGCATCCCAATACAACTATGAACCCACATAACACAAATCCCACTACAATCACTAGGAAAAGCTCACACATATCGGGAATGGAAAATACCAGACTTCCAATCTCTGCGTGAGAGACAAAATGCAACCCATAGAACTATGGATGCAATTACAGCCACAATTTCAATGATGGAAATAAGAGGACAATACGCTGTCTAATAAACATGGAAAAAGACACAAAACTCTGTGTGAATCCCAGTAAAGAATCAATTCGCAGCCATCAAATCCATGAGGTAGAAGAAGAGTTAGCAGGATTGTAAGCCAACAATTGGTGAGGCAGAAAAGGAAGTGAACCCCTTGCAATGGAATGTGGAACCTTTTATCTCAGTTCGCCTAAGCGGAGACAAACAGACTTGCGATCTGGTGAGTGGACAGACCAACAGATGTGTCATGGGGAGAGTGTGAGCAGGCTTGGGCGTGGTGGTGGTTTTCCTACCAGCCAATCATCGTTCCAACTAACAATGGAATAATTAAGGGTGGTAGTGACACGTGGCTTTCCCCCATGACTCAATGCCCAACATTCCCCTTTCCTTATCCTTCATAATCATGCCCATTCTCATTTTAGTTTCTGCGAACATAGCTGGTTGGGTTATTTAATTAAAATGCATGTTTACATGATGCCACAGTTAAATATATTCCGTATGTCCTTATATCCATCAGTGACCATTCCCAAAATAGAAACACATCATAACAAAATCGATGGTGGGGCTTTGGCCTTTAGCTCCGCACTAAGATTATTTACAATATACGTATCATGTATCTTTAATGTAAGCAGGGTTAAAATTGGGGTATTGCAGATGAGGTAATCTGTAAAAAAAATATATGAATCTATGGTAATAACTTGTTAACTCCATGAAATATCTTATATCATGTACATATTTTGGTAGAGGCCATTCCAATAGTTCCTTAATTTTTCTGGATCAAGTACTATTCCCTTTTCTAAGATGACATGTCGCAGATACTATACTTCCTTTTTATAGAAGTCACACTTACTCAATTTCATGTATAACTGATGTTCTTTCAAAGTTTTCAAAACCTTTCATAAATTGTCCTCATCCTCTGCCTCATTCTTTGAATATACTAAATTATCGTCAATAAATACTAACACAAATTTATCCAAGAATTTACTTAGGACATTGTTTATCATGTTCATAAATGTCTCAAGAGCATTTTTTAAACCAAATGACATTACCACAAATTCATAGTGTCCATATCTTGTTCAAAAAGCATTTTTGTGGGCATCTTCATCCTTAATCCATACCTGTTGGTATTATGACCTGAGGTAAAATTTTCAAAATATTTTTGCACCATCAATCTAATCAAATAGGTCATCTATTCTTGTTAAGGGATACTTCCTTTTAACTGTCATCTTATTTAATTGTTTGTAATCTATGCACATTCTGAAAGTTCCATCCTTCTTTTTAACCAACAAAATGGGTGCTCCCCAAGGCGATACACTAGGCCGAATATATCCTTCGTTTAGTAACTCCTGTAATTTCATCCTTAATTCTGTCAATTCTAGGGTACTCATATGATATGGAGCTTGTGATACTAGTGCTGAACCTGAAATTAGATCTATAGTAAAATATAAATCTCCTTTAGGTGGGAATCCCAGTATCTCATCAAGAAAAACATCCTAAAATTCCTTTAAGATAAGAAATTGTTAAAATTTTATATTTGACGTTTCAGGATCAATTTCTTTAATTTTGATGGCATCAATTTGACACCCTTTCCTAATACACTTTTTAAGTTGTACTAATGAAATTTGTTGTGTAGATATAGGTCTATAAATTCCCTTCGCCATATGATACTTACCCTCCTCATCCACACAACCAAAAAATTTATGCAAACAATCGATAATAGGTTTATGGGATTCTAGACAATCCATACCTATCAAAATTTCATATGATCCTAAAGGAAGTATATTTAAATTAAGTGAGATATCCATGTCATTAAAACCTAATCTAGAGTCTTTAACTATCTCTGTAACTTTCCATTTTACTCTTGTTTCCAATTGTACCAACCATGCATTTTTTTGTTTTTCCTTAATAAGTTTACACTTTTCAACTACTTTTGGTGCAATTTAACTTAGACTATCTCATGAATTGATAAGTATAGAAACAAATGTGTTCATAATTTTACTTTCTACTTCCAACATGGTGGATTGGTTATCTGCCTTCTAATCTTCCAAAGTGCATTAATTCTAGGTATATTCCTAGCTATGTCATTGATAGTAGAAGCTTCCTGCAACATGCTTATGGGAGCCATTTTCTTGTTAGGATTGTGCGGTCGATTTCTGTATAAGTGCAATCTGTTACATCCCCAACATTTAATTTCTTTTGAGTTGTTATTCACTCCTCCACTAGAAGTTCTGATACCCTTTACCCCATTGATGTTGGTTGAACCTAGTCTATTGTAATTTTTTTATTTTGACTTCTTCTTCCTTTTCTAAAATGAGAGGGTTTAAATCCTTTCCTATGTTGATAAATTTTTTTATTTTTTTATTTTTCCAATTTCTTCTCAATTCTTATCTTTGTTTGAAAAAATGGTGGCGTAACTTGACTTTTCTAATTGCTTCATTCATGGTCTTAGGAAATATATCAAACTAAATATTTTCCTTATATGTTGGGGCTAAACAGCTGATAAACTTGTATGTCTTATCTTTTTCATCCCTTCAGTAACGTACATAGCGTTGTAAATTCACGAACTTGGTTACAAATTCTTCCATGGCTAACTTTCCTAGTCCTAAATCATTGAATTATTTGGCTTTCCCATCATAATATCGTTCTGACATATATTTTTTTTAAATAGTTTTTTAGAAACTTTCCAACTTAACTTCTTACTATGTATGTTATTGAGAACTTTAGCCTCCTGCCACCACATAGTAACTTTTTCACTTAGCTAGAAAATAGCTAAACATGCCCTCAAATTATCATCATATATGTAAACTTGAAAATACAGTTTGATATTTAGTAACCAAGCCTCATATGCTTCCATAGATTCTCCATCAAACATGGGGGGACTTAAATTTTGAATTGTCCCTATATCTTTATAGTTCTTTCTTTTTGTTTCTCTGCATTCATTTCATCACCCTTATTTAAACCTTGGGTGGTTATAGGAATGTTATTAGTACTTTCCTCACTACTACAACTTTGTATTGTTCCTTTTCTTTTCTTTCTAGCAATGCAGGAATTTTGACCATTTGTTCTGGGTGAGTCTATCAAACTTTTAAGGATTAGTTCGTTTATTTATTCTTGATTTGATTTGACGTTCATTAGTTTAATATTATCTGCCTTAAGGATTTCCAAATATTCCTTCAAACTCCTCACCATTTCTAACATCTCTCATTGCATTAATGTGTTAAGTTTTTCCTTGAGTTCTACGTAGAGACTTTCTTTTTCTAATGATGTCAAACCTTCAGGTATTACTTCTTCTTCCACAATTTGTCTAGGTTCTTCTGTCGCTATGTCTACGTGTAACAATATTCATTCATTTATTATTTATATTTATGTGCTTTCAATATATTTTACCAAACAACAATGTAGTGTCCCATTAGGTCGAAGTGTTATAACCTCGCTCTGATACCCTTTTGTAACAACTCCTAATTAAACAAAATAATATAAAGAAACGATCAAGATTTTTTTTTAAACAAAATAGAAAGGAAAACTTACTTATGGTTGAATAAGCTAAACCCCCAACTACTTGATTTTATATGTTCACTAGATTTCCTAAAGTTTCAAGCCCCGATGACTTCAGGAAATATTTGGAGAGAACCATAAGCTTATACAAGTGACTTACTTAGCTTATTAGCTAACAAACATTCTCAACTGTAGGTACCAAAGTTTATTGAATGTCTACCTCAAGCATCAAACCTTACAACGAAGATTGAATTTAACCAATGTTGAATGCACAATTTGTTTATACTATTTGTTATATTTATTGTGTTCAATTTAAATCTTATTTAGATCCATTGAAAGTGCTATACAAATACTTCACATATCACTTTGGGCATTTCACTTTTAACAAATGTTTTACCAGGTTTTACCTGTCACTCCTTTATCAAAGTAGTATTTCCCACATCTAACAGACTATTTGGAAACCCTCGAAGTGAAAACTTAGTTCACAAGTAGTTAACAGATACAATTCTTAAGATTGGGGATTATTAACAAGTTCTCGATTCCATACAAGCTACAATTTTAGGTTTGTGAAGTGGCTTACAGGTTATGTTTTCGACAGTGACACCATCAACTCCATGAATGGGTGTGTGCCATAGTGTGCTCAGTTCAGGTATACATAATACCCTCATTCCTTCTTTTAGTTAAACGTTTAATTATTTATGCATATTCTTACAACAAGGTTTTGGGACTAACCAAAGCTCAGCCCTTAGCCTGTTCCTTGGTTATCCTCAAGAATGGCTAGTCCTTGGCTAAACTTTCAGATCTATCTTAATTCTATAGTCTAGATATGTTAATTGTGGTTATTTAATTACGGTTGGCTCACCACGGAGAAATGAGAAGGTTATGCTATGGGTGTTTGTTTTGTACATGGTTTTCCTTTAAGATCTTGCTAGATGTGGTTTTAGGTTTCATTAGCTCTATGACTGAGTTTCTGTAATTAAATCTTGTATTTTATTTCTTCATAAATAAAGAAGGGAAATCATTCTCTATTAGATATATTTTTTTTGTTCATGTTGTAGAACTTCATGTTTGAAAATACATAACTATGAAATGGTTATTTGTACTTCATTGACGGTTATAGAGGTTGAGCCCATAAGTTTTCCAACAGTTTAAAAATATTTGTTCCTATTTAAGGTCTACTATTAATCATGCACTTTGGCCAAAGTACTTGTTTGTTACAAAGTTTACTTAGTTTTTCAAAACAACTCATATTAGGGTTCAACTCTAATAAGTAGTGTCATTTTAATCATTCATCTTTTAGAACAATATAAAGAAAAATAATGAATAAAAAGGCTTTGTCCATTTTTCTACTATTTGATTTCCTGAACATATTACATTCACGTTTTTCCAAGCAACAATAAGGAAATCATATAAATAAGAATAAAATAATCATAATAACGAATTCGACATTAGTTCTTTCTTCATAGTTTAACTACATAACCTGCTAATACAAAAATATTACACATTACAACTTTAATAATAAGTGTTTAATCTTTTCAAGAAACATATCTGTTTAATTTGGAAATTGAGGTCTCGAGATTTATACTCCACCCAGCCTCAGGAACTTCGAAGAGTTCAAGTCTGCAATGTTCCACCCCCTTGCCCAGACCCTTAGGTTTAAAATTTGTTCCATGTAGCTTCAAGTTGCCACCAGTAATTAAAGGGACTTATTTACTCTAGAACATGGCATTCTCTTATGCTAGGCTAATGGTTCCAGTACAGAACCTAACATCTCACAAATGTTCTTTGGAAGATATGTGCTATCTCATTGTTAAATTAAGTATATCCTTCACCCTTGTGATCTATGGCAACTCTCCTTTCTTTATTTTATTTTTCCCTTCTCTCTTTCTACATGTTTTTTCCTATTTTCCTAGGAATTTTATAGTAATTAACTAACTCCCCTTATTACTAGCTACTTGTCTTCATAAATAATGTTGAGGATTTGGTAACTGTTTTAAACCCATTTTTTTGTTAATTAACCGTATAGTCATTTAAAGTCTCAATTTCATAATTATTTTTATATAAAATTAATTGACTTGTTCCCATCACACATAAATTAAATAAAATTGAAAAATGTAATGAGGGGGTATTACAAACCATCTCCATTATTGAAATCAAATTCTGCAAGAGGAAAGAAGTAAGGTCAATCCATGCAAGTGGAACCTTGATAACTAGAGCCAAATGGTGAGGAACCAAAGCCAAAGATCCCCGAGAGTCCCACAACCCTCCCACTATCAATAACCATTCCATCCCTCAAAAAGAAAATGACCGAAACTATTTCCACAAAATCCTCTATGGTGTTAAACCAGTGTAGCTTGTTCCCCTTTCATCGCCAATGATTCACCACGTAAGGCTCGATAGGTTATCAATGAGTGGAAGAGAAGAATTTAAACTAGAAATAAATCCACCAAATACATAAGAAAAGATAGTGTGAGGTGCAATGGTCCCTATCAACATGTTTCAATTCTTCGTGATATGCACACCTCCCATAAAAATAACGGTCACTGTCTTGTGTGAATTGACTATGATGTGAATCAAACCAACTTTCCCATCACCCTGTACCATGCCTTTTTCAGTGAGAAAAGATCCTTCAATTCCCATGATTCTCTCCTTCATGAACTACCAAATATAACCACTCCATCATCGCCCTTCTAGGTCACCCTATGCCAACCAACCAGACCACCCAAATGGTTTCATTATTGCCAAGCACATGGCCTACACAAACCTTTTCCACCCAACTTAAGGATATATAGAGAGAGACACACACTTTTTCACCCAACTCTTATATATATATATATATATATATATACACACTTTTTCATCCAACTTTTATATAGAGAGAGATGAATAGTATAATTTCTTTTGTTATATTTTAAAATTTTGATTATTATGGACATACCAATGTATTAGTCTATATTTTATATTTTTATTCTATAAACTAAATATATGCATTTTATTTTTTTGTCTTTGCAAAATATATATATTGAACTTATAAAAATATAATTACATAATATTACTTAATATATTAAAAAATAAGTTTTAAAAAAAAATTATACCTTTTAAAATCATGTATAATTTTAGGCATTTAGACCAATGTTTTTTTAAAAGAAAATTTATGTTTTTTAAATATATATTTTATGTGTTTTTTCAATTTATATAAATATAATTACATAATAGTACTTATATTTGTAAAAGCATATGTTTTATAAAAATATTATATATCTTTTAAAATCATTAATAATTTTAGTCCATTAATTTTCTAATAAAAAAAGTTTTTTAAATATAATATATATTAAAATAATATATATATTAATTTTGAAAAAAAAATAAACCTATAGGTTCTTATAAAGTGCCTTGCCTCACAACCCGACCGGAGGGTCCTTAAAAAGAGCTTAAACTTCCTTTCATGGGCTAAACCTGAACTACGCTTCCTCATCATGGACTAAACCTTAGCTACACTTCCTTTCATGACTAAAACACAAAAACGGATGTAGCTTTGGAAGGGCGTTTGGAGGCCATTGATATTGATTAAGGTTTTATGAAATTTAAAATTTTTAAATCACTTTAAAAATAAAATATAAATTATCATTTATTGACTTTTGTTAAAAATATTTTGAAAATGAATAAACAACTAAAGTTATATTAAAAACCCATAATCATATTTCCACCATATATTGAAACAACTACACACTCATTACTTTGCAGCTATTTTCATTATTTCTTGAAGTCATCTCAATCATTCAATGAACCCAAACCTTAAAGGCTTCCTTCCAAACAACAAACATGCTTCCTTTAGGACACAATTTTCCATAAATGCTATCCTGTGAGGGCCCTACTGTGATAAATTTATTTGGTTTAAATTTAAAGCATCTAAGGTTATTTCCAAACCATAAATATTATAAAATTGCTTGCCCCATTGGATATAGCACATAGTTTTCGATTGATTTTGATGGATTTCCGTGTCGGATATGGCACATAGTTTTCCATTAAATACCACGGTCCGAGGGCCTTGTTATGATCAACGTTTTGTTAAATAAAAAAAATAAGCTTTATCATGGTTAACATTTTGTTATTTATAAACATTAAAGATTTATTAAATATAATTGTGCTAAAGTTTAAGTAAGTGTATATACTCTTTTTCTTTATAACAAAAAAAAACACATGTTGTTTAACAGTTCGGTCTATTTAAGCTGTACACTATTCAGTTATTTGGACCATATCTTAATCTTTTCCTGTAAATTTTATTATGTGGAGAGATAAGTTGGTATGTTATGATTTAGTTAAAAGAATAGGTATCTCATAAATATATGTTTGTTTGAAGTTAAGAACTTTGAAGTTGATTCTTAAGTTTGGTGTTATACCTTGGAATCTTGGAAACTAGTCAAAGGTTATAAAGGCAATGTATATGAATCTTCAATTTTAGTAGCATTTTTAAATTTATTATCGAAGGTTATAATGACAATGTAGATGACCTTTTAATTTTATTGACATCTTTAGATGACCTTTTAATTTTATTGACATCCTTAAATTTACCACCTCTCTAGTAGCTGGTAAACTTTTCAAAACCTTACCAAGCCAAAAAAAAAACTAACAATACTCAACAAACTAAAATGAATTTATAAAATTATTCTAAATCTAAAGAAATAAAAAAAAACTTTGTGTAAATTTTATTTATCTGAAATTTTATACATGTCTAGATAATATTTACACTTCAAGAAATTTTGATTCTTCTTAATATTTGATAAATATGAGCTTGAGATTAAGATAAATCTATGTCTATTTTATTTTGTAATTATTTTCTTTTATGAGACAACTTCATTTTTTAAATTACATTTTATATTTGATACCATTACATAAACTAATTTATACTTATTTACTACATCATTATCAAATTTACCCAGATTAAAAAGTTCCAACCCATTGGAACTTGCTACTATATAAAAGTAATAAATATAATAATAAATACCAAGATCCAAGGTCACATGATTGCATCTCGTATTTTCTCCTATCTGAAAATGATAAACACTAGAAAATGCAATAAAAATCTAGAAGTCTAAATAGGTTATGATTTGAATTACATTGAGTTAGATTTTTTATTATATAATAAAAAATAATTTTGAATAATATTTTTTGTAGATACAATTAAAAATTAAATTGCAGAATTTTGTTATTATTAATAATAACACTTAAGTCAAATGATAATAGTTCATAGTTTAGTTAAATGGTTCTTTTTAGTCCAAGATTAAAGTAGTCTTAGAAAGTTCAATTATATTGGTCCATGAAATGAGCTTAAAAAACATTTCATCTCTTTTAAACCACATTAAAATGATGACTAACAATAACCACAAAAGCTAAAATCTTCTTTTTGTGCAATTTTCTGATGAGACTAGTGCTGTAGCTTTGTTGGACACGGAAGAAACAAACTTGTTGGACAGTGAATAAACATGTAACCACCTTTCTTGTCTCATTCAGCCAATCATTTAATGTTTCCAGAAATTGGTTGAAGTAGTTATTGCATGGGAATTGGAAGAGTATCGGTAAAGAAATTCGAATTTGCGGAAAACCCATTTTTGGGGAAAAACGTTTTTGACTCTTGGGGCAAGTTAACACCCAAAATGCATGCCCATTTGGTCGTGCACGCACGTTCTTCATCTCCTGATGCAGTGGAAGCTTGGGAGTTGTTTTACCTTCACGATTTTTCCTGTTGTGTGTTCTCCTTCACGTTGGGGGCTCCTCGGCGTGTTTCTCACCATCATTCATCCACATTGGGGCTCTCTCAAGCAGTTGGGAGTTTCCTGTGTGTGGCATTCATGTTTTTGGGTTTACTATGTCTGTTTTCCCTCACATGGGCAGTCGTTTCTTCATTTTCCATAGGCTAGAATTCGTTTTTGTGATGATCTGTGGTTGGGTCTCTTCCCCAACGATTTTTGTTGCATTTCCCCACTATTTTCCAAGATGAAAATCATTTTTGTGTTTCCCAACGATGTGGAGGAGGGACCACGTTCTCTTGGGTGTTGTTGAATTCGTTTTTGGCCACGTAAGGGCCAAAACATCCTTGGGATACGAATTGTTGTTATGAGGTTTTTTTCACCCACCTTGGCAATTCATTTTGTTGCCGAACTGTTTTCCTCAACCCAAAAATTGTGTATATTGTGGTTTATGCATTTGTGCTTTGGTATGTATTGAATTGGGAGTTGAAATGGGGCCTGACCAACTTGATAAGCCTAGTGTTTGAAGGAACCTCACAAACATATCTAGGGGGCTGGTTTTCTTCTTTGCACACCCTGAATAGAATGGGAAGGGAAGGCATAGACCGAGGGATTGTGTAGGAGAGAAGGGGATTCTTCCTTGTGTTGGGTGGGTAGATGTTTAGAAGCAAGGCTATATTTGGTGCAGGTGTCCATAGCTGTGTTTAGGAGCTCACTAGCCTAGCAGTTAGCCTATCCACCTCATTTGCATCCTGATAAACCCAACTGTGTTGGCTTGGCTGAATTTTATGGTATATTTGGCTATGTGTGAGCCTGCTAGTGTTCCTTATTCCTTGTGGAAATCATGCCCAAATAAAGGGTGGAAGTGCTACTGAGAGATTGATGAGCACACTATCCTATGGTTGGGTGCAATGTTGCAGCGACATAACTGGTTGTGAGATGTTCTTCTTCATAAGATAAGTATTCTCGTGTTTAAATCTCTGCATTTATATTTGATAATGAATTACAATGAACATGTGAATGGATGGAATGGATTTTCTTCTGCTGTGTGTTAAATATTTATGCATATGTGCATGTTATTACTTCAATGCATTTCATTTTATGTTCACGGGGCTAGTTTGCCCAGATTATGTAGCAGCAATGTCGTCTTCTCTCCATCTGGTAGAGGGGTGGGAACGTGACAGTATTCTCTACCTAACCATATTGGTCTTGAGGTGTAACTCATCCAAAATGATGTCATGTTAGCCACAAAGTTACAAGTTGTCTAGTTTTAGTGTGTTGGATATTTTTGTTTGGTATCAATGCTTGAACATTGAAGTAAATGTGGCTTAAAATGATATTTCAAATTTCAAATGTTCATTTTATTTCAAAATGGAGAAGAATGTTTTTTGATAAATAATATTAAAGACATTAAAATATTGACAATAATGTGTAGATAAAGTACTTTTATGAACTATTTATGGAATTAATTTTTCCGAAATGGAGAAAAATGTTTTTTGATAAATAATTTTAAAAACATAAAAATATTGACAATAATGAGTAGATAAAATACTTTTATAAACTATTTATAGAATTAATTTTTCCAAAATTGAGGTCAACTAATACCACTCCTATAGTCCTACATTTTAACTCTTAACTATTTTTCATAACCAATTTAGCAAAAAAAAATTGAAATATATATATATATAACTTTTTATTTGTATTTATTAACTAATTTAAAACTATTTAAAAGCTATCCTTAACTACCAAAATGATATACAAACATCTTCTTAATTTATAATTAAAAGGTGTTTTCTAATAATCCAAGCCTTATAAAAAAAAATATACAAAAATATAGTATTGAAAATTGTAAACTAAATATACCTTTACAAAAATAAAATATTACTTGTCTTTTTTTTTAAACGTTGAAAGTCAATAAATAACATAGGTCATTATATTTGGAATAAAGAGTAATATTAAACTACTGTAATAACCTTACTGTAATAACCTTAAATCTTTTATAATTTCAATATGATAGTTTTTACGTATATTTGAAAATACATTAAAAAAAAATCATAAACACTTGGGCATGTTAGAAATTTCAAGATAATAAAAACGATAATGTGAATCTTAAGACACAATGTTAGAATCAAATAAGTTTTGAATGTTTTTATAAGAGACAATTTGTTAGATGTATTTATATGATGAATGGTAACACATATTGGATTTATATTTTGACTATATCACAATTATGCTTAATCATTGAGATTCTGTTCAACAAGTAAATCTTGTTAGTAAAGAAGAAATAATAGTATATCTTTAGGCTCTATCATATCACAATTATGCTTAATCATTGAGATTATGTTCAATAAATAGATCTTGTTAGTAAAGAAGAAATAATAGTATATCTTGAGGCTTTTGATGAAGGGTGATACTTTTATCAAAACATTAAAAGAGAGATGAGGAGATTCTACTTACTTTATAATTCTAGGAGCATGCAAATATAGCATGATTGCATCTGTTTCTTATAATTTACGCTAAGATGCCTCTGATTTGGAGCTTTCTATGGTGCACACAAACATAAAATTTAATAATTACTCATCAAGGCCAACTAAAGGAAATTATGTTATTCATATTGAGGACATTAATTGCTCACTAATCTATCATACCATGCAAACATGTGTGGTAGAATGAATGTTAGAGAATAATACCTAATGGATATAACTTATAATAACTTGAATTATGTTACCTTGTCCATAATGTTCTTAATATAACTGCATAGGCATACAAATTGTTTCTCCAAGCATTAATATTGTAAATGATACATCTCATTGATCTTGGTCTTCAAATGAGGCTAAGAAAAGGCCACCTATTGTGACATACCCATAGAGCCTATTAAAATGCATATATAAAAAAAATATTTTTCATAAGGCATGGGCCATAAATATTCCTTTAGCATCCACTCCTAAGCTTAACCATTTCTGCAATGGTCCTTCCGCATATAAAAAGGTCCCTTCAACAAAATAAAGGTCCATTCTACAAAAGAAACTCCCTTCCGCAATTCCTCTTTCACAATATAGATTGAAAAATGCAGATGTCGCTTAAATGTTTCATAATCTTACCCTTCCACATTCCCTCTTCCATAATGCAGACTACAGCTTGCGGAAACTCGTGTATTTTAATCAATTTTCCTTTCCGCTTTCTACATTCTGTAATGTGGACTGCGGATTGCGGAAACTCTTACGTCTTATAAGCTTTACTTTCCTCTCTTTACTTTTCGTATGCAGGTTGCGGGTTGCAGGTTGCAGAAACACTGAAATCCTTCTCAATTTCATCCTCCGCTTTCTACTTTCCACAAGGCGGATTATGGATTGCGGAAACAGTTAATTAGTTAACAGCTTCCAACTTCATCTTTCTTATTTTTGCAATTGCAGATAGTGGATTGTGAAACACATATCTTCTTCACAGTTTTAAATTCTAACTTCTGCTTTCCACAATCTGGATTGTCGATTGCGGAAACCACATATTTCCTTTATATTTTCTCTTATGCTTTTCTCTTTTCGTAATTGCAGCTTGCAGATTGCGGAACCTCATGGATACTTTATTTTAGACTTCCACTTTATGCATTCCACAATGCAGATTGCGAAAATTCCTCATATTCATTACATTTTAATCGTCATTTCCTCTTCCATACTGCAGATTATGGGTTGCAGAAACCCTCCCATTCCTTATAAATTTCACTCTACTTTCTACTTTCGCTATGCGTATTTAGGATTGCAAGACCACCCTGCTTCCTTACGAGTTTTTTCTTTGTTTTCGCTTCCACAATGCAGATACCGGGTTGCGAAAATACTTCGAATTCCTTATAAATTTTATTCTGCTTTCTGCTCCCACAATGTGGATTCCGGGTTGCAGAAGCAAAGAAATTATTTATATATTCCTAGGATTCTCTAGGCCTTCTGACCCAATGTTTTTCACCTATATCCTCTGTGTTTTCTTGGAAAGACTAAAGAGTTGCCAACCCTCGATGGACTCACGTCATTAAGACGATTGAGTTACTTAGACAAGATCAATATTAGTAATTTTCTTTTTGGTAGTGTACAGTGCCCATTTTCCTAAGAACTTCAGCATCCAAGCTCTCCTTCTTAGTTTTACCCTCCCTTAGGAGTTTCAGGTATTCTACAAGGATTCACTAAACTGGAGAGGGTCTAAACCTAGTAAGGCATATTGACTTCCCTACCAGGGTTCTTTTACACGGGGAATTTCACAAAGGAATCATACAAGATGAAATTAAGTCTTTATAGAAACAATATTACACCATTTGTGCAACGAATATCACCAAATGCAAGTCACAATCATTCAAAACTGAGTATGAATATACACCAGCTCATAAGCAACATTTTCATCAATAAAACTAAACCTGGTATTTATTATTTCATAAACATTGAGACACACATTTACACATATGCAAAGATACCCTAAGCCCAATATATTTGTAGAAACATAAACATAGTAATGAAATATGTTTGTAAAGAGAGCCTCAATGAAAAGGGAACAACCACATTCCACCCAACTATAGATTACACACAATCTTCTCTGTCCTCAATCACCCCCGAGCTAAACTATGTGTGCCAAGAGTGGAGACAACTAACCTCAGTTCAGTTTTCCAGGTAGAAATCACTTTCCTAACACAGAGTGCTCACGCATAAAGTATTTTTCTCAATTATTTCATAACACAGAGCGCTCACACACTAAGAGTACATTCTTTCACATCATACTCAACAATGTCTCTCCTCCTCGCATTTTCCCTCTTCTAGTTTGGTTTCATAGGTCTTAATTTTCACCTATGATCCATTCCACAATGAATTCCCATTAGCCACTGTGTTCCCTGATCTTTGGTCTTTCCAATCTTATTTTCCAACTATAGTCCATTCTCCATTGAACCCCCATCAACCACTATGCCCCATATTTCTCTAGGGTATGTCCGACGCCATTGAGGCGATTCGACACCTGATATACTTCCCTGAGGTTTATTTCTCTACGTATCCCATTCTTACATGCATAGTCTCCTCTTTTAGCATGGGCTATCCCTTTCATTCTAAATTTCATTAAAGGAAAAATGTAGTGGTTACAACTGTCCTCCAAGTACTATTTGGATGGATTCCACAATCAACCAAACTCATAAAAAATTATAGTTGAAATTTAATATTACAAATAATGTTTATAAATTGGGAGATATTACATCCACACCCCGTTATTGCAACACTTCCCACAATGTTCTTAGTCTTTCTCCACATATTCTAGAAATAAAACAAGGTACTTCTTTCACACATATTCCTCTAGTTTCCCAATTTGCCTCCTCCGGACTAAAGTGCTTCCATTGCACCTTAACATGAGCGACGACTGAGTTCTAAAGTTCTATTTCTTTCCTTCCCAGAATGTGCAAAGGTTCCACTTGAAATTCTCCTTCTGGTTCCACCTGCACCACATTCCAGTCAATGATGTGAGTGGAATCATGTATTTATTTCTTCAACAATGAATAATGAAAAACATTATGAATTCTCAAGTGTGCCTAAAGAGCAAGTTTGTATTCCATGGGTCCAATCCTTTCCCAAATTTCAAAGGGTCTACAGAACCATGTTGTTGGTACAGCTTCCCAATTTTAGGAATCGCTTTTTGGTCTTGACTCGGAGGTAAACATGATCTCCGACTGAAAATTCCTTATGTTATATCTTCAAGTCAACATAATTATTTTAGTGATCCTATGCCACCTTCAAGTTATTTTGCACCTTTCGAATAGTTTGTTCCATTTCTTGTAACATTTCAAGTCCTACTATCAGACGATCAGTAGGGCTATCCCTAATAATAGAGGTAGTACTCTTTTTCCCATACAGGATTTCAAATGGGCTAATCTTGGATGACGTCTGATAACCATTATTGTTTTCAAACTCTACGAGATGCAAATAGTCTCCCCACTTAGTTGGCCTTTTGATGACATACATCCTCAGCATGTATTTAATGACCTGGTTTGCTCATTTTGTTCATCCATCTATTTTAGGGTGGTAGATAGTGCTCCAATTTATCCTAGTTTCTAACCCTGAAAACATTGATTTCCAAAATTTTGATGTAAACTTGACATCTTGGTCAGAAATTACCATCTTTGGCACTCCATGAAGTCATAATACTTCCTTCAGAAATATTTTTGCAACATTCGTAGCCTTGTAAGTGGACTTCACAGGAATAAAATGAGGATACTTGCTTAACTTATCTACCACAACCATAATTGAATCATGTTGTTTTTGAGTTAATGGAAAACCTATGATAAAATCCAATGATATTACCTCCCATTTCCATTTGGGAATTGGAAAGGGTTGTAACAAACCTGTTGGATGTTGATGTTTAGCCTTCACCTGTTGACATTCCAAACATTTGGATAGACAATAAACTAAATTTGAATCTAATTTGGGGCAAAAGGATTGTTTTCTTAGGGATATGACCATATTTTGGTAACTAGTGTGCCCTGCATAAGGAGGTATGTTCATTTGATTTATAATAAACAATTTTAAATTTGCAACGTTAAGCATGTATATTCTCCCTTAAAACCAAGTTAACCCTTTTTGGTTTACTTTGAATTCTATCCCATTCAGTTTTGCTTCACCTTTCAGTAATTTATTCAGGAAGTTTTCATATTCAGCATCATGGATGCTGGTTATTTTTATTCTTCTCCTTATATCACTTTCTAGTTGGCTCATAGTAATCTCATATACTTCGTGAGCTCTCCGACTAAGTGCATCAACCACCCTATTTTCCTTACCCTTGATATGCTTTACTTCAAAATCAAATTCACTTAAGAAGGAAATTCATCTTGCTTGTCTGGAATTTATTCCTAGCTAAGTAAACATATTATTTACATAGGTGTTGTCTATCAACAAAAGGAACCTTTTGCCTAACAGGTAGTAGCACCACATTCTTAAGGAATGCACTATTGCTGCCAATCCTAGTTCATGCACTACATAATTTCGTTAATGCTCTTTCAATTTGCGAGATTCATAACATACCACATGCCCTTCTTGAGATAATACTGGCCCCAATCCTTCTTCACTAGAATCCATATAGACTGTGTAGTAATTATAGGGGTTAGCCACCTTCAAGATTGGAGCCATGGTTAACAATATTTTTAGATTTTCAAATCTCTCTTGACACTATAAGGACCACATAAAATTTAATCCTTTCTTTTGTAAGGAAGTAATGGGATAGGATATCTTTGAGAATCCTTGGATGAATCGTTGGTAGTAACTGGTGGTTCCCATGAAGGAACGAATGTCAGTGACATCCTTACGAATAGGCCATTCAAAAATAGCCTTAATCTTCTATGAATCTACCATGATATTGTTTTCTGAGATGACATGAACTAGGTACTGAATTTCATTCTTAAAGACTTCACACTTCATGAATTTAGCATACAACTGATGCTCTCTTAATGTATGTAGCACAATTTCCAGGCATTGTTGGTGTTCTTCCTCCGTCTTGGAGTAGATTAGGATGTCATCAAGAAATATCAACAATAACTGATCTAGGTAGTTGTTTAAAATAATGTTCATCAGCAACACGAATGTAGCAGGGGCACTGGTTAAGCCGAAAGGATTTACTATGAATTCATAGTGCCCATATTGAGTTCTGAAGGTTGTTTTTCTTACATCTTCTTCTTTAATCCTGATATGGTGATAACCTGACCGCAAATCTAACTTGGAGAAGATTTTATCTCCCCCCACTCGATCAAACAGCTCTTTAATACGAGGCAGAGGAAACTTGTTCTTGATGGTTACTTTATTAAGCTATCTATAAGATCACTTCTTGGTGTAGCAGAAAGTAGTCTTGCATGGCACTGAGTACAGCCGAGGCAAAATATGTTGCCACTTGCTATTTGGGAGGTAGTATGTTTATTTTGAAAACAACTATTTGATTTGGTTGATCTGAATTGTATTTTTGTATGATGTAGAGGGGAGCAATGAAGCACCAGTATGTGATCCAGATCGAGATCTCTCAAAAGAGGGATTTCAAACATATCCGATGAGACAAGTTGTTAGAGCATAAATCCTGGTGAAGCTCAGTTGCTTAGATGTAATCGGTCCTAGAAAAGATCACAGGTTATCCTTGGACGTAATTATCCCTAATGTGATTCTATGCTAGAAATGGCCAGAGTGAAGTTTGATTACTTCAGGGAGAAGCTTGGTGTTCTCCAGATCGAGGTTCCCTCCAAAGGGAATTGATCTATCCATTGGTCTTTCTGACATGGTGGAAACCTGAGCTTCACATGGTCAAATGTAAGTGCATAGATGCTCTGATGTGATTGTGGATTGTGTTACCACATGATCAATGCAGAGATATTTTTATGTGATTGTGGGATGTGTTCCCACATGATGAGTGTAGAGCCATTCTGATGTGATTGATGGATGTGTTCCCACATGATCATATAAGTGCAGAGCCATTATAATGTTATTGCGGGATGTGTTCCCACATGATCAGATGTAAGTGCAACACCTTTCTGACAAGATGAGGTCGGATGTAAGTGCAGATCCTTTATAACAAGATGAGGTCGAATGTAAGTGCAGCGCCTTTATGACATGATGAGGCCGGATGTAAGTGCAGAGCCTTTCTGACATGATGAGGTCAGAGGTAAGTGCAGAGCCTTTCTGGCAAGATGAGGTCAGATATAATTGCTGAAGGCCATTCTCTAGGAGAATGGAGGCACCTTGCCAGTTACCAAGAAATTGATTCAGTCTAGGACTAAAGCTCAGCTTATTGCTAAGAAGCCATTCTCTCGGTGAATGGAGGCACTTGGTTAGTTACCAGGAAATTTGATTATGTCTAGGACTGAAGCTCAGCTTAGTGCTGAGAAGCCATTCTCTGGGAGAATGGAAGCATCTGGTCAGTTACTAGGAAATTGGTTCAGTCTGGGACTGAATCTCAACTTAGTGTGAGAGGCCATTCTCTTAGAGAATGGAGGCACCTCATTAGTTACCAAGAATTTGTTTCAATCTAGGACTGACACTCAGCCTAGAGCTGAGAGCCATTCTTTGAGAATGAAAGATGTAAGCACTGGGCGGGCCATTCTGACATGGTTCTTGGATGTGTTCCTCTCATGGTAAGATATAAGTGTTGAATAAGATGAAGACCTACCTGGACGCTAGGCCTACAACCAACATGAAAAAGGGTTAGCTTTGTAGAACTTCCTGTGATAAGAAGAATGAAGAGATAGCACCATTTGATTGAGATGATGGAAGCAATGATGATGATGATGATCCACACTTGATGATGATCCAGTGATGCTCTAGATCAAGTGATGATCCATACTTGATGATGATCCAATGATGCTCCAGATCAAGTGATGATACAGACTCAATGATGATCCGGTGATGATCCAGATCCAGTGATGATCCAGACTTGATGAAGATGATGAAGATGATGAAGATGACTTGAAGATGAAAATGACTTGAAGATGAATATAACATGATGATGAATATGACTTGATGACGATCGAGATGATACATAGAAGAAGATTCGTGCTGATAAATTGTGTCGAGAGAATAACTTCCTAGTCAAGAGGGAGTGTTGATGTATTTGTAACTTTGGAATGTATTCACTTGTATATCTTATGTATTTTACCCCAATGTTTATTCCCTAAAGTATCTGTAATGTAGTTGATCATGTCATGTCCCGATGTTCCAATCGGGAGATTAAATAATGTAAAAAAGTTATGTAAAGCCACTAAGGTTAACCCTCCATTATAAGTGGGGGAATAGTCCCCACAATTGAGTCAAGGTTAACCCTCCTTGTTGATCGGAGGGAAAATTCCACACAGTTGTGGGGCACTAGTTTTATTAGACTCTCCTATAGATGTCGGCCCTGGTAAGTGATTGTTAACTGAGGCTGACATGTTGGAGTGGACATTAAGTGAAAGGAATAATATAAATAGAGAATGAGCCTCTCTATTTATCACACACACACTCACTTACTGGGGTGCATGAGTGATAGAGGAGAAGCTCTCTCAAGTGAGAGAGAGAGAGAAGAGCTGTTGGAGATCATCTTTATGTTTCCAGGTTTTACTGCTGCCATTGGTGCTCATTCTATCTCTGAGGAAGTTGTGGGGTTTTCTCCTTTATGCTTTCCCCGTGAAAAATCTTTGTGCCTCTTGTCTCTTGTGATTATTGCTGTGCATATTGCTCTCTCAGATAAGATCCTAAGATCATATTGCTTAAATGATAAAAATCTAACAAAAGGATATTTTTTCTTCATAGTGACTTTGTTCAACTGTCTATAATCAATACATAACCTAAGTGTATCGTATTTATTCTTCACAAACAGAACTAATGCTCCCCAAGGAGACACACTCGGCCTGATATACTTCTTCTCCAACAACTCTTGCAGTTGCATCTTCAACTCTAGCATTTCTGGCATGCTCATTTTGTATGGTGTCTTGGACACTGGTGCTGCTTCTGGCACAAGTTCAATTGTGAAATTAGTGTCCCTCTTTGGAGGAAGCCCTATAATATCATTAGGAAACACATCCTTGAATTCCTGCAACACATGAAAATCCTCCAACCTAGGATTTTCATTCTCTGTTGACTCCAAAGTATGAGTTGCATACAACTGGAAACCCTTCCTACAGAACTTCTTCAACTGTGTTGCTGAAATCTACCTCACAGAAATGACCTTTGGAATTCCTTTCACAATTCTTTGGTTTCCTTATTCATCGAAGCACTCAAAATCCCTATTATAATAGTCAAGCTTTACCTTGTGAGCTTCTAACCAATCAATTCCAATGAGAATGTCATAGGAACCAAGTGGTAGAACATTCAGATCTACACAAGTGACCAACCCATTCATAACCAATGGACATTTCTCTACCACTTCACTAACCTTTCTCTTAGTTCTAGTGGCTAGCTGAACTAACCAAGGTTTTCTATGCTTTACTTTCTTAAAGCACAAATCTCCACTACTATTTGGGAAATGTAAGTTTGAGTAGAACTAGGGTCAATCAAAATAGAAATAGATTCCTCAAAAATCTTACCTGCAACTTCAACCATAGTTGACTGGTGATCTTCCTAGTGGTCCTCCAATGCTGCATAAATCCTAGGGACAACCCTTGCTACTTGACACACTTTTTATGCTTCTTGCATGTGGTAATTTGTTCTTGCACTCTCATTATCGAGTGGACAATTCCTGTGCATGTGGAGACCTCCACATTTCCAACATTTGAGAGGTTCCTTGTTCTATTGTGGATCTCTAGGATTTTCTCCCATCGCTCTAGCTAGCTGCTTTTCAGCTTGTGATGGTTGCTTCTACTGATTCCTAAGGATAGAAGGTTTGAAAAATTTCTTGCTTTGGTTAGAATTCTCATTCTTTTTTTCCTTCAATGTATTATGATAATCAGGTTTACCTTTTCTTTTCTCATAGCAATACTTAGCCTTCCTTATTGCTTCTTCAAGAGTTCTAGGTTCATAAAACTTAACTCTATCTTTGTAAGACTGAGGCAATCCACTCAAGAAATGCTGCATCTTCACTTTTTCATCTTTGATGTACTTAACATACCTCAATAGTTCTAAGAACTTATTTGCATACTCTTCCATGGTCTATTGTCCCATTCTCATCTCATGGAACTCCTTAATCTTATCATCATAGTACTTGCTAGAGAGATACTTCTGCTTGAAATACTTCTTGGATTATTTTAACCATATGGATGCTCTTTTAGTCAAATTGAATATAGCTACCCTTACTTTCATATTTCTGGAGTAGTCTTGAACTTGGAAATACTTCCTCATCCCAAGAAGCCAAGCCTCAGCTTCTTGACCAGTCTTGACCTCACCATTAAAAGTAGGAGGCCTTGCCTTTTTGAATTCATCTTGTGAATTGTTCTTGTAACATCTCCTTCTCTTATTCATACGAGATGGATAGCTTGAATCCCCACTGGGTTTCCCAGAATCAGATGACACACCGGTATTCCATTCTGGACTATTCCTTTTGCCCCTGGAAGACCTGCGAGAGACATGGGACCTTTTACGAGAATCTCCCCTAGAGCTAGTCCTGCTTCTTTCAGAATTAGGTCTCTAATGCTCAGAGTTTATCTGTCCCTATATATATGTCAAAATATATAGTATAGCTGCATTTATTTGATTTTGATCTTCTTGAGCCTTAAGCATCCTTTCATTGTCTTCTCTGCAACTTTGCAACTCCACCCTTAGGCTCCTCATGGTGGCTACAATATCCAGGGGAGTCTCTTGATTTCTCCTCCCATTGGACTCTATCTCGTCATTTCTAACTTTGACATTTTCTCCCATAGCATCTTCCTCAAACTCATAGGGGTCCTGTGCATCATTCATGTCGTCGATTCTCATCTTGGCACAACCAAGAATGAAATTTTTGAAACTACTCTATGTGGAATGTTTCCTTTGAAGGTGATTATAGTTCTACAAAATGTGTTAATAAACACAATTGTTAGCTACATAACAATCTCATGAGTTCATAATTACTTACTTGTATTGGAAAATACTAGATTGACAACTTTGTCAAGACACGGAATTTTATTTTCACCAAGAACGACAGTGTTAGGGGGACAACGGGGGTTAAAGGGACTACACGGTGGGTCGAGGGCAACGCCCTCATTTTTTTTTGTAAATATTTGATTTTCGTGCACTCTAGCGCATAAGATCGCTGCCATTTTTCACCTTTTCAGCACCTCTAAATCCCACTAGAAACCTGTAGAAATTATCTCTTTCAGAGCAACTCAGCTTTTCCACCTAATCGACAAAACTTCAGGTTTCTCACCCAATGTGTCGGATGAACTTCAGACAAATCATCCAATGACTTATCGGATTGATCTTCCTTTGTCTTTTGAATCCTGATTGGATCGATCTTGCTTTCCCTTTCAACGTTTCGGATCGATCTTCTTTTCCCTTCCGACGCTTCGGATCGATCTTCTTTTCTCTTCCAAGATGCCTTAGAGAGCTTCTCCCGAGAGAAATTGCAAATCTTTTCCCGATATTTCCTATACTTAGAATTTTTTTTGAATTTTTCTTCTCCTCTTCCTTTTTTTGCCACCGTGTGGGATCCCTTCATATTTTCTCATCTGTTGTCTTGAAATCCCTTCGGCTAACTGATTCGGTGTATCAGTTGGCTTCAACAAACATCTTCTAATGATTTTCACACTTGGAAAATTTTCAAAAATTTTCTCTTCTTTTTTCCTTGTCAGCTGGGTCTTGGGTTGTTAGCCTATGTATCAGCTCATCCCAGCCGAGAACATGGTTCCACCCAGCTGAGACATTTGGCTCCTCCCAGTCGAGACCTTCGGCTCCACCCAACTGAGACCTTCATAAAAATTCAAACATAGAAAAATTTTCAAAAATTTTCTCCCTGGTTTGGTTCCTTTCTCGAATGGACTCAGCTTAAGTCATCCAACGTATTGGATGGAATCAGCTCAAGTCATCTAATATTTTCCATAGTTAGAATTTTTGAAATTCTCCCTGTGTTTCTCATTTTTCCTTTGTTGAGCAGAGGTAACCTTGCCTATGTCACTACTTCTTCATGGCCCATTGAGGCCCATGCTTCAACGTGTGCTATGATACAAGACTATAACTTCCCTGACCCTCCGAGTGACGAAGAGGATGCTACCGATGTTGCTATCAATTCACGAAACTAACCTGATGAACATACACATAGTAAAAATTGGAATGCTTTGAACTAGAACATACATATATGCATACTTATTTATCATTCAGTAGAAGAAAATTACATTTAATTTGAGAATTCAACACATTTCAACATGTTCATCATAATTCACATAAACAATATAGTTGCATGGTTAATTACACAAGAATACTTATCTTTGAATGAGGCTCCCCACAACTAGCTCTGTCGCTGCAACATTCCACCCAACCATAGGCCAGTGTGCTCCTTAATCTCTTAGTAACGCTGCCACCCGCAAGATGGGCATGATTCCCTAAGGAAAGGAAACTAAGCAGACTCAGACATAGCCAAATATATGTCAAAACTCAGTCAAGCCAAAGAAATGTTTGGTTTTATCAGACTGCCAAGGGGATGGAAAGGCTTGTTTTCTAAGCGAGTAATCTCAACCTTAGAGCTATGGACACCTACATAAGATATGACTTGGGTTTCCCAACACATACACACCCAACACAAGGAATCATCCCCTTCTCTAATGTACAGTCCCTCAGGATATGCATTCCCTTCCAGTGCTATTTAGAATGTCCAGTAAGGAACAATCAGCCCTCAAGATATATCAGTGAGGTTCCTCATGCACTAGATTTATCAAGCTCGTCAAGCCCCATTTCCACTCCCAATTGAACACAGACCACAACACAAAGGCATACACAACAATATACACAATTTATGGGTTGAGAAAAATGATTCGGCAACAAAATTAATTGCCAAGGTGGGTGAAAATAACCCACTAGAAGCAAATTGTATCCCAGGGACGTTTTGGCCCTAACCTAGATAAAACCGAATACAATACATAAAAACTACAATGTTGGGCATGGACAAAAATGTCCTGGAAGCTAAAATCAGAAATGGTAAGTGGGTAAAACAACCCTAGGAGCCAAAATCGATTTTCAACTTGGAAAATGGTGGAGAAATGCAACAAAAACATTATGGAAGAAACCCAACCACAAATCATCACCCAAAACAAAAATCTCAGCCTGAGGAGAGTGAAGAACGAATATCCACGTCAGGTAAAAACACACAAACAACAACCCAACGTGGATGAATGATGATAAAAACTCCCAGGAGCCCCAAATTGTGAAGGAAACACACAACATGAAAAATCATGGAGGTAAAAAACAACTCCCAAGATTTCCCTATGTGAAAAAAATGAAGAACGTGGATGTATTGCAGAATGGCATATGTTTTTGGGCATTTTTCTTGCCAAGGAATTCAGAACACGTTTTTCAAAAATTGGTCCTCTTCCCAATTCGAATTTCTTCCCATACTCTTCCCCCTCCATGCAATAACTAACTCAACCACATTCTGGCAAAATTTAATGATTGGGGAAAAAGACAAAATGGGTAGTTGAGGGTTTGATGGGTTCTCCCTTTGACATTTGGATTCTCCCCATTGGCCCAAAGGTTTAAATAATTTCCCTCCCTATTACTTAGGAAAATCATGCCCCCATCTCTTTTAATGTTGCATGGTCATAGCTGGTTGTGGGTATTTTAATTAAAATGCATATTTACATGATGCCAAAAATTATAATGTGCCGGATAGCACGATATACCATCGGCAATGATTTTAATCGTTGGAACATAAAACATTAAAGAGATGGTGGGAATTTTTTTCCTTTAGCTCCACACCATGATTAATTACAATATATACATCATATACATTTTTAAAGAAAACGGGGTCAAAACCGAGGTGTTACAAAAAATCCCCCTCAAACTGAACACTAAAGAATTAACTGAATTCACCCTGATGAGCTCACCCCCAATAGTGAATGGAGGTAAGTGAATTTTTTCTGAGTAAAGTTCTTGGTGAAAATATCTACAATATGCTCGTATGTGGGGCAGTATTGTATAAAAATTGTTCTTTCATGCACATGTTCTCTGATGTAGTGCATGTGGATCTCAATGTGTTTGGTTCTCTGTATTTGAACTAGATCTATTGAGATCTTGATAGCACTTTGGTATTCACAAAATATGACAGTAGATGAAGCACTATGAATATCAAACTTGAAAAAAATACCTTGTAGCCAAACTTTCTGGATAGATGCATTAACCTCTCCCCTGTACTCTGCCTCTGCTGAAGAAAGGAAAATGGAAACCTTATTTTTGCTTGAACAGAAAATAGGCCCACCACCAAACATAAGAACATAGCCAAAAGTGGACTTCTAATATATGCTATCTCCCTCCAATTCAAAATATGTAAATCCTACAAAGTCTAGTTCAGAATCAGCAGCACAGTGAATGCCATAAGATCTAGTACCATGCACACATTGTAGAATCCTCTTGACTTCCCTCCAGTGAATCTCATGAGGCTGATGCATATATCTTGATACACCATTCACGGAATAAAAAATTTCAGGCCTTGAATGTGTCAAGTAGAGAAGGCTTCCAATCAATTGACGGTAAAGAGTAAAATCCACCTGTGGAGTTGTTTTTCCCCTCTTCAAGACTGATTCCTAAGAGGAATGGAAAAAGTGAAGCCTTATAATCATCCATATTAAAATTAATTAACAGATACTAAGCATATTTAAATTTTTTCACCATAATCCCATCAAAATATTGAGTTATTTCTAGCCTGAGAAACTGCCTTAGCAGGCCTAGATCACTCATCTCAAAAGATTCATGTAAAGTGGTTTTTTATGAAGGATATCGAAGCAAGGGTGCTTCCTATGATTAAAAGGTAATAAAAATACAAAAATATGATAATAAAATTACCTTAATATTGCTTCAAGTACACATTTTTATCATACTTACATCTTTCAAAGTTTTGTGAGAGCAAAAATGAATCTATTTGGCATACCAAGATCTTGGGGCCTGTTTTAAGCCATATAAGGATTTCTGCAAATTACAAACCAATGTCGGATATGATGTATATACTTCATTTATATCTATTCTTTCATGTATCCATGAATAAAAAAAAAAATTACATCCATATGCTGCACCTCCCAGTGCTTGGATACAACAATGGCAAAAGCTAGCTTGAAAGAATCCATTTTTTCCACCGGTGCAAAGGTATCGGTGTAGTCCACTCCCTGGAATTAGGAGAATAATTTTGAAACCATACATGATTTATATTTGCAGGTTTATCCATATGAAGAAACCTTTGTCTGATATACCCACTTTCATTGAACAATTTTCCTCCCGGGTGGAAGTGAAACTAGCTCCCAAATTGCATTTTTTCACAAAGAGTTGAACTCTTCGTCCATTGCAACTTTCCATCTAGGATCATTCTGAGCATGATAATATGACTTAGGATGAGACCCAATGATCATATAGCATGTCTCATACAACAAATAATCATTGTAATAAGGAGAAAAAACTGCTCTTTGAAAATCTGACCGAGTTCTCCTTCAATACATAGGATTTCCAACATCTAACCCGACATAAGAGAGAGTCTGTTCGGCCCATTTTGGGAGATGAGTGGGAATATTAGGATATGATTTAGAACCTAATATATTATGCTCAATGATATCATACATCATATATGAAATATCATAGCTTCACTTCTGTAATAGGAACATTTGATCTTTCCTTTGCCTTTTTTTCCTTTGTGCTTGTTCTTTCTTGAACTCGAGGGCTCATCCAACTGCTTTTTTTTCTCCTTTGTCTTGGGAGCATCAAAATTAGTCTTTTGGTTATGTTACTTCCCTTGTGACATTCATAGCTTTGGTTCCTTTAGTAAACAAGCCTTGGTCCTTGGAGTATTTGATGATTCCCATTTGGACAAGCTTGTCGTGCTCATTGGTGAGAGACTGAATGAATGCATTGAGGGTCAACATCTTTCAATTTGGGATTGTAAGATTCCCGGTATGAAAGGTGGACACAAACACTGAGTAATCTGGGCCATGTTTCGAAAGGATGGCAAGGATGAGTTGATCATCCTCCTTCTCAACATTACATTGCTTCAACTGGAGCACTGGGTGCTTGAAGTTAGTGAAGAAGTCATTCATGGTTTTAAAGTTTCCCGAATTAAGAGATACAAGCTCATTCTCTAGTTGATAGATTCTTAGGTCATATTTCTTATCAAACAAAGTAGCAAGTTGGTCCCATGTCGCATTGGGTGTCTTCAATTGAGTGATGTGGAAGAGAAGATCTATACAGATTAAAAGGCATAGAAATCAATACGATTCATCAAGCTTATTCCAGTATTTTTCTTTGTCTACAACATGATTTGGCTCAACTTCCATTTCCATTGTGACTCTCTAGATTCCTTTGGAGCACAGCTGAATCTCCATGTCCTCCTTCCACTGATGGTAGTTGAAAGGAGTGAGTAGATTCACAAAAGATGCCATTATGATGCTATAGCGAATGTAGTGAAAGAGTTTGAGAAACCTGCAAATTAAAAAACAAATACAAAGTAAGGTTGAACAACCTACACTTTTGGATTTTTCTTCACACCCATCTTAGTCAATCAAGAAAGCTTGATCAAAAATACTATTTTTTCCATGAATTATGGTGTAAACTCTCCACTTCTGGTGTAGAGATGGAATTTTTTGAGCTTTTTTTTTTTGCTCAAATTGTGTCATAGATCCCTGAAGAAGAAGATCATTGTCCCACCATGGCTCTGATACCATATGAAAAATTGAGTCACAGTAACAACTTACCGAAGATTCAAGGATCAATTACATAGAAAAATGACATGAAAAAACTGCAATTAGGAGTTGCAGGTGTATAATTGCTATCATTAATAAAAAAAACAATGATATAATGTGTTACACTTGCATGAATAGCCAAAAAATTTGAATCCCAAGGAGGTCATTCAAATTTCATACATGAGAGTGGCTTAGCTGTTAGTTATCCACAGTAAACACATCAATTAACCACTAACCACAACAATAATTGATGCTAATTGAATCGAAGGCATTTTAGACCGAGTCTAATTGAATCGAACTCAACTGCATGTCAATCAGTAGGTGAGGGTGCATGTCTAAATTTAGTTAGCTGAGATCAACTGAAATGAACTGAACTGAGTCATCTAAAGTTGTTGGAGGAAACTTAAATCACTCTAGTGAACTATAAATTACCAAAATAGGAAAGATAATGATGGAGGTGCCTTTACAAATGCAGTTTTACTAAAAGTAGGTGGGATAACTATAAGTAAACTAATTTGGGGCGCTTATGTCATGCATATCAACCCATATTTTATCCTTTATTGAAGGACGAAGCTCAGTTAGTCTACCTAATTGATGGAGAAGACTCAGTTAGCCTCCCTGATTAAAGGAGGATGATCCAGTTGATGATGCAGTCACATATTCGAGCCAATAACTTAGGATAAGTTGTAAATTAGGCCAATTATCCCAAATAAATATGTGTGGGTTGGATAATGACTCCAACAAGTGCCAACAGTTGCATTGTTACATTTTTTGATCATTTTTTTATATTTCACATCACTATTTCATGCCTCCCTCCACAAAGTCTTAAATTCATATTCATAATCACTAATTAGTACCAAATACATCTCATGTTGTTTTTGGATTAGTGCATCTACTACTATGTTTTCCTTTCCATTTATATTTCTAATTTCAAAATCATATTCACTAAGAAATGCAATCCTTCTGTATTTACGAGAATTTAATGTTTTTTTAACAAATAAGTATTTTAACCCAACGTTGTTGGTTAGTAACAAAAATTTATTTTGTACCAAATAATGTCTCCATATATTAAGGGCATGAATAATGGTTTCTAATTCCATATCATGTACTACACAATTCTTTTCATGCTATTTTAAATTCTTGGATTCATAACATATTACATGGCCTTCTTGGGTTAAAGCCCCTCCCAAACCTTTTTTACTTGCTTGAGTGCATACCACAAAGTCCTTACTTGGATCAACAACTTTTAATATTGGTGTTGTCATCAATAAATATTTCAATTTCCCAAAGTTGTGTTGACATTGTTGGCTCCAAGGAAATCGAAAACTTTTATTTTGTAGACTTGTTATAGGATGAGCTATTATGGAAAAAAGTTCTATGAATCTATGGTAATATCCTGTTAACCCCATGACATATCTTATATCATGTACATATTTTGGTAGAGGCCATTGCAATATTTCCTTAATTTTAGTTGGATCAACTGCTATTCCCTTTTCTGAGATGAGATGTCACAAATACTACTCTTCCTTTTTATAAAAGTCTCACTTACTCAATTTTGTGTATAACTGATGTTCTTTCAAAGTTTTCAAAACCTTTCATAAATGGTCCTCATGCTCTACCTCATTCTTTGAATATACTAAATTATTGTCAATAAATACTAACACAAATTTATCTAAGAAATTACTTAGCACATTATTTATCATGTTCATAAATGTCGCAGGAGCATTTTTTAAACGAAACAACATTACCACAAATTTGTAGTGTCCATATCTTGTTCAAAAAACATTTTTGTGGACATCTTCATCCTTAACCCGTACCTGATGGTATTCTGACCTGAGGTCAATTTTTGAAATTTTTTTTGCACCATCGATGTGATCAAACAAATCATCTATTTTTGTTAAGGGATACTTCCTTTTAACTGTCATCTTATTTAATTGTTTGTAATCTATTCACATTCTAAAACTTCCATCCTTCTTTTTAACCAACAAAACAAGTGCTCCCCAAGGCGATACACTAGGCCGAATATATTCTTCGTTTAGTAACTCTTGTAATTTCATCCTTAATTTCATCAATTCTGGGGTACTCATATAATATGGAGCTCGTGATACTAGTGCTGAAACCGACATTATATCTATGGTAAAATATAAATCTCGTTTAGGTGGGAATCCCAATATCTCATCAGGAAATACATCCTGAAACTCCTGTAAGATACGAAATTGTTCCAATTCTATATTTGACGTTTTGGGCTCAATTTATTTGATTTTAATGGCATAAAGTTGACACCCTTTCCTAGTACACTTTTTAAGTTGTACTACTGAAATTTGTTGTGTAGATATAGGTCTATAAAATCCCTTCATTGTATGATACTTACCCTCCTCATCCACACAACCAAAATTTTTATGCAAACAATCGATAATAGGTTTATGGGATTCTATACAATCCATACCTATCGAAATGTCATATGATCCTAAAGGATGTATATTTAAATTAAGTGAGATATCCACGTCGTTAAAACCTAATCTATAGTCTTTAACTATCTCTGTAACTTTCCATTTTACTCATGTTTCCAACTGTACCAACCATTAATTTTTTTGTTTTTCCTTAATAATTTTACACGTTTCAACAACTTTTGGTGCAATTTAACTTAGACTATATCATGAATTGATAAGTATAGAAACAGATGTCTTCAGAATTTTACCTTCTACTCCAACATTGTGGATTGATGATCTGCCTTCCGATCTTCCAAAGTGCATCAATTCTAGGTATATTCCTCGCTATGTCATTGATAGTAGAATTAGCTTCCTGCAACATGCTTATGGGATCCATTTTCCTGGTCAATTTATGTATAAGTGAAATCTATTACATCCCCAACATTTAATTTCTTTTGAGTTGTTATTCAATCCTCCACTGGAAGTTTCGATACCCTTTACCCCATTGTTGTTGGTTGAACCTGGTCTGTTGTAATTGTTATTATGACTTCTTGTTCCTTTTCTAAAATGAGAGGGTTCAAATCCTTTCCTATGTTGATCCATATTTTCATTTTTTTTATTTTGCCAATTTACACTCAATTCTTATCTTTGTTTGAAAAAATGGTAGCACAACTTGACTTTTCTAATTGCTTCATTCATGGTCTTAGGAAATATATCAAACTCAATATTTTCCTTATATGTTGGGGGTAAACAAGTGATAAACTTGTATGTATTACCTTTTTCATCATTTAAGTAAGGTACATAGCGTTGTAAATTTACGAACTTGGTTACAAATTCTTCCATGGATAACATTCCTAGTCTTAAATCATTGAATTCTTTGGCTTTCCCATCATAATATTGTTATAACATATATATTTTTAAATACTTTTTTAGAAAATTTCTAACTTAACTCTTTACTATGTATGTTATTGACAACTTTAGCCTCCTGCCACCACATAGTAGTTTTTTCGCTCAGCTGGAAAATAGCTAAACATGCCCTCAAATTATCATCATATATGTAACCTTGAAAATAGTGTTTCATATTTAGTAACCCAGCTTCATGCTTCCTCATATTCTCCATCAAACATGGGGGGGCTTAAATTTTTGAATTATCCCTATAGCTCTACAGGTCTTTATTTTTGTTTCTCTGCATTCCTTTCATCAACTTTATTTAAATCCTGGGTGGTTATAGGAATGTTATTAGTAGTTTCCTCACTACTATAACTTTGTACTGTTCCTTTTCTTTTCTTTCTAGTAGTGCATGAATTTTGACCATTTGTGTTGGGTGAGTCGATCAAACTTTTGAGGATTAGTTCGTTTATTTCTTCTTGATTTGATTTGACGTTCATTAGTTTAAGATTATCTTCCTTAAGGCTTTCTAAATATTCCTTCAAAATCCTCACCATTTCTAACATCTCTCATTACATTTATGCGTTATATTTTTCCTTGATTTCTACGTAGAGACTTGCATTTTCTAATGATGTCATACCTTCAGGTGTTACTTCTTCTTCCATAATTTGTTTGGGTTCTTTGATCACTATGTCTGCGTGTAACAATATTCATTTGTTTATTATTTATATTTATGTGTTTTCAATATATTTTACCAAACAAAAATGCAGTGTCCCATTAGGTCAAAGTGTTATAACCTCGCTCTGATACCATTTTGTAACAACTCCTAATTAAATGAAACAATATAAAGAAACAATCAAGATTTTTTTTTAAACAAATTACAAAGGAAAACTTACCTATGGTTGAATAAGTTAAACCCCCAGCTACTTGATTTTCTATGTTCACTAGATTTCCTAAAGTTTCAAGCCCCAACGACTTCAAGAAATATTTGGAGAGAATCAGAAGCTTATCATTAGAGGAAATTCCAACTCAAAATGGGCCTCCCAAGGAAAATTAATAGAATAATAGTTAAAATAATAAAATAATATTTATTAATTTTGGAGGAAGAAAAGAAAAAACTACTTTTTTGTTTGTATTTTCGACATATCTCCCTATGTGTTTACTCAAATTTCGATCAGGAGAGCTTGTTGGATGCAAAATTAAATTATGCATCCAACGAGCACCCACTTGGGATATTTTTGACGGGACCCGCTACCCTAAAACCAAGAAATACCTAAAAAAATGTGATGATGATGCCAACATCACGTTTTTTTAGGTATTTATTGTTTTGTGGTAGTGGGTCCTGTCAAAAGTATGTCGAGTGGGTACTCGTTGGATGGGGAGTTTAGTTCTGCATCCAACTAGCTCTCCCGATCGAAATTTGAGTAAAAACACAGGGAGATATGTCTAAAATACGAACAAAAAAGTAGTTTTTTTTATGATACCTATCCCCAAATTTATATTAAAAATTTGTTTTAGNTTTGAATTTTAAAGAATTTTGATTGGCTAATACATGATGACATGGAATTTGTATTATTTTTGGAAGGCCCATTTTAAATTGAAATTTCCTCTAATGACAAGTGACTTACTTAGCTTATTAGCTAACACATATTCTCAACTACATGTACCAAAGTTTATTGAATTTCTACCTCAAGCATCAAGCCTTACATTGAAGATTTAAGTTAACCAACGTTGAATGCACAATTTGTTTATACTATTGGTTAAATTTATTGTGTTCAATTTAAATCTTATTCACATCCGTTGAAAGTGCTATACAAGTGATTCGCATCTCACTTTGGGAATTTAACTTTTAATAGAGTTTTTACCAGGTTTTACCTATCACTCCTTTGTCAAAGCAGTATTTCCTAGAGCCAACAGGCTATTTGGAAACCCTCGAAGTCCAAACTTAGTCCACAATTAGTGAATGGATACAATTCTTAAGATTGGGAATTATTAACAAGTTCTAGATTCCATACGAGCTACAATTTTAGGTTTGTGAAGTGGCTTATAAGTTATGTTTTCGACTGCAACACCATCAACTCCATGAATGGGTGTGTGGCATACTGTTGTCAGTTCAAGTATACATAATACCCTAATTCCTTCTTCTAGTTAAACGTTTAATTATTTATGTAGACCTTTTTCCACTTACAAATAATACTTGGCTTAATTCTTACAGCAAGGTTTTGGGACTAAACAGAGCTCAACCATTAGCCCATTCCTTGGTTATCCTCAAGATTTAGTAAGTCCTTGGCTAAAATTTTGGATCTATCCTAAAACTACAGTATAGATATGTTAATTGTGGTTATTTAATTATAGTCGGCTCACCAAAGAAGAAATGAGAAGGTTATGTTGTGGGTGTTTGTTTTATACACTGTTTTCCTTTAAGATCTTGCTAGTTGTGGTTTTAGGTTTCATAAGCTATACAACTGAGTTTTTGTAATTAAATCTTCTATTTTATTTCTTCGTAAATAAAGAAGGGACATCGTTCTCTATTCTATATATATTTTTTGTTCATGTTGTAGAACATCTTTCTTGCAAATACAGAACTATTCAAAAGGGTTATTTGTACTTCATTGACGATTATAGAGGTTGAGCCCATAAATTTTCGAACGGTTTAAAAAGATGATTATTCTCATTATACCAATAATTTTGTGTTTTTGTTCCTCTTCAAGGTCTACTATTAATCATGCATTTTGGTTAAAGTATTTGTTTGTTACAAATTTTACTTAGTTTTGCAAAACAACTCATATTAGGGTTCAACTCTAATAACTAGTGTCATTTTAATCGTTGATCTTTTAAAACAATATAAAGAAACATAATGAATAAAAAGGGCTATGTCCATTTTTTTGCTATTTGATTTGCTGAATAGATTACATTCATGCTTTTCCAAGCAACAATAAGGAAATCATATAAATAAGAATAAAAGAATCATAATAATGGATTCGACATCAGTTCTTTCTTCATATTTTAACTACATAACCTACTAATACAAAAATATTACACATTCCAAATTTAATAATAAAATGTTTAGTCTTTCAAGAAACATATATGTTTAATCTGGAAATCAAGGTCTCAAGAGTTATACTCCAACTAGCCTCAGGAACTTCAAAGAGTTCAAGCCTGCTATGTTCCACCCCCTTGCCTAGACCCTTAGGTTTAAAACTTGTTCCATGCAGCTTCAAGTTGCCACAAGTAATTAAAAGGAGTTATTTACTCTAGAACCTAGCATTCTCTTATGCTCACTAATGGTTCCAGTACAGAGCCTAACATCTCATAGATGTTCTTTGGAAGCTATGCGTTATCTCATTGTTAAATTAAGTAGATCCTTCACCCTTGTGATCTCTGGAAACTCTCCTTTCTTTATTTTATTTTTCCCTTCTCTCTTTCTACATGCTTTTTCTTATTTTCCTAGGAATTTTATAGTAATTAACTAACTCCCCTTGTTACTAGCCACTTGTCTTCATAAAGAATGTTGAGGGTTTGGTAACTGTTTTAAACCCATGTTTCTGTTAATTAACCATATAGCCACTTAAAGTGTCAATTTCATAATTATTTTTATATAAAAATAATTCACTTGTTCCCATCACACCTAAATTAAATAAAATTGAAAAATGTAATGAGGGGGTATTACAAACCATCTCTATTATTGAAATGGAATTCTGTAAGAGGAAAGAAGTAAGGTCAATCCATGCAAGTGGAACCTTGATAACTAGAGCCTAATGGCGAGGAACCAAAGCCAAAGATCCCCGAGAGCCCCACAACACTCCCACCATCAATAACCATTCCATCCTTCAAAAATAAAATGATCGAATCTCTTTCCACAAAACCCTCTCTGGTGTTAAACCACTGTAGCTTGTTCCCCTTTCATGGCCAATGATTCACCGAGTAAGGCTCGATAGGTTATCAATGAGTCGAAGAGAAGAATTTAAACTAGAAATAAACCCACCAAATACATAAGAAAAGAGAGCGTGAGGTGTAATGGTCCCTATCAGCATGTTTCGATTCTTCGTGATATGCACACCTCCCATAACAATAATGGTCACTATCCTGGGTGAATTGACTATGATGCCAATCAAACCAACTTTCCCATCACCCTGTACCATGCCTTTTTCAGTGAGCAAAGGTCCTTCAATTCGCATGATTCTCTCCTTCATGAACTGCCAAATATAACCCCTCCATCATCGCCCTTCTATGTCACCCTATGCCAGCCAACCAGACCATCCAAATGGTTTCATTATTGCCAAGCACATGGCCTACACAAACCTTTTCTACCAAACTTAAGGATATATATATATATATATATATATATATGCACTCTTTTTCACCCAACTTTTATATATACATATATACACTTTTTCACCTAACTTATATATACCAAGATAAATAGTATTAATTTCTTTTGTTATATTTTAAAATTTTGATTATTAAGGATTTACAAATGTGTTAGTCTATATTTTATATTTTTATTCTATAAACTAAATATATGCATTTTATTTTTTTGTCTTTGTAATATATATATATATATATATATATTATTTTATTTTATTTTGTTAATTTTTTTTTTTATAAAAATATAATTACATAATATGTTAAAAAATAAGTTTAAAAAAAATTATATTCCTTTTAAAATCATGTATAATTTTAGGCATTTAGACCCATGTTTTTTCAAAAAAAAAATTGTTTTTTAAATATATATTTTATGTGTTTTTGAACTTATATAAATATAATTACATAATAGTGATGATGATGGTGATGGTCGACCAAACTTTGGTTTATCCGACCCAAAGAAACTAATTACTTAGTTTGTTTTAAAATTGTATTTCTATGCTCAAAGAGCTTCGAGAGAAGCTTCCGGAGCTCACTATAATTTTGACAAGTTAAAAGCCTAGGAAAGTCAGGATTACAACAAAGATTCTGAAACTTAGATCTAAAGTGGGTGTAAGCAAGGCAATCTAAGAGGAAGTGTTTTTCATCCTCAATGTTTATATTCTCACAGAGATGGCAAATCCTTTCTACGCAGACCAGTACTTATATTTGTTAAAAAATATGTTTTATAAAAGTATTATATATCTTTTAAAATCATTAATAATTTTAGTCCATCAGTTTTTCTAATAAAAAAAAGCTTTTTAAATATAATATATATTATTTTTGAAAAAAAAAAAACAACCTAGTGGTTCTTATAAAGTGCCTTGCCTCACGACCCGACCGGAGGGTCCTTAAAAAGAGCTTAAACTTCCTTTCATGGGCTAAACCTTAACTACGCTGCCTCACCATGGGCTAAACCTTAGCTACGGTTCCTTTCATAACTAAAACGCAAGAACAGATGGAGCTTTGGAAGGGCGTTTGGGGACCATTGATATTGATTAAGATTTTATGAAATTTAAAATTTTTAAATCACTTTAAAAATAAAATATAAAATATCATTCATTGACTCTTGTTAAAAATATTTTGAAAATGAATAAACAACTAAAGTTATATTAAAAACCCATAATCATATTTCCACCATATATTGAAACAACTACAACCACGCATGACTCTGCAGCTATTTTCATTATTTCTTGAAGTTATCTCAATCATTCAATGAACCCAAACCTTAATGGCTTCCTTCCAAACAACAAACATGCTTCCTTTATGACACAATTTTCCGTAAATGCTATGCTGTGAGGGCCCTAGTATGATAAATTTATTTGCTTTAAATTTACAGCATCCACGGCTATTTCCAAACCATAAATATTATAAAATTTCACATATGAGTATGATTGCTTGTCCCATTGGATATAGCACATAGTTTTCGATTGACTTTGATGGATTTCCGTTTCGGATATGGCACATAGTTTTCCATTAAATACCACGGTCCGAGGGCCTTATCATGATTAACATTTTGTTACATAAAAAGAATACGCTTTATTATGGTTAACATTTTGTTATTTATAAACATTAAAGATTATATTAAATATAATTGTGCTCAAGTGTAAGTAAGTGTATATACTTTTTTTTTTATAACTTTAAAAAAAACACATGTTTAAAAGTTCGGTCTACTCAAGCTGTACTCTATTCAGTTATTCATGTCCAAATTTTCATTGTTTCATCTTTTTCTCTAAATTTTATAATTTTGAGAGATAAGTTGGTGTGCTATGATTTAGTTAAAAAATAGGTAGATCTCAGAGTTTTGTGTTATGCCTTGGACTTTTGGAAGCTAGTCTAAGTTATAACAACAATGTATATATGAATCTTTAATTTTATTAATATCTTTGAATTTAATATTTCAGATTACAATGACAATGTATATAAACTTTTAATTTTATTAGCATTCTTAAATTTACCATTTCTATACAATGGTAGCTCATGAACTTTTCAAAATCTTAATAAACCAAAAAAAATTAACAATACTCGACAAACTAAAAAGCATTTATAAACTTTTTCTAAATCCAAAAATAATTAAAAAAAAACTTTTTATGTGTAAATTTTATTTATCTAAACTTTTGTAATGTCCAAATAATATTTATACTTCAAAAAATCTTGATTCTTCTTGGTGTATGATAAATATGGATTTGAGATTGATAAAATTTACATCTAAAAAAATAATTCCTCTTAATATTTAATAAATATGGAATTGAGAAAAATATATATAGATTTTATTTTGTAATTATTTTATTTGATGAGACAACTTAAAATTTTTAATTACATTTTATATTTAATACCATTACATAAACTAATTTATTCTTATTTTAGTAAATCATTATTAAATCTACCAAAATTAAAAAGTTCCAACCCAATGAAACTTGCTAATAAATATAATAATGAATACCAAAATCCAAGGTTACATGATTGCATCTCGTATTTTCTCCTATCTGAATATAATAAACAGTAATATACGCATGCAATAAGAATCTAGAAGTCTAAATAGGTTATGATTTGGATTACTTCCACAGTTAGATTTTTTATTATATAATAAAAAATTAATTTTCAATAATAATTTTGTTAGATACAATTAAAAATTAAATTGCAAAATTTTGTTATATTTAATAATAATAATTAATTCACGTGATATTTCAGTTAATTAGTGCTTTTTATTCCAAGATTAAAGTAGTCTTAGAAAGTTCAATTATATGGGTCCATGAAATTAGGTTAGAAAACATTTCATCCCTTTTTAAACCACATGAAAACCATGGGAACAAGAACCTCCCAAGGGTATATCCAACAGCTCGCAAGTAAGATATACCAGTAACTTGTAACTTGTGACTCAGCAGGGGCCGAGACTCCCGAAGCCCATTGGGGTGAGCCTCTATCCCAGGGGTTTCCTACCCTTCGAGCCTTGTCACGACTGGCCAAATGAACAACCCTACCCTGCCGGTTTTGAACCTATGACCTCCAAGGAAATAACATATGTTCTTAACCATTAGACCCACTCTTTGTGCAATTTTCTGATGAGACTATGCTGTAGCTTTGTTGGACACATAAGAAACAAACTTGTAAGACACTCGAGAAACAAACGTAGCCGACGTCATCATGATAAAACAATTAATTTCAGTACATCACAGCTGTTTTCCTCTATTCAGTGCACATAGTTGCATCTAGAATCACGCACAGAAAATAGAAAATAAAAATTTATGACTCTCATAGCTTTTGATCAGCATAATGTCATGAGCCATATGCTGTACTTTTTATATTCCCACGCCATAAAAGTATGTCCAAGTTTCGGTTCCAAACATGTTTTTAGGGTTATATATACAGAGAGACAGTTCGGACTATGCAAACGAAAATCCATTTGAAGCTGGATTAATTAGCCCAAAGGTATGAGAGATATTATCTCGGCACCTTGTGATTCGAGGGGACTTTCAGGGTGGAAGAGACCAGCTCCATATGTGCTTAGCGGAGCTGCTTTCATTATCGCATTGATAGCCATTGGTTTCTTCTTTCTGGTTTGCTCCTGCAGGAAGGACTCTGGCAATCGTGAGGCAGAGGAAAATAGCATGGGATCATCATTGCATGGTAGAGAATCAAATTTTTGTTCAGACGATAAGGAAGAAAAAAAATTTGTGATTATGGCCGGTGATGCCATGCCTTCCTATATTGCTACGCCATCCTCTGTGCCTGTAAAATGAAAGCGCGACCACATTGAGTATAGAATTGTTTGGACGCTACAAGTAATTTTATGAAAATAAAGATTGTTGTAATTTATATGTAAGTTCCAGTTTATCTGGATTTATCATCATTTTTTTAAGGTAAAATTAAAATCAGTTTGGATCATTCAAGGACTCTGAGAGATCTTATTACATACATTATCTGTTTTTTGTTTTGATATGTCAAATTTTAATTTTAAGATAAAAAACATTACATCTCCCCCCAAAAATTGGATAATCATATAATTAACTTTAACATAAAACTATGTTTATTCCTTTTTTATATATATAATAAAGTGAGACGTTATATAATATTATATGGATAATAATTACCTAATGTAAAGAGATACCCATAAACAACAGGTATTCATATAATTGCATTGTAAAACACCACCTCATTACTCTTCTGCAAATATCTATTGAATTAATGATATATTAACAATCCATAGCTGGTTGGTAGTGTATTCAAACTCATGCCACAAGAGGGTAAGATACTCAATGATATATTAACAATCCATAGCTGGTTGGTAGCATATTCAAAATCATATGACAACACGGTAAGATATTTTAGGGTGTTCTCTACCTAACTATATTGGCCTTGAGATGTAACTCATCTAAAATGATGTTATGTTAGTTACAAAGTTACAAGTTGTTTAATCTTCTTAGTGTGTGGTAAGATATTTTTTTGGGGAATTAATGCTTGAATATTGAAGTAAATGTGACTTAAAATGATATTTTAAATTTCAAAAGTTTATTTTATTTCAAAGAGGTGAAAAATATTTTTTGATAAATAAATTTTAAAACATGGAAATATAGAGAATAATGTATAGATAAAGTACTTTTATGAACTATTTATGAAATTAATTTTTCCAAGATTGAGATCAACTAATACCACTCTTATGCTCCTACATTTCACTATTAACTCTTCTCTATAATCAATTTAACAAAAAAAATTATAATAAATTTTTATTTATATTTATTAACTAATTTAAAACTATTTAAAATCTATGCTTACCTACCAAAATGATATACAAATATCTTCTTAATTTATAATTGAAGTACGCCTTTTAATAATCCAAGCCTTATGAGAAAAAATATAAAAATAATAGTATTGAAAATTGAAACTTGTAAACTAAATATAACTTTAAAAAAATAAAATTCTAAATAAAATATTATTTATTCTTTTTTATTCAACCTTGAAAGTCAACAAATAACATAGGTCATTATATTTTGAATAAAGAGTAATATTAAACTATTAAATAAGTCATTATAAATAATAATATTAAATCTTTTATAATTTGAATATGATAGTTTTTATGTATATTTGAAAATACATTAAAAAAAAATCATAAACACTTAGGCATGTTTGTTTTCTTTCAAAGAATTTCAAGATAATAAAAACTATAAGATCCTATATGATAGTTTTTATGTATATTTGAAAATACATTAAAAAATCATAAACACATAGACATGTTTGTTTTCTTTCAAAGAATTTCAAGATAATAAAAACTATAAGATTCTATATGATAGTTTTTATGTATATTTGAAAATACATTAAAAAAAATCATAAACACTTAGGCATGTTTGTTTTCTTTCAAGGAATTTCAAGATAGTAAAAACGATAATGTGAATCTTAAGACACAATGTTAGAATCAAATATGTTTTGAATGTTTATATAAAATAGAATTTGTTAGTTGTATTTATATCATGAATGAGTAATGCATAAGATAATAAAAACGATAATGTGAATCTTTAGACACAATGTTAGAATCAAATATGTTTTGAATGTTTATATAAGAGAGAATTTCTTAGTTGTATTTATATGATGAATGAGTACTACATAATGGATTTATATCTTGACTATATCACAATTATGTTTAATCATTGATATTATGTTTAATATGTAGATCTCGTTAGAAAAGAAGAAATTATAGTACATTTTGAGGCTTTTGATGAAGGGTGGTGCTTTTATTAAAACAATAAAAGAAAGATGCTTATGATTTTAGGAACATGCAAATATAGCATGACTCTACTTATTTTATGATTTTAGAAACATGCAAATATCGCATGAGTGCATCTATTTCTTATAATTTAGGCTAAGATGTCTATGATTTGGAGCTTCCTATGATGCACACAAACACAAAATTAAAGGATCACTCAATAAGGCCTACTAAAGGAAATTATGTTATTCATATTGAGGACATTGATTGCTCACTAATATATCATACTATGCAAACATGTGTGGTAGAGTGAATGTTAGAGAATAATACCTAATGGATATAATTTATAATAACTTGAATTATGTTACCTTGTCTATAATGTTCTTAATATCATTGCATAGCATAAAAATGTTTCTCCAAACATTAAGGTTGTAAACTATACCTCTCATTGATTTTGGGCTTGGGCTTGGGATGAATCTAAGAAAAAAATACCTATTGTGACATACCTATATAGCCTATTAAAATGCATATATAAAAAAAATAATTATTTTTCATAAGTCATGGGCCATAAATATTCCTCTAACATCCACTCTTAAGCTTAATCTTTTCTACAACGGGCCTTCCACATATAAAAAGGTCCCTTCCATAACATAGAATAAAGGTTCATTCTGCAAAAGAAACTCCCTTCCCCAATTCCATTGTGCTTAGCGGAGCTGCTTTCATTATCGCATTGATAGCCATTGGTTTCTTCTTTCTGGTTGCTCCTGCAGGAAGGACTCTGACAATCGTGAGGCAGAGGAAAATAGCATGGGATCATCATTGCATGGTAGAGAATCAAATTTTTGTTCAGACGATAAGGAAGAAAAAAAATTGTGATTATGGCCGGTGATGCCATGCCTTCCTATATCGCTACGACATCCTCTGTGCCTGTAAAATGAAAGAGCAAGCATATTGAGTATAGAATTGTTTAGACGTTACAAGTGATTCTGTGAAAAAAATTTGTTGCAATTTATATGTATGTTTCAGTTTATCTGTACTTATCATTAATTTTTTAAAGGTAAAATTAAAATCAGTTTGGATCATTCGAGTATTCTGATAGGTCTTATTACATAATTTTTTTGTTTCGATATGTCAAAATTTTAAGATAAATAACATTACATCTCAAAACAAAAGGTTGGATAATCATGTCTTAAAACATTACATCTAGAAAAATTGGATAATCATAAAATTAAGTTTAACATAGAACTATGCTTATTTTATTATTTTTATATAATACATTGGGATGGTATATAATATGATATGGATAATAATTGCCAAATGTAAAGTACCCATAAATAATATCTATTCATATAATTGCATTGTAAAACACCACCTCATTACTCTCATGCAAACATCTATTAATTATTGAATTAATGATATATTAACAATCTATCGCTGGTTGGTAGCATATTCAAAATCATGTGAAAATGGGGTAAGATACTTTAGGGTGTTTGTAACACCCCAGTTTAGACCTCGTTTGCATTAAAATGTATATGATGTATATGGTTGTAATTAATCATGGTGTGGAGCTAAAGGCGAAAGCTCCATCATCGATTTAATGGTTTATGTTCCGGGGATTAAAATTGTTGCCGATGGTATTTCATGTTAGCTGGTACATTATAATTTTGGCATCATGTAAATATGCAATTTAATTAAAAACCCACAACCAGCTATGTCAACGCAACAAATAATGAGATGGAGGCATGATTTCCTAAGGATAAGTGGGGTGGAATATTTAACCTTTGGGACCAATGGAGAAAAACCAAATGTCAATGGGAGAACCCATCAAACCGTCAACCACCTTTCTTGTTTATTCAACCAATCATTTAATTTTGCCAGAAATTGGTTGAAGTAGTTATTGCATGGGAATGAGAAGAGTATGGGCAAAGAAATTCGAATTTGGGGAAAACCCATTTTTGGTGAAAAACGTTTTTGACTTTTGGGGCAAGTTAACACCCAAAATGCATGCCCATTTGGTTGTACACCCACGTTCTTCATCTCCTCACGCATTGGAATCTTGGGAGTTGTTTTACCTCCACGATTTTTCCCGTTGTGTGTTCTCCTTCATGTTGGGGGCTCCTGGGCATTTTCTTCACCATCATTCATCCACATTGGGGCTCTCTCAAGCGGCTATAGGTTTCCTGTATGTGGCATTCACGTTTTTGGGTTTACTCTGTGTGTTTTCCCTCACGTGGCCAGTCGTTTCTTCATTTTCCACAGGCTGGGAATTCGTTTTTGTGATGATCTATGGTTGGGTCTCTTCACCAACGATTTCTGTTGCATTTCGCCACTGTTTTCCAAGATTAAAAATCTTTTTTGTGTTGCCCAATGATTTGGAGGAGGGACCATGTTCTCTTGGGTGTTGTTGAATTCATTTTTGGCCATGTCAGGGTCAAAACGTCCCTCAGATACAAATTGTTGTTAGGGGGTTGTTTTCACCCACCTTGGCAATTCATTTTGTTTCCAAAGTGTTTTTCTCAACCGAGAAATTGTGTATATTTTGGTGTATGCATTTGTTCTTTGGTTTGTATTGAATTGGAAGTGGAAATGGGGCTTGACTAGCTTGGTAAACCTAGTGTGTGAAGGAACCTCATAGATATATTTAGGGGGTTGCTTTTCTTCTTTGCACACCTTGAATAGCACGGGAAGGGAAGGCATAGCTCGAGGGACTGTGTAGCAGAGAAGGGGATGCTTCCTTGTGTTGGGTGGGTGGATGTTTAGAATCTAAGCTAGATTTGATGTAGGCTTCCATAGCTTTGTTGAGGAGCTCACTAGCTTAGCAGTTAGCCTATCCACCTCATTTGTAGCCTGATAAACCCAACTATGTTGGCTTGGCTAAATTTTGTGGTGTCTTTGGCTACGTGTGAACCCGCTAGTGTTCCTTATTCCTTGTGGAAATCATGCCCAGCTTGGGGATGGCAATGCTACTAGCGCACTAACCTATGGTTGGGTGGAATGTTATAGCGACATAGCTAGTTGCGAGAGGTTCTTCGTCATAAGATAAGTATTCTCATGTCTAAATCTCTGCATTTATATTTGATAATGAATTACAATGAACATGTGAATGGATGGAATGAATTTTCTTTCGCTGTGTGTTAAATATTTATGCATATGTGCATGTTATTACTTCAATGCATTTCATTTTATGTTCATGGGGCTAGCTTTCCCGGATTATGTAGTAGCAATGTCACATTCTCTCCATCTGGTAGAGGGGCGGGGACATGACAGTGTTCTCTACCTAACCATATTGGTCTTGAGGTGTAACTCATCCAAAATGATGTCTTGTTAGCCACAAAGTTACAAGTTGTCTAGTTTTAGTGTGTTGTTGGATATTTTTGCTTGGGATCAATGCTTGAACATTGAAGTAAATGTGACTTAAACTGATATTTCAAATTTCAAATGTTCATTTTATTTCAAAATGGAGAAGAATGTTTTTTGATAAATACTTTTAAAAACATGAAAATATTAACAATAATGAGTAGATAAAATACTTTTATAAACTATTTATGGAATTAATTTTTCGAAAATTGAGATCAACTAATACCACTTCTATAGTTCTACATTTGACTCTTAACTCTTTTTCATAACCAATTTAGCAAAAAAAAAATCGACATATATATAACTTTTTATTTATATTTATTAACTAATTTAAAACTATTTAAAAGCTATTCTTAATTACCAAAATGATATACAAACATCCTTTAATTTATAATTAAGGGTTGTCTTCTAATAATCCAAGCCTTATGAGAAAAAAATATAAAAATAATAATATTGAAAATTGTAAACTAAATATACCTTTACAAATATAAAATTCTAAATAAAATTCAACGCTGAAAGTCAACAAATAACATAGATCATTATATTTGGAATAAAGAGTAATATTAAATTACTGATACGTCAATAGTAATATTAAATTTTTTATAATTTCAATATGATAGTTTTTTGTATATTTGAAAATACATTAAAAAAAATCATAAACACTTAGGCATTTTAGGAATTTCAAGATAATAAAAACGATAATGTGAATCTTAAGACAATGTTAGAATCAAATTGTTTTGAATGTTTATACAAGAGAGAATTTGTTAGGTCTATTTATATGATGAATGAGTAATACATATTGGATTCATATTTTGACCATATCACAATTATGTTTAATCATTGAGATTATGTTCAACAAGTAGATCTTGTTAGTAAAGAAGAAATTATAGTATATCAATTATGCTTAATCGTTGAGATTATGTTCAACAAGTAGATCTTGTTAGTAAAAAGGAAATTATAGTATATCTTGAAGCTTTTGACGAAGGGTGATATTTTTATCAAAACATTAAAAGAGAGATGAGGAGACTCTACTTACTTTATGATTCTAGGAGCATGCAAATATAGCATGATTGCATATGTTTCTTATAATTTAGGCTAATATGTATATGATTTGGAACTTCCTATGGTGCATACAAACACAAAATTTAATAATTACTCATTAAGCCAACTAAAGGAAATTATGCTATTCATATTAAGGACATTCATTGCTCACTAATCTATCATACCATGCAAACATGTGTGGTAGAATGAATGTTAGAGAATAATACCTAATAGATATAACTTATAATAACTTGAATTATGTTACCTTGTCCATAATGTTCTTAATATAAATGTATAGGCATTAAAAATGTTTCTCCAAGCATTAAGATTGTAAATGATACATCTCATTCATCTTGGTCTTGGGATGAGGCTAAGAAAAGCCACCTATTGTGGCATACCCATATAGGCTGTTAAAATGCATATATATATAAAATATTTTTCATAAGTCATGGGCCATAAATATTCCTCTAATATCCACTCCTAACCTTAACCATTTCTGCAACAGTCCTTCCGCATATAAAAAGGTCCCTTCTGCAAAATAAAGGTCCATTATGCAAAAGAAAATCCCTTCCACAATTCCTCTTTCACAAAACAGATTGTGGAATGTGGATGTCGCTTAATTATTTTATAATCTTACCCTTCTGCATTCCCTCTTCCACAACGTAGACTTCAGCTTGCGAAAACCCGTGTATTTTAATCAATTTTCATTTCCACTTTCTGCATTCTATTATGCAAATTGCGGATTGAACCACTTATACTATGAAACGAGAACTCAACACAGTTCTCGTTTTTCTCTCTCCTAATTTTAGTAGCTATTTTTACCTCCATTTAAAAAATGGTCGATACCAGTATCACACATTTTCACTTTAGGGCATTTTTTTGGGCCTTTGAATCATCTTTGCCATAAAATATTATTACTTTTTATTTTCAAGTGTGTTTTTTAGACATTTAACAAAATAACATCCGTTTAGAAGCAAGTATATTGAAAAACATATACATTTTGCAATTTTTTCTTTAAAATGAGACATTTTTATAGGAAAATTAAGCCTTTTTTATTGACAAAATTCTAACAAATTATGGAAAATAAAGACATTTACAACCATTTTTAATGGATTTTCATAGATGTTTTGTATAAAAAAGATATTATTTCATACTATATTCCAAAATGTTATGATTCACATAAATTCAAGAAAAACTATGCCATATATTTGTAAATAACATATTAAAAACATTATATATAGAAATTTTATTTCTAAAATAAAGTCTGAAATTCAAAATAGTACTAATATATCTTATCAAAAAGTTGTCAAATTTAACCTTTTCTTCAAGACATTAAACTAATAAACAATATCATGGAGGCCAAATTCTTCATTGAAATTGGGATTTTCTGGAGCTTAGATTTCATGAGGGACATCAATGTCCTCTTCCATTTGGTCTTCTATGTCTGCAAGATGCCCAAAGTGATCATTTCCAAACACCCCTCTCAATGGTGGTTGAGGCTCTTTAGATATCTTCACCACAAGTGTTTCACTAAACTCTCCTTTGACTTCTTGCAATTCATCGAAAGAACTTGAATAGAATTAATTCTTTGCTTGATGTAATTGCATGCAGTGGATATTATCAATGGATATGAAATTTCCTCCTTTTTGTAAGGAGCATGATATTGTTGTACCTAGTCACTAAAAGCAAAAAAATAATTAAGACAAATAGCATAAAGAAGCATACTTTAAAAAAAATAATGAATAATAAAAAAAAACAAGAAAACTTGAAATATGTTTCCATATGTAATATATCAAATTGTACATGAACCTCCTAATTCCCTAAACCCTCCCTCGTCATTACATTTAAAAAAAAGTATTTAACCCCCGGAAAATCATTATATTAAACACAATTTAACCTACCTACCTACACCCCAAAAAACATTATATTAAAACTGGCATAGACCCATCCATCTAAAAGGGGATCTACAAGCACCGAAAGGGATCAAATCTCTAGAGGTGCAAGCCCCTTTTTTAGAGTGGATATGTCAAGGAAGTGTGTCATGCAATGTTTATGGTTTTAGTTTATATATATATATATGCATTTCTAAATAATTTAAATTTAATTTGAGTCTACATGTTATTTTTAATAATAAAAAAATTAAAGTACACTTGTTAACTCTAGGATGGGCAAGGAAGGAGTTACACATCTCTCCCCTACTAGGTTGTAGAATGGGCCTCTTCAACGCAATTAAGTGATTGCATATTATTTTTACTATAAGATATTTATGAACAATATTGCCTTTTGTAATAAAACAAAAAAGAACTAAAAAATTTAATTTTAAATGATGTAAAGATAGAAAGTTACACTAAAAAGAGAGTGATTACTTAGTATAATATACACTTGAAGAATGCAATGATGTATTTCAATTTTACTCAAAAATAAAAATATCACTTTCTAAATGGAAACAAATCAATATTATTATTTTGCGGTTCAATGATATTACTGAACTTCTCCCTTCTCACGGAGGATGAGATTAAATGGTGTTAAATCTTGAACAAAGTATAATATATCATATTAATAAAGATTTGTGGAAAAAAAAATACAATACTAAGATATACAATATTTTGGAGTCTTATAAAAAAAAAATTTATGAATGAATATTATTTAATAAACTGAAATTACTATTATAAAAATATAGAAAATAAACCATAAACATGATAACAATCGAATAATTTACATGATATAATATTCAATGTCCAAATCTCAAACATTTAAATATCCAATGTTCATTTAAACATTATGTCATTTTACTTTGACATAACCTTTCCACTTTGAAAAAGTTCTCTCAACATCTGTTACTATTTTTCCTCAAATACTACGAAACAAAAATTTTGGAACGTTCCATGCAGACATTATTTATTTATGTGTGTATGATCTTTGACTCAGTTAATTGGAAAATATTTCATAATTGCAAATTATTTTTTCTCACATTATAATAAAAAAACAACAGATTTAAATCATTTTAACTAATTCTAAAGTTATATCCATTGATTCACATTTTGCAATAGCATTATTTAAATAATATAACAAAAAATGATCATAAGTTTCTAAAGGAATTACGAATCTCTAAAACCTACAAAAGGTTATTCGAATCCCGAAAACCTTGAAGCCTATGATATAGCATCAAATTTGGAAAAGCACACGTTGAAACCTCAATGAATGCACCTTATTTCTACATGAAACTAAAACCACCTGGTCGAAATTCTGGCTGCTGGTGTGTAGAAAAAACAAAAGAATCCAGAGGTTACGTATGAGACGTATCATCTTCTTCCCTGAAATAATTCTCAAGAATCGTATCTGATTTTTCACAGACAAGGGGATTTTCATGAATTTGCAAGTTTTCAATATTATTTCAATATTTAATGAAGATGGTGAAATGAATACAGTAATGGAATTGTAATTTTCCCCGGGCCATGCTCAGATAAAGAATTGAAATGGACAAGGGAAATAAGAGGCCGCTTACAAAGCGGTTCAATGCTTCTTGGAGCTTTCGCTCGCAAGGAGTACTTAGACGCCCGGGAATGATAGTAAAAAGGAAGCTGTGCTCCCAGCACAATTTTACATTTGGGTAAAGAAAGGCATCTGGAATCATGTATGGTTCTCCATCTAGTTAGCAGATAATATTTCCGTATGTATTCATCCAGTTGGAAAAATTCATTGAGATTGATCGCATGTATATCTTTTATTCCAAAGAAACGATTACATTCCAAATGAACATGTCCATGTCATGGTACACATTACATGTTAAATGATTAAGTCATGTCAAGGGTTATGGGTACAATGGATGACATAATGTACGTTAAAAAAACTAGGGCATACTCCACATACTTTTTTTTTTTAAAGCCATAATTCAAATGTGTCACCATCCCCATCACTCAGAGTACAATCCCCTTGTAAAATATCACAATTAGGGAATATAACTCTTATCCTAACCACATATGCGCTCACATAATGCTATAGTGTCATCATTCTCAACTCGTACGCCCAGCCCCAGCAACGCCCCCCCCATAACACGGATGGTGACCCTGGTCCCTCACCAAAGAGTGTTTTCGAACTACGAGTACTACGCACTACAGCAGTAGTACAAATTATGCCATTTTCCAAGGGGCCTGAACCCGCTTATGGGTCACAGGCTTTTCTGCTACATGTCTAAGTGCTCACACGTTTGATGTTTCCTCATTTTCTATTGTTTCCATACCGTGCAAAGTGACCTGAGACACTGGAAATTAAGTTTAGAGGTTTGTTTAGCTCAGTTATTTGTGATGGTTTTCACAGGCCCTGTCCGAATATCAAAATCCTCATTGAAACAAGATTCTGCTTTAACGTTACTCGAGACTCTAATCAGTACAAGGCAGAACAACAGTCTGATGCAACATAAAAAACCTGACTTTGCTTGTTCAAACTCCTGAGTCAGGTTGAGGGTTTTTTTTTAAATTTTTTCTTTAAAGTTTCATAAAGTCGAGCATTTAAAACATGTTCGTATGATAAATCTAGGGAAATTAATTTAAAACTAAACTTAAAAGCTTAGAATTCATCCCGAAAATCAAAACAATGAATGGCCTTGCAGTAGAAATACTCTGTCGGATTGCATGGCAGCCCATCCTCTGCCCATCCCTTCTCCCCCTCCCATCCTCCTCCGCCTCCCTCTTCTTCCTCCACCACCGTAGCAGGGGAGCGCCGCTCCTTTGGCCACCAAAGAGCCGCTCTTCACTGGCAGCACGACTCTTAGAATCGCGCTGCCAGTGAAGAGCAGCTCTTTGGTGGCCAAAGGAGCGGCGCTCCCCTGCGACGGTGGAGGAGGAAGAAGAGGGAAGCGGAGGAGGATGGGAGGGGGAGAAGGGATGGGCAGAGGAGGGGCTGCCATGCAATCTGCCATTAGAATGTTTTATTTGCCAATAAAATAGAATAATTATTTTTTATTTATATTCAGTATGAAGCATTTGTTCGGTTCAAAGAAGCAAAACTTAGAATATAATTTCCACCAGTATACCAAAGTAGTGCATATAACCAAGCCGGATTACGGGAATCTTTTTGATATTCATCGCTCTCTTAGCTAGCAAATAGCCGCTCTTTAGTAGCGGCGCGATTCTCAGAAGCGCGTCGCCACTGAAGAGCAGCTCTTTGTTGGCCAAGAGAGAGACGCTCCCCTATGACGGTGGAGGAGGTAGAAGAGGGAAGCAGAGGGGAGGAGGCTCACGGTGGGTGAGAGGATGGGAGGGGGAGAAGGGGCTTGGCATGGATTCCATGCAATCCCGATAAAATAGAATAATTATTTTTTATTTTTATTTAGTATGAAGCAGCTATTTGGCTCAAAGAAGCAGAAATTAGAATATAATTTCCAATAGTATACCAAAGCAGTGGAATTAAATTTTCACCTCTGCCAACTATTAACTTTTGTTTAAACTAAACTTACGACTTACAATGCCACTCAAGCCCCGTGCCAACTATTATTTATCAACTTCGATTTAATTAAAAAATTAATCTCACAACTTACAATGGCAATCAAGTGTTAATCATGGTTAGCCGCCCAATCCTTTTCGTAGGAGAGAAAACACACATATTTTCCAAGTGGCTTACTAATAATATTTAAATTTATGCTCTTTATTGAGTTAATCAGACCGTATTATCTATAATATTTAAACTTCTAATTGCTTTATCAATAATATTTAAATTTATGCTCTTTATTAAGCTAATTAGACTATATTATCTATAATATTTAAACTTCTAATTGCTTTCTCAATAATATTTAAATTTATGCTTCTTCTTGGGTTACTAAATAGGTACTATAAAAGAAACATGTATTAAATTTTATAAAAATATAGTTTGTTGTAATTGTTTATATATTGTACTCCTTGATTGAGGCAAATGAAGATTCTTACAAATACTCTAGTATTTTTCTTAAGGTGAGCAAGGGTAATATTTAAAAAATAAGAGTGAATACTTATCAACCAATAGTTTTGTTGTAATATTAATATTTTTGCTAAATGTTGGTTTAAAAAAAAAACAGATTTGTTTTAGAAAACTTACCTGAATTATTATTTTTTATATATAAAATTATACTTTTAAGTGTTTTTTGAAAACTAAATTTTTAACTTAATAAAAAAAATATAACAAATATTTGAAACAACATAACAATATATTTATAGGATTGTATATATTGAAGAAGCAAATATTAAGGGAGAGGAATGTATAAAAAAATTGATGATATTACTTTTTAACAATAAAAAAAAACTTATTATTTATTAATGTGTTTAATATTTTTCAATTATATAGTTTACATGTATGTAATTTAGATATTTATACAATAACTTTAAATTTATTGACACATTTTAATTTATATAATTCTTTTACAATTAGTTGAATAAGTTGTCACACACCTCAAAAATCTATACATATATAAAAAAAACAATTATTGTTGTAGAGAGGTTAGGGGAAGGGTGTTTTATATGTTTTGATATTTTTTTTAAAATGTAATGTTGTAGAGGGGTTAAGGGGGATAGGGGGGTTCAAATTTATTTTTAATTTATTTTTAATTATAATGTTGGGTGGGTTAGGGGGTTTAGGGGGGCTGGATGGCATTCAAGTAGGTTAAAAGATTAAAAATTAAAAATTAAAAATAATCAGAACTACAAATCCTCGGAATTAAGGTTTTAGATTTTTTTTTTATTAGTATGATGTTTGTAATTGAAACTCTAAAGGAGATTTTGAATATTTATATGAATCATGTGTTCTTGTATGGTCTAATATATGATTCCATTATGAATCACATCATAATTTCTTTGATTTTATATGGTTAGAGTGGTGAAATTATTTATGAAATATTTTTGTTTTGTTTGTTTGTTACCCTTGATATGCTTTACTTCAAAATGAAATTCACTTAAGAAGGCAATCCATATTGCTTGTCCGGAATTTATGCCTGGCTGAGTAAACATATTATTTACATAGGTGTTATCTATCAACAAAAGGAACCTTTTCCCTAACAGGTAGTAGCACCATATTCTTAAGGAATTCACTAATGTTGCCAATCCTAGATCATGCACTACATAATTTCGTTAATGCTCTTTCAATTTGTGAGATTCATAACATACCACATGCCCTTCTTGAGATAATACTACCCCCAATCCTTCTTCACTAGCATCCGTACAGATTGTGTAGTATTTATAGGGGTTAGCCACCTTCAAGATTGGAGCCATTGTTAACAATATTTTTAGATTTTCAAAGCTCTCCTGACACTTCAAGGACCACATAAACTTTAATCCTTTCTTTTGTAAGGAAGTAATGGGATAGGATATATTTGAGAATCCTTGGATGAATCATTGGTAGTAACGAGTGATTCCCATCAAGGAATGAATGTGAGTGACATCCTTAGGAATATGCCATTCTAAAATAGCCTTAATCTTCTGTGAATCTACCGCAATCATGTTTTTTGAGATGACATAAACTAGGTATTGAATTTCATTCTTAAATACTTCTCACTTCATGAATTTATCATATAACTGATGCTCTCTTAAGGTATGTAGCACAATGTCCGCGTGTGGTTGGTGTTCTTCCTCCGTGTTGGAGTAGATTATGATGTCATCAAGAAATATCAACAAAAACTGATGTAGGTAGTTGTTTAAAATAATTTTCATCAGGAACACCAATGTAGTAGGGGAACTGGTTAAGCCAAAAGGAATTAATATGAATTCATAGTTCCCATATTGAGTTCTAAAGGTTGTTTTACTTACATCTTCTTCTTTAATCCCAATCTAGTGATAACTTGACCACAAATCTAACTTGGAGAATATTTTATCTCCCCCCACTTGATCAAACAAATCTTTCATCCAAGGCAGAGGAGACTTGTTCTTGATGGTTATGTTATTCAACTATCTGTAATCTATGAAAATTCTTAGAGTCCCATCCCTTTTCTTAACAAATAAAGATGGTTCTCCCCAAGGAGACACACTGGGTCTCATGTAACCCTTATCTAGCAGTTCTTGTAACTGAATTTTCAATTCAGTTAAATCATGGATGCTCATACTAAGGTATCTTAGATACTGGTGCATACCCAAGAACAATCTCAATGGAGAAATCTATTTCTTGTTGAGGGGGCAGTCCTGATATCTCTTTTGGAAACACATCCATCAACTTACTTAAGACATGGTGGTCATTTTCCTATGTTTGACCTTCATTAAGGAGCAGTGTTTGGTCGCAAAAAATACCACATTTTATTCATCTTTCATATACCATTTGTTGCCTTTATTCCTATTTTATCCTTCCATAAAACCATTAATCTCCACCACTTTCATAATACTTATGGGTTTCTATTATCATTTTCCAAATTATTTGTTTTAAGTAATTTTAAGAGAATTCTTGATTAAATATTAGAAATTAATATATTTCTCGTATATATCTCAAATATTTGTGTGAGATTTGTAATGTAGGGATATTTGAAGCTTTCAACCAAGGAATATTCAAAAGCTTCCCGAATGTTTTCTCCATATTTTTAATATTTAAAGGAGATAATCCAAGATAATTTCAAGGAGAGGATTATGGAAATATGGAGAGAATATATCATCCAATATTTGGTGGAGGATTTGAAGGGATAAGTAGAGGGAAAAGTGGGTATGTTGGAGAATTTTGAGGGATAAGTTGAGATGAAAGTGGATTGTAATTATGAGTAGTTTATCTTGAATTCATGTATAAATAAGAGGGCTCTCTCCTCATTTTGAAAGAGGCCTCTCTAGTGGTGTGGAAGTAGATAAATAGTTATGTCTATTGAGGTTTAGTCATAGAGTGGAGTTTTGATTGTTATGTAATGGAGACGATGCTTTAATGCAAATCGTTTTAGTCTCTCTTATGTTAATTTGGTTTATTTCTTATGAATTGTTAATATAGATTTTCACTGATTTTTTTCTTATGAATTGTTAACATAGATTTTCAACGATTTCTTTATTATGAATTGTTAATATAGATTTGTCGTGAGCTCACATCTATTTATCGTTTGTCATTTGTTACATGCTTTTTGTTATAGATTATGTTTTCCTTGTTTAATTTCAATCTTTCTTTACCAAGTTTAATTTATGCAATTTAATGCTTTATGAGGTTATATTTATTTTCATACAATTTCATGTTTTCATAAAGTAGATTCAATTTCAGTTGTAGAATAGGTTAGTATCACTTCAATCCTGCATATATGTTGCTTGTGCTTCTAAGTTTACGATCTCTCTGTGTTGATAATTAAATCGTTGGATATGTTATAAATTGTTTAATATTTTGCACCAACATTTTGGCGTCGTTGTCGAAGAGGTGCTAAAAGGGGATCAGAGTTTAGAGAAGGATAGATAGATTACTTTTACATTACACAACAAGGGGGAGGGGGGAACGGTAAGATGAGAGGTAAAAGCCTGCACATCCACTATAGTGGGGTTCCCCAAAGCCTTATTGTTCCTTTGTTCGCACAAGAGTGTTTATTTTTCTGCAAAGTGTTTTCTTTTCCTGCAAGAGTGTTCTCTCATTTTCTGCAAATGTGAGTTTGTTTTTACGCAAATTTTCCCCTTTCATTTTTGTCGTGAAAAGTTTGGATTGCTTTAATTTTTGGGCTAGCCTTTATTTCATACTAACTTGCTTTTAAATTTCTATCTGTTCACTCCTTGTTTTGTACTAATTTTTGTGCACTTTTTATTTTTGTTTTTGCACCCATTTTGTACTAATTCATTTCACACTATTTTTTTTCCATTTCTCATGTAGTCGTTTTTCATATTTTTCTCTTTTTCAGCATTTGATTTGATTTCAATAAAATAATTTTAGGATGAGCATAATCCTAGATCATCTCACTCAAATCCTAGCAAAAGTCGAGATCACCTCTTCTCAAGAAGAGGAGATCTTGTTAGAAGCCAAAGATGTAATTACTCCTCCTGACACAAACAAGGAAGAATTGACATTCAAAGAATCATGCATACCAGATGAGGAACACCTGTTCGAACTTGATATTGAAAGGGAGGAAGAAACAATCTCGGGTGATAAAGCAAACGAAAGCTACATCGAACAATGGTTCCAAGTAAGTATTAGGTTAGATCAGTTTTGTTTTTGTTTCTATTTTGTTAATTTACATCTACAATACCTAATTTCACATATTTTTGAATATATTAGATTTTGTTTTGTAAAATCATATGTAAACATTCTTTTACTTCTTTTACATGTACAGTTCCACTGGAAATTTCACTACACGTAAATGATTGTAAACTCCAATTAAAGTAAAGTAGGTAGGTTTTAGTTTTTTCAATTTAAAATTAGCATATAGGATATTTTGCTTTAATTTTCTTTAATGTTTCTATTTGTTAAAAAAAATTATTTCTAATAGTCTTAGTTACTATTTTATTCTTAATTTTGTTAGGAATTATAAAAATAGTTTTAATCTTTTAAATCTAAAAATTTATGAATTTTTTTATCTCTTTTCATTTTTTATTTAATAAATTTTCCAGTCGTGGTAGGAATAAAAAAATGCATTAGGAATTAAGTTTATTCTAAATTTATGAAAAATTAGAAGATAAAATAAATAAATTAATAAACAAATAAAAAATAATAAACAAACACACAAATATATATACTAGTTTTTTTTTCTTTCTATATAGTTCTTTGTTTTAGTTTTAATATGCTTCTTTGTTTGTTTTAGTTTTTAAAAAATAAAATTTTAAATCTAAATAAAATAAAAAAATTCACCCTTTGAGCAACACCTCTAGTTTAAAACAATAAACATTAAACAAAGTTAAAAAATAAAAACAAAATGAATATATATATAATAAATAAGTAAATAAAAAAATATAGTAAAAATAAAAATAGGAAATCTTTCAACCTATTGTTCCATCTGGGCAAAACAATAAATTTTTTTAATAAACATTATATATATATATATATATATATATATATATATATATATGGGCACTTGCACGAAGTTGGTTCGACTTTTTAGTGCCACTTAAGAAATCGAAAACGCACTTTTGAAGTGTAAATCGAGAACGCATATGCATTATTGATGGTACGTTTAGAATAACCTGAGCCCAAACACAAGGCTGAGGTTAGTGAGGAAGTATTGCATATGCAATATATCATATATCCATTCTGTAAAAGTTAAATATCGCATATATGTAATATGGAAAATAGAAAAGAAACAAAACAGAGGTCGTGGGCCTCATTTGTCATTTGCACAGTGAGCGTTTCAGGAAAGCGATAAACCGCATAAGACATTTATGTTTGAGCATTTGGAGGTCTATTTGGAGGTGGTTGTGGAGGTGGCTTGGCTCTAATGGCAGGTAACTACTCATATCTATTACAAATTGTTTTCAATTCTTTATTGGTTTTGTTAATTTCATAGTTTTTTAATTTGTTTAAAGCAAATTTTAAAAAAAAATTGAATTAAATCAAAGAATGATAAATTAAAACAATTTGTATTTTGTTGTTTAAATCTTAACAGATAATAGAAACCAGCAAGATAATGTGGAAAATGAACCCACTAATAACTAAGAGCCTAACCCAAACATGAAACCAAACCCAAACCCGGAGGTGGAAGAAAACCAAAACTCGTAGATTCTAGCGTGTTTGGTGTCATTGACGCATCTTAGCTCATCTATTAGAGGGGGGGATAATTTGAGACAATATTTAGCTGATGCATTGGACACAATAACAAACACAATTGCCAATGGCGAAGGAGCTCTATAGAACATTAGCTCGTATAGAGAATTCGGGAGGCAATACTACAATGGTTTGAGTTATGAAGACATCAAATACCTAAATATTACAAAAGACCAATTATTTTCATTATTCCTGGACCCTAGCACTAGATTGGTTCCACCCACTAGTTGAGCACACATTTCCATAGACTCGTGCATGGAACCAAATATAAAGGGCAATTGGATGGATCGTTGGTATATGGTCTTCGATGAAGACCCTCATCGGAATACTGACATCCCATTTTATTTCCTTAGGAATTTGTATGCAAAATTCATCCTAGGGAAACATGTTAACTATTTATATATCTTAGGCTTCCAGGGTGTTGGTCATGGGATGCCCCAATATAGGAAAGGGGTCAGGACAGATCCTAACCATGTGCCATGCCCTCCACACACACCAAAAACCCCTTGGCTATATCCTCCTGCGGGTCCTATGATTGAGGATACACAGGAAACCTTATTTGACTTGGCAGATACATTGTTTCAGCATGGGACTGATGTCCAAGGCAATGTAGAACAAGGGGTTGTCACTTCTAAGGCTGGCCCATCGTCGCAGTAAGGATCCATTTACAGATCGCACAGGAGATGCAGAGCGTTCAGAGCGCTATGTTACTCCACACCCTTGCACATCGTGTGGAGGCATATGTTATGGCCTTGATTCATAATTCTGCGACAATGGATTACTTTGATTTGTAAGTAAAACTCATTATTATCATATTATATTTTGTTTCATATCACAATTTTCAATTATTTCGCAATATTTTTCTATTTAATTATCTAACAAATTATGTGAACAAATATACAGTTGGTGTCCCATGGCACACTAGAGTCACATAGTCCACTGATTAATGTTGAGAACGTTGATGCTACTGTCAATATTGCATATGGGTTTGGTTCTTCACCATTAGAGGTAAGAACTATACTTGTTAATTTGTCAACGTTATTTACATATTTATAGTAGAGATTGTAACATTCAATACATCCTAATTTTGATACAATATGTATTATACAGGGTGATCAGGATGAGTACATTGAATCCCAACCTAGTCCCTCTCATGTAGAGGTAGATTCCCATACGCAGGTATTATTTTAAATATGCTTTTAATTATGTTTCACTTTCTTTGGAAAAATCATTTTTTATCCATCATGTATATGTCTTGCTTTCTTTGTATTATCTGACATTGACATATGTTACATTATGCAGGAATCCATTGAGCCATTAGTGCTTGAAGAGCACCAAAGCAAGGTTGCTGCTGACCCACCTCTTCCCCCAGCCAGGTACATGTATGTTCCGCTTTCTTTGAAAACATCATTTTTCATGCATGTAGTATATAAGTCTATGATTCTTTTTATTATCTGAACTTGACATATGTTATTTTATGCGGGCTTCTACTGAGGCACTGGTGCTTGAAGACCACCAGATTTATGACCCACCTATGATGATCCAGTAGGCACGTTTATGTATCACTTTATTTTAATTGTGATTTTAATGATTCAACATGTATTTTTTTAATTTTTTGAAATTGTCTAATTGTATCTTTATCCTTTTGTACGTAGGAACCTGAGTTTGATGAATATGTCCAAAAAATGAGCTTCTTCGCTAGTACAAGTAGAAGTCATTTTCTCTCATTTCTAGTTAATCGATCCATTGGTTACACACCTCCAAACGCCCCCCCAGGTATATTTATACATTGCAACTCTTGTTTATATTGCTTTTGTACATGCAAGTATCTTTTTCCTTGTTTCCACCATTGATATGTCTCTTTTTCTTTGCATTATCTGACATTGACATATGTTAGTTTATGCAAGAATCTATAGAGACAGTGGTGCTCGAAGAGCACCAAATCAAGGTTGTTGTCGACCCACCTTTGACGTGCCAGGAGGTAAGTTTATGTATCGCTTTATTTGTACGTTTACATATGGCTTTCTCTGATTTGATGCTTTCTCTTTGTACGTTTTTGTACGCTTATGTATCGCTTTGACATATATTACTTTATGCAAGAATCTATTGAGACAGTGGTGCTTGAAGAGCACCAAAGTGAGGTTGTTGTTGACCCACCTCTTCCCCCCCACCACGTACATGTATGTTTTGCTTTCTTTCGAAACTTCATTTTCTTTCCATGTAGTATATATGTTTGTGATTATTTTTATTATATGAAATTGACATATATGTTGAAGAGCACCCACTCAGGGTCCCTACTAGTGAGGCACCATGACCCAGCATTACTTACTCACATACAGTAAGTAAAAATGTTATATTGGCTTAGAATTTGAACAAATGTACATAGAATTTTTATAGGTTGGTAAACTAACTTACAAAATTTGGTTTTTCTGCAGTCTCCACTAATGTGACCTATCCCTCTTGTTCAGCGATGGGGATCACTAGTGAGCAGTCGAAAAAGAAAGCTAGACTTCTCCAAAGACATTGGCACTAGAAACGAAAGGGGGGATAACTAGAATAAATGTATAGGGGGGATACATAGATGTAATTTTTTGTTTTTATACACAAAGATGTACAGTTTGATCCACTATTTTGTATTATGTCCATGTGGCATGCCAATTTTTGTAACATTATTTGTATACATATATAATATAAAGCAAGGTTCAAATTTATACATATATGGTTGACTTGATCTTGGAACATGATGTGTGTGGTTCACCTATGTGTAATGATATGTGTGGTTCACTTGTGTGATAACTTATGAACTTCCAATACTTAAAGGAATAATTTATGACTCATCATATTTTTAACATTATGGCTATCCTCAACTTTTTAACATCATAACCATACCATACACTACCTAAATTACATACACTAACATCATAACATTAAGTCATGCATGCATGTGTAATATACCATATCATACCCTACAATACCCTATGATACTAACATCATAGCATAACATAACATACTAACATCATACCATACTAACATACCATACCATTGTAATATACCATACCATACTCTACAATACTAACATCATACCTGTTGGAGGGACTAGTTGAATAGCTGACTAAGTAGAGATCAGATTGGCCAAGTAAGGTTGTGTCAGTTGACCGAATTGACAGGTAGTTATATGTAACTATTTGTAAATCAAATACATTAGGCTGTTGAGCCAGATGAGAACTCGGTTCAGTTTTGTGTATGTATGGACCCTCATGATATAATATAATCTATTATTCTATATCTATGTTCTTGTCTCTTGTGTGTGTTATGTCTGTATGATTAAATGTGTATTATTGGTAACCCTCTGTGATCTGTGAGATTACAACATTGGTTATGTTGCCGGTAGTACATATCTGAGATGAATATAAGCAAATGATATTAGAATAGGAGATTAAGAACTGGTGGGAGTGTAAGATAGAAAATTATTTGCATAATTACGTGAGGAGAAACAGATTAACCACTACTCAGGTGAAGGAGAAATTATTCATTGAAACTCATGATAATTTTGTAGAATCGATACTCCAGCTTTTGAAAAAAATTATGGATGAAAAATCCCGAAGAAACTAAGGACCAAGAGCTGCTAGAGAAACTGATTCAAGGGGGATGAACAAACCTATCGGAGTGGTTTGAAAAGATCACAAACGAATTTTGCGAGGAGAAAGCCATAGAAGAAAGAACTTCGCTAGAAACCGTTTAGAAAAAATTCTATACAGACCTTACCGAGAAGTTCCTGTGCTCCCTACCGACCCTACTATTCAAGTTCCTGATAGAAAAAGGAGTGGGTCATATTGTAGAACCTTGTCCATCACTACACGAACCGCCACAAAATTCTAACTGGGTGGAGAAACAGAAAAGTGGGATAAATTCATTTCCAAAAGGGAGTGGAATACTTCCTAAGCAAGTAAACAAAACTATCTAAGCTTTGTAAAGCATCGGGAAGGCTGTGAGGGGGTAGCTTGTCATATATCAGGGTAAATTGAAGAGGATTCTAGTCGACTAAAAGGAGATACCATCATCAGCAATGAAAAGTCAACTTAAAAAGGAAATCAAACAAACAGTGACACACAAAGGTACATCAGATTTACAGAAAGTAGAGAGAGAGAAGAGGCTGAAAAGAAGAGAAGAAAGAAGAGAATGGGATATAGCACTGCAAAGATGAATGACAACTAGGGTGACGGACCAGGAAATAATTCCGCCAGAGTCGGGTCATGATCAACGAGAAGAAAGCGTGGATGAAGGAGCATCACCCATGGAAGAAGACTTGTGAACAAAGCAGCGTGAAGCTCTCCAAATAGAAGTTCCCCAGGACATAAGACCTCTGTCTCCAATGAATCCGAGTACCAGGATACAAGCCATTGTCAAATATGACCTAATACTAAGAGCTAGTGAGTTTGGTATATGGAGCCGACTAGACAATGAGGTAAATAATGATAATCATCTAGTGATCCATCAACCAAAGGAAGGAAACTAGGTCACCCTTCAGGTGTACCCTTCTAACCAAAGTATCCACTTAATTTACCGGACACATGAAGGAGCAACCCCCCTTCCAAACACAGCTTTGGAAAATACAGAACAGTCAGACCTACAGACAAATCAATGCAGTTGGACATCGACAGGAGAAGTCGACCTGAACCAATTGTTTGTTGAAGAAGAAACAACAAACAAAACAACCGATGGGAATGAAATTTCCGTCAACAAAATCTCTGCACAACGAGAAAGCAAAACATCCCACTACCCCCACAACCACTGCCACCTCCTTGAGGAGATAGCGACAACAATTCTGACATGGGTCACGGATCAGCACACATCCCTCTATACAAGGGTGACAAATACCCTAGATGACATTGGTTCGTCTGTGAATCAACATGGGAGGCAAATCAGATTACAGTTGAAGATCGACAGATGGCACAGTTCATCGGTGCCTTGAGAAAAAAGAGTGCTAATGTGGTATATGACCTATATCGAGAGAACTCCCGAAGCATCTAAAGCAGAAATTAAAGTGAAATTCTTGTCTTTCTTTAAAACTCCAGATGCAAAACATTTGGTGGCCAAAAAGTTGAAAACAACACCTCAAAATCCAAGAGAGTCTGTCTGAGAATATGACAAACGATGGAAAGACTTCCTCAACCAAATGGATTATGTAATTGATGAACAAATATTAATTTAGTGGTTCCTTGCAGGTCTATCATAGAAAATTTGGTGGCACATAATCTTGGAGATGTTTAAAATGTACAAAGATGCGCTTACCAAAGCTCTGCAAGTGGAGATGGATGAAGATTTCCCAGCATATCCCATGGATACTAGACTAGAAGAACAACTAGAAATCATGCAGTAACCATTGAAAGAGTTGAGCCTCAAGAATTAGGATGTCTGGTGCACAAAATGCTCAATGGCAAGACATGCTAAAGATAACTGTCGATAAGACATAAGTCGACAGGATTATTGATTTTTTCAGACAAAGTGCTTCTGCGATATCTACAAAGAACATGGAGAACACACAACGAAAGATTGCTCATATAACATGAAAAACGAAAAAGCATCTTGGTGTGCAATCTGTGAAGTAAAAAGTCATGCAATGGCCGACTTATATAATGACACAACGCATAAGTAAAATAAAAGAAAGGAACAATTATCCTATCCCAGCTAAACAAAAACAATTATATAATGACACAATGAATATATTTAAAGAATTTGCTAGACAAGAAGAAGCTGATAATAGTCGACAAAGCACAATTAAAGAATTAATACATTTAGTACAAGATGATAAAGCAGTATCTCAATTCATTGAATTATTGTATAATATGAAGCATAATAATAATACATAAAAAAAACAAAAAACATATGCAGTTTAAACCAAAAGGACAAAAGTGATGCCGATCCACTTGTCGACCTAGAAATCGAAGGATACCATGTTCGACAAGTTGTACTTGACTTCGGCTCACAAGTAAATATTATGACTCGTGACACTTGGGAACAATTGGGTACACCTCGACTATATGAGTCAGGAATATAACTCAAATTAGCTGACCAAGGTCTGATCGAACCTATCGGAGTTTGGAGAAATGTCAATACTACAATAAAAGGAATATCGACCAAAGTCAATTTTGAAATTATTGACCCTAAGGAGGGATCCAGTTCCTTCCCAGCTTTAGTAGGCTGAGCATGGGGAAGAAAAATGAAAGCATCAATATCTTTAGATAAAGAAAGGATAAAACTAAAAGGGAATGGATAGAAATTTATAGTACCTATCCATCCATCCCAAGGAGAACCTTGGATAGAACCTATTGATGAAGAAATCGACATTTGACAATTATATCAAATACAAAATAATGAAGACTACACATAACCCAATGTCTATGGTGAGCTTCACTTAGGAAATTAAGATTCAGTAGGATACAACTCAGATGCAAAATTATATGATTGGGAAGTCAAAAACTACGAGACACAAGTAAGAGGTTGATGGACCATTCAAACAGTGCAGAAGAAACCTGTCCAACAATGTTTCTTAGTTTCCATCATCCCAAAAATATTTGAAAACAAAAGCAAGGAATGCCCTACTTTAAAAATAACAAATATACGTATCAGACAAATCCCAATATACAAAGAAAGAGAATCACCAGTTATGCATATAGAACAAGTATCTAAAAACATTGGTGAACATGACTAATTACAAAGCTTAGTATAAACCTTCATAGGACAAACTACTAGATGGTGGGATACCCATCAATCAAGATTGCAGACATGGACAACAACTTCGACTTACTTTGTAGAAATATTAAGAGGAAAGAGGCTAACCAAACAAGCACAAATACCTATGTTCATCCAGGGGCAGGACCCAGAATAACACATAAGAACATGCAAAAAAAGAGTGGAAAAGACTTGGATATAAAGATGAACGTACATGGCCACACCTGTTTCCATCGACGCTGTACGACTTCATAAACAAATGGTACAAAATGGAAGAAACATGGGGTGAAATATTTCAATGGCATGAACTTAGAGAGAACTTCATCAAAGACTTCAACTTTATACCACAAAATGAAAAGTTAGTTGAAACTGCAAAACAAATCAAAGCGTTTATAGAACCAACTGGGAACAACACCCTAACAAAAAATTATGATCGACCAACAATAACATGTAATAACATACAAACCAAGACAATACCACAGTCAACGAGACTACAAAGGGAAAATGAAAATCCGGAAAGGAAAAGCTTTCGATGGAAATCATACCATTCAGAAACAACAAAACCAAATCACACAGTACTTAAAGTCGAGACAATCGACAAAGAAGATACCGACCGAATGACTGCAGTAGACTTTCGTGCTACATTTTCACAATTCAAAGAAGGGTTTCGACCAATCAATGAAGCCAAAGCACTAGAATGGTTAGATGACGAAGTGAAAACTAAAGAATTTGACATATCAAATTATGATCGACCAAAAATGACAAAAATTGGCAATTACTGGAGTGAAGAACAACCAACCGAAACAGTAAACTTACTAAAAGAATTCCAGGATGTATTCGCTAGAGACTAAAAATATTTCAAAGGTCTAGTCCATGAAATAGGCGAAATGAAGATCAACACTAAACCTTATGCCCGACATGTAAAGAAGAGACCATATAAATTAGCTCATAAATACAAAGAGATAGTCAAGAAAGAGATCGATAATATGCTTGCAGCAGGAATTATCTACCCTATTAACCAATCGGAATGGGTAGGTCCAATGGCTGTACAATAAAAGAAACAAGACCCCACAAAGATAAGGATCCATGTCGACTTCATAGAATTAAACAAAGTCACCTTAAGAGACCCATTCCCAACACCCTATGCATATGAAATCCTAAATGAAGTCGCACCTGACATGAATGTTACTCATTTCCAGATGGATTCTCAGGTTACAGCCAAGTACCAATAGTGAAAGAAAACCAGAAAAAGACAACATTCATATGTGAATTCAGATCATTTTCCTATAGAGTTATGCCTTTTGGTATAAAAAATGCACCTGCAGTATTTTTGAGAATTGTGGTCAAAACATTTCAAGAATATATCTACAAAACAATGGAAGTATAATTTGATGATTGGACAATATACTCTATGCTAAAAGATCAATGCAAATGGCTAAGGCTCATGTTGGAAAGATGCCGACTAATCCATCTATCTCTGAACATCAGGAAATGCATATTCCTAAATCCTATAGGGATACTATTAGGACACATTGTATGCAAAGAAGGCATCAAGGTTGACTTTGCAAAAATAAAATTATCCTTGACTTAAAACCACTAGTGAAACCAAAACAAGTCAGGGTAGTACTTGGTCATATAGGATATTTATAGGAAATTTATGACATACTATTCAGATATGACCTATCCATTGTAATAACTATTAAGATAAGATCAAGAGTTCGACTGGACATATGAATGTAACATATCATTTGAAACACTAAAAAGGAAGCTAGTCAAGGCACTCATCCTAAGGTTCCCGAATTGGTCGATTAAATTTCACATACACATCGACGCATCAGGCCTAACAATAGGAGCGATATTAACACAACCAGGGGACAATGGAATGGATTACCCCATAGTTTCCAGCAATAGAAAACTAAATAAGGCAGAAAGAAACTATTCGACAACAAAGAGAGAAGCATTAGGAATGGTTTTTTCACGGCAGAAGTATCGACATTACCTACTAGCCAACCCTTTCATCTTTTATACCAACCACCAAGCATTAAAATACTTTGTAAACAAACCCTTACACCATGGGAGAATTTGTTGATGGCTACTACTATTCCAAGATCTCGAATTTGAAGTCATTGTTAGACCATGAAAATTAAATGTTGGACCCGACAGGAGTTGAAGACGACCTACCGGATGCACACTTATTTCGAATAGAAGTAGTCCCAGTAGCATTAGAGGAAATAAATTAATTCTTAGAAAGTGGTCAAGCACCAGAGGGCATAAGCATGAAAAAAAACAAATCTTAGCTATGAAAGCTGCAACATATAGCCTCATAAATGGATTTTTATATAAAATGGGTAGGGATGACATCCTCAGACGATGCGTATTAGAACATGAAAGAGATAATATCATGTATGAAGCACACTATGGACCGACGGGAGGACATTTTCAAGCATATACAACTTCCAATAAAATCCAACAGTCAGGGCTTTGGTGGCTGACACTATACAAGGATTGTAAAAAGTTTGTGAGCCAATGCGACAGATGTCGATGACTGGGTCGACCTCTGCCTAGTACATAAATTCCCTTGATATCAATAAACCCAAGTTTGACATTTGAAATTTGGGTCAACGACTTCATAGGACCATTTTCAATACCAACAAAAAGAACAGGTGCAAGATACATAATAACCGCGGTAGAATATGTAACCAAGTGGGCAGAAGCAAAAACTGTCGACTCATGTTCCAGTGAGATAGTTTCTAAATTTATCTACAAAAATATAATTACCAGATTTGGATGCCTAATAACCCTAATCAATGACCAAGGTTCACACTTTATTAACAAAACCATCAAAGCGCTAAGAGACCTGTTCAAAATTGACCACCCACGTAGTACAACTTATCACCCTTAGTCGAATAGAGCAATCGAGGCATTCAACAAAACATTAACAAGGGGCCTAACAAAAATTTGCAACATTGACAAAGATAATGAGGACGAAAAGATACATGTAGTACTATGGGCTTACAGAACAACATACAAGCGTTTGACTGACCAAACACCATTCTGACTAGTATATGGCCAAGAAACAATTGTTCCATTACATTTTCGACAGCAAACAGCTATCATAGCATATATTTTAGATGTTGATGTCGAATAAGGAAGGAAGGACCGACTGATGCAATTAAGAAAGCTAGAAGAACACCGACTGCTCACTTTGCAACATCAAGAAATCCAAAAATAGCAGCAGAAGGCTTGGCATGATCGCAATATCAAAAACAAAAATTTGTTTGTAGGAGACCTCACCTTACTATATAACAGTCGAGTAAAAGAAAAACCAAAAAAAGTTACATACAGAATGGATGGGACCTTACGTTGTCGAAGAGATTCATGCCAACAGATTAGTCTGATTAAGGAAATTACAAGGCATAATATTTCAGAAACTTGTTAATGGTGCCCTACTAAAACGATACAAAAATTAAACCAAGTTCTAAAAAAAAAAAAAGACATACATATAATGACCATAACTGTCAGACGAAATCCTCTAGATACACATCCAGCTACATATCTCACCCAAGAAAGTGAACCAGAAGTTCCACCGAACGTTGAATATCAGCAACTAGAAAACCAACCACAGGAGAATCCACCACTTGCAGATGCACAGGAACAACAACAAACATAACAACATAAACACAAGAGAAAAAGAGACAGAAAGAAGAAGGAACACCACAAAGAATCACAGTTGACAATGGTCCACATTAGCTAACTTGGATCGACTATTGTAGTCGACGCAACAAAGATAAGAGATGGAGACTTGGGAAAACTCTTAGAAACTCTAGCCACTGAGGCAAAAACAAGAAGCCGGGTCAGACGCAAGAAGCTCGACAACAGTACGAATGAACAAGTTGAGTTCTTATCAAAATGCAGAAAATTAGTTCAAACAGTAATACCAGGACCTCTAGAGGCCAACACCGATAAGTCTCTTGAAAAGGCATATCAGTTAATTGAAAGCATGGTGTCGGCCCTACAATCGCATCTGCTAAATATGAAAGAAGACCAAAAAGAGGAGACATCCATATTGTTAAGGAAACAATACACAACATTCTTGGAGGCTCATAGAGTGCTGCAGGACCACATGGAAGAATCTGTCATGACAGAAGAAGTACTGCATGATTGGCCCACTTATGGGAAAGTATTTCAGTAAACCTGACAAACCTGAGAACAAATTCAAGCACTGAAAAGAAGAAAAGGCACCGAAGAAGCACTGAGAAAGCAGATACAAGATCAAATTGTATTGGAGATAGCTAAACTACAAAAACTAGAAAAACAAGAACACCAAAGGGGTACAACAAACACTCCCAAGCCTAGATAAAGTAGATACCATCTTCCTACAGATGAAAAGACTACTGGAAACAACAGAAGGAAAATATCAATTCATGGGACCCGACATGGAAAGCATAGCAGACCTTTCCATCGAGAAGAAGATGTCGACCTTATCCAAAATCACAACATTGACCATCGACATCCAGAAAGTATTACAGATATGGGTATAATTTCAACATTAGCTAGCCATTACAACAAAAGCAATTGTGGAAATATGCGTGCATAAACAACCAACCATCCAACTACATAGTCCATGAAGACAAACAACATCAGAAACAACTACCTACGATAGCACGTTGTTGAAGTACCTCCCTTGTTTCTTCAGGACCTAGAAAGATTTTGTTCCTAGGAGAGATGTTGGAGGGACTAGTCAGTGAGCCTTCTAGTCGAATAACCAACTAATTAGAGATTAGGTTGGCTGCGTAAGGTCGTGTCGGTTTACTGAACTGACATGTAGTTATATGTAACTGTTTGTAAATCATATATATTAGGCTATTGAGTCAGATGAGAACTCGGTTCAGTTCTGTGTATGTATGGACCCTCATGATATAATATAATCTATTATTCTATATCTATGTTCTTGTCTCTTGTGTCTGTTATGTCTGTAAGAATCAATGCGTGTTATTGGTAACCCTCTCTGATCTATGATATTACAACAATATCCTACAAACCCTAGTTAGTTTTCAATACGTACATACATCCATGTGTTTCTAGTTCCATCTCATAACTTGTAAAGAGCTAACTAAACAATAAGTCATGCATGCATGTGTAATATACCATATCATACCCTACAATACCCTATGATACTAACATCATACCATACTAACATACCATACCATTGTGATATACCATACCATACCCTACAATACTAACATCATACCCTACAATATCCTATAATAACATAACTTGTACCATAACATACTAACATCATACCATACTAACATACCATACCATACCCTACTCATAACTTGTAAAGAGCTAACTAAACAATAAGTCATGCATGCATGTGTAATATACCATATCATACCCTACAATACCCTATGATACTAACATCATACCATACTAACATACCATACCATTGTGATATACCATACCATACCCTACAATACTAACATCATACCCTACAATATCCTATAATAACATAACATGTACCATAACATACTAACATCATACCATACTAACATACCATACCATACTAGTTCTACATATCATACCATAATAACATGTACCACACCATACCATACATGTCCATGTGTTTCTAGTTCCGTCTCATAACTTGTAAAGAGGTCACTAAACCCTACAATACCCTATAATAACATAACATGTACCATAACATACTAAGATCATACCATACTAACATACCATACCATACTAGTTCTACATACCATACCATAATAACCTGTACCACACCATACCATACATGTCCATGTGTTTCTAGTTCCATCTCATAACTTGTAAAGAGGTCACTAAATGCTAGATCCATGTCATAACTTGTCAACCCTAGTGATAGCATGCAAGTTGGTGTTAATGATAGCATGAAAGTTGGTGTTAATGAAACCCTAGTTGGTTTCCAATTTGTACATGTCCATGTGTTTCTAATTCCATCTCATAACTTGTAAATTACTCACTAAACCATAGTTCCATGTCATAATTTGTCAACCCTAGTGATATCATGCAAATTGGTGTTCATGAAACCCTAGTTGATTTTTAATTTGTACATGTCCATGTGTTTCTAGTTCTGTCTCATAACTTGTAAAGAGCTCACTAAACCATAGTTCCATGTCATAACTTGTCAACCCTAGTGATAGCATGCAAATTGGTGTTCATGAAACCCTAGCTGGTTTCCAATTTGTACATGTCCATGTGTTTCTAGTTACATCTCATAACTTGTAAATTTCTCACTAAACCCTAGTTCCATGTCATAACTTGTCAACCCTAGTGATAGCATGAAAATTGGTGTTCATGAAACCCTAGTTGGTTTCAAATTTGTAAATGTCCATGTGTTTCTAGTTCCATCTCATAACTTGTGAAGAGCTCACTAAACCATAGTTCCTTGTCTTAACTTGTCAACCCTAGTTATAGTATGCAAATTGGTGTTCATGAAACCCTAGTTGGTTTCCAATTTGTACATGTCCATGTGTTTCTAGTTCCATCTCATAACTTGTAAGGAGCTCACTAAACCATAGTTCCATGTCATAACTTGTCAACCCTAGTGATAGCATGCAAATTGGTGTTAATGAAGCCCTAGTTGATTTTCAATTTGTACATGTCCATGTGTTTCTACTTTCGTCTCATAACGTGTAAAGATCTCACTAAACCATAGTTCCATGTCATAACTTGTCAACCCTAGTGATAGCATGCAGATTGGTGTTCATGAAACCCTAGTTGGTTTCCAATTTGTACATGTCCATGTGTTTATAGTTCCATCTCATAATTTCTAAATTGCTCACTAAACCCTAGTTCCATCTCATTATTTGTCAACCCTAGTTATAGCATGGAAATTTGTGTTCATGAAACCCTAGTTGGTTTCCAATTTGTACATGTCCATGTGTTTCTAGTTCCATCTCATAACTTGTAAAGAGTTCACTAAACCATAGTTCCATGTCATAACTTGCCAACCCTAGTGATAGCATGAAAATTGGTGTTCATGAAACCCTAGTTGGTTTCCAATTTGTACATGTCCATGTGTTTCTAGTTCTAGTAGAAACAGGTTTTAAAAATTCTATGGTATGGTATATCATATAATCTGAATAACAGCCTACATCCTAATGTTGTTCATGAGTTTCAACCTAGACCAACGGTCACTATTTTGAATACAACTTTTTCGTTAAAATATAGATTTATGTGATTCCAATTGGAGATGAAAATAGATTCATCTAGGTATCTCCAATAGAAACAGGTTTTGAATACAAGAAGAATTGATGGGTCAAATATTCTAATGAATAGCTAAGAAAGCAGATTTTTTAGAGTGCAGATTTAGGATAGGTAGTCAGTATTTTGGGCATATCTCCTTCGTATGATATCAAAATCGAATGATTCAAAATGTGTTGTAAAATAGATTTATAGGAGAGTATGAAGTAGAAACAGGTTTTTAAAATTCATCCATTAGGTCTCCCAAAACGTGACTGTCCCAACTTTGTTCTTGAGCTGCCTACTCCACCCCCAGTCAGTATTTTGACCATATCTTTTTCGTTTTAGAACCAAATTGAAGAATTCGAATTGGATTGAAAACTAGACTTAAAGGGATACTTTGTATAGAAACATGTTTTAAAGCTAATCCCTTATGATCCCTAAAAATAGGACTGTCTCGATTGTGTTTTAGCGAATTTTAACAAGCCAAAATGCCAAAAAAAATGCAATAGTTGTTTAGCTTAAAAATGAAATTGCAGACTATTTTTATTTAACAATTGAAAAAGGTTTTAGCAAATGGAGGTAATGAATTGCAAAATAAAGATGAAATCAATTAAGCATGTTGCAAAACATTAATTATTCATTCCTTAAAATCTTAGAAAACATCCTACTTTCTAATCCTCGTGATCGCATGAAGCACGGAGGAGAGCATACTTATTCTAAGTGAAAGTAAAAACTAAAAATAAAATCCTACCTACTCTATGCTAATTGAGAACTAGAAAATAGTTACGTGTAATCAAATAGCCAATGTATCCATACATGCAACAATAATAGGAATATATTACATTTCAATCCCATGAATGAAAAATGACAATATACAAAGATGAACGAATTTAATTGTTGTGGTTGTGATTTAACTAAATAAAAAGAAAAACTAAATTGTTCTAACCTCATTCTTGCTTGAAACCATCGTTCGATAGGAATTTCGTAGGCATAGTTTTCACTACTCAGATCATGCTACAACTCCTCATGGTCCTCCTCGATCTCCTGTTCATCTTCATCGATCTCTTGTTCAAATACTTGTTCACCTTCACATGTGCAGGAGTTTTCAGATGATGATTCCTCGTTTGATTATGGAGGAGTATTTAAATCTCTTATTGCTTCCAAGACCTCCTCTTCCAGGGAAAAGGAAAATCCAGCTTTTGCCAAGGCATGAGTGAGTAGTTCCAGACTTATACTCATTGTTAAACCATGTTGAAAAGGGGATTCTTACAGCACCCAAAACTGAAATTTGAAAATCTTAAATAAAACCAAACCATTTATGTAATAAAAAAAAAACTCTAAAAAATAAATAACTCTTCACAGTTGCGGAAATTAAACACTCTTGCAAAACTTGAAATTTACACTACCACACTTGCATGTATTGAAATCTACACTACCACACTTGCAGGAATTTAAATCTACACCTCAATCCATCGTGCTTCCCCGGCAACGACGCCAAAATGTTGGACCGAATTAATGTCGTTTTAATTTCGTTGTAGTAATTGTCCAGCCATTTAATTTGTCAATTTGAGGTTCGTAGTCTTACGAAGCATCTGCAAAGTATATGCAAGACTGAAGTGAAATTAAAATAATCTAACCCCCCGTGAAACTAAGACTAATCTAATCTAACCTCCCTTAAATTGAAACAAGCAATCGCTAATCTAATGCTGGAAGATGAAACACACGACTAAAAGTAAATTGCATAAAAGAAAGACAACATATGACAAGCAACAAGACAACACATGTGAGCTCACATTAACAATAAATCAATCTTAAATTACATCACAAGAATCAATCATCAATCATGAAAGCATCAAACCAATATTATGAGCAAAAGCTAAGAATTTCCTTCTCCATATTACAAAGTCAAGACTAACTTCTACAATCTACTATTCTCTAAGATAATCTAAGATCTAAAATATTATAAGATAATATCCCATTTAATAATTATTTTGAAATGAAGAGAGAGCACTCTCTTTTATACATGAAGGAAATAATCATCTCATAATGAAAGATCCACTATTAACTCATCCACTCAACTACTTTCCTATTATTACAAAATATGATCCCTTCAAACCATCCACATATCTTTCACAAATTCTCCACATGTCTCTCAACCAAATCTCCATGATCTTCTCCTCAGAATATTCTTTGCATAACTATCTCCTTGAAATGATGGAGGAGATATACGTGAATTCTTTTATTTGAATTAATCCTTCACATAGTCCTACACATTACAAAGCTCATCCATACTTTGAGATATTAGTGAAAAACATGTTAATTTTCTAATATTTAATCATAAATTCACTTATAATACTAAAAATAAATAAAGTGGAAATAATAAGGTGAAACCCACATATATGTATGGAAATGATATGATAAAAGGTTAATGGGATGATGAAATGTGAGGAATAGAGGAAGATAAAGTGGATGAAAAAGGAACATTTCTGCGTCCCAACATACTCCCCAACTGAACTTGTTGCATGTCCTCATGCAACCGTGTATGGCTCTTCTCAAGAACTTTTGGCATCGAAACTTTGGCTTTTATTGATGATGTCTTTTTAACAATGAATATTTCTAGGGTGTGAAATACATGAGGAACAACTGACATTTCCTTATGGTTGGTTCTTGTGTGACAACCATGAATATAAAGAATGTTGGTTCTTGTGTTAACAACATTCATTTCATGATGTGAAATGCATGAGTAACAGCTGACATTTTCCTTATGGTTGGTTCTTGTGTGACAACCATGAATATAAAGAATGTTGATTCTTGTGTTAACAACATTCATTTCATGATGTGAAATGCATGAGTAACAACTGACATTTTCCTTATGGTTGGTTCTTGTGTGACAACCATGAATGTAAAGAATGTTGGTTCTTGTGTTAACAACATTCATTTTGTCATTTGTTTTCGAGCTGCATAATAAATTAACCATACACTCACTGAAAATGATAAGTTATTAATGTCCATAGAAAGCATCATCGTGCATAAGGAAATATTTTCTTTATCTTTATGAATCATGCCAATATGTATATCAATGTGTGTGAAGCAAAGTGCAATAGAGGATTTGTTGGAAAAGAAATGCTCATGAATGGTAAATGAGATGAAAAATGGGTGATGGTGGTGAAAAGAATGGAATGATAGTAGTGAGTATGTATTGAATATAGTTTCCGCTTCCCAACTGATGTGGTTGCATGTCCTCATGCAACCTAGCATGGGATGTGAAAGAAATGGAGCATGGTGAGGGAATTTTCCAAATTATTCATTTCTAGCATGTAAGGAATTGCATGATTAAAGTTTAGAAAACAACATACCCCCACTTACCCAAAAAGTAGATGAACGATACAACAGGAATGTAGTTGATGCCGCTGAATCATGGAATGTGTCATTGCTACTGCGATTGTAACTCCTGGATCACGGGCAGTGAAGGAATATGAACTACTACTGCTAAATCATGGAAAATATGTCATGGCTGTAGGATAAAAATGTAACTATAAATGATGCTGCAGTTGTAACTACTAGAACTCCTGTAATGTGAAGTGGAGGAATCTGAACTGCTACTGATAAATAATGGAAAATATGTCATAGCTGCAGAATAAAAATGTAACTGTAAATGATGCTGCAACTGTAACTGTTGGAAATGTTGTAATGTGAAGTGGAGGAATCTAAACTGCTACTGATAAATAATGGAAAATGTGAAAGGCAGAAAGTGGAACTATGGTATACTCATAGATTTGAACTCATGTTTCTGTAACTACTGATGGAGTCATAAGAAAGAATCTATAGTCTTCACCTGCTATAAAACCTGATGGTACAATTCTAGTTATGCGAATAAATGTGTCGAGGTCGAGCATGAAGATAAATCATTGGATTACCGGCCATTGATAAATGTCGGTAACCAATGCGAGGCAACTCACCAGTGATGTCAATGAGTGCCAAGGTAACCAAGTACATCTTGCGAAGTGCAAATAGATGTGCTGATGTCGAGCTACTTGCAAGATCTGACGATCAAGGGACATTGATGAATTCCCATGATTGTCAGCAAGAGAACTTGCCATTAAGGCATACAAGCCTCCAGGTACTCAATAATGAACTCTAGTTTATATCCCAGATAAGGTGCTGAGGTCGATGGGAAAAGACTTGTTGAAAGGTGGGCCTTAAGGAATCCCACATCAGTCAACGCGACTTGGTATAAAAAGATTGGTAGGACTATCCGTGAAAATGTCTCAGAGTCAAACAATGGATATGGCAAGGCTATGTAGTCATGGAAAGGGAGCTGGTTTTATTCAGAAGACAAACTGGAATGGAAAAATGAACTGAAAAAAGATAAAGGGATGTATGCAACTCAGAAAGATAGGCATGTGTGAAGTCATGACAAATAAAGCGATGGAAAGTGGACGTCAAGACATGGATGATGAAGGTGCTCTGCAGGAAAAATATGGATAAACAATCATGACGCAAGTTTATGGATGGTTTCTGTGTAACAACCAACATTATGATGTTTATGAGCAAATATCATGAGTAACAACTCCTTCAGGTTGTCTATCAAAGCATGTTTCTAAAAAAATTTGTCTTTCTTTGAAAAATCACTTCAGCAGCAAAATGCGACTGTCCCTGAAACCTGGAAAAAAAAACTTTCATACAAAATCCTGCATGGAAACTTATTAGTGAATATGTATTGAATATATTTATCCCTCCCCAACTAATCTAGTTGCATATCCTCATGCAACCTAGCATAAAAATTATGAGAAGTTTGTAAAAGAAAACATATCATGCAAAAAGAAGTACATAAGCTGCAAAGAAAATTACATGTTTCTCGTGTTGGTTTCATCTTCGATTATTGTAAAAGTGACTTTAATAAAAAAAAATTGCAAGCAAGTAACTACCATTTTAATGCATCTCAACACCAAAAATTGGACAAACCCACATCATGGATTTCGAGAAAAATGCAAATTGGCTGTAGGTGATTATGGTCATTTTCTCAAGAATCATACATTTTATTGTGATGAAAATTTCCAAGATTGTTCATATTGGTATTATACACGTTTTGTCCAAAAATCATGAGAATCCAACTTACCAATTGAAAGATATGCCCATTTCAATTTTTGCACTTTTGTAGATGAACATGAATAAAAATGTGTTGCAGCTGAACTTCCTGAACCAATATTTCACAAAATACAAACTGGGTTGGGCTAAATTTTTTCAATAGAGTAACCACCATTATAGTTCATCTCCACACCAAAAATTAGACAAACCCACATCACAAATTTCTAGAAAAATGTGAATTGAATGTAGAAAATGATGGTCATTTTCTTGAGAACCGTGCACTGGTCTGAGCTAAAGCTTGCCACGGTTGTTCTCCATGATGTTATGCATTTCTTGTCCAAATTTTAGCAAAAAAAATCTCACGGTTTGCAAGATATCCTTAAATCAAATTCTGCATTTTTGCCAATGGCGCCAAAATGTTGAGCCGGCGTAGACTACCCGACAGTGTTTTGGTAATAACTTATTTGTTTCACGCCCGATCTGAATGATTCCAAAGCCAAAAGAAATTGGATTCATAAGGATACTTCCAATAGAAACATGTTTTAAAAATTCTATTGTATGGTATATCATATAATCTGAAGAACAGCCTGCATCCTAATGTTGTTTGTGAGTTTCAGCTTAGACCAATGGTCACTATTTTGAGTACAACTTTTTTGTTAAAAGATGGATTGATGTGATTCCAATTGGATATGAAAATAGATTCATCTAGGTATCTCCAATATAAACAAGTTTTGAATACTAGAAGAATTGATGGGTCAAATATTCCAATGATCAGTTGAGAAAGTATATTTTTTACAGTGCAGATTTAGGATAGGTAGTCAGTATTTTGGGCATATCTCCTTCGTACGATATCGAAATAGAATGATTCAAAATGTGATGTAAACTATATTTATAGGAGAGTATGAAATATAATTTTTTTTTAAAAATTCATCCATTAGGTCTCCCAAAACGTGACTGTCCCAACTATGTTCTTAAGCTGCCTGCTCCACCCCTAGCCAATATTTTGACCATATCTTTTTCGTTTTAGAACCAAATTGAAGAATTCAAATTGGATTGGAAACTAGAATTAAAGGAATACTTTGGATAGAAATACATTTTAAAACTAGGCCCTTATGGTCCCTAAAAATAGGACTATCCCGATTGTGTTTTAGCGAATTTTAACAAGCCAAAATGCCAAAAAAAATGCAATAGTTGTTTAGCTTAAAAATGAAATTATAGACTATTTTTATTTAACAATTGAAAAAGGTTTTAGCAAATGGAGGTAATGAATTGCAAAATAAAGATGAAATCAATTAAGCATGTTGCAAAACATTAATTTTTCATTCCTTAAAATCCTAGAAAACATCCTACTTTCTGATCCTCGCGATCGCACAAAGCGCGGAGGAGAGCATACTTATTCTAAGTGAAAGTAAAAGCTGAAAATAAAACCATACCTAATCTATGCTAATTGGGAACTAGAAAACAGTTAGGTGTAATCAAATAATAATAATAATAATAATCTATTTTTAAGGTCATCGCCAAGCGAGACACCAAATTGGTGTATGAGACCCCCTTATTTGTGGGACAAGGGACCCCCCTCTGTGCAGCGATTTAACTTCTAAAGTCTACAGAGGTGTACATACACTACCCCCCTCTGGATTTGAACCCGTGACCTCCTAAGAGGAAGCACATGCTCTTAACCATTAGGCCCACTCATAGCCAGTGTAGCCATACATGCAACAGTAATAGGAATATATTACATTTCAATCCCATGAATGAAAAATGGCAATATACAAAGATTAACGAATTTAATTGTTGTGGTTGTGATCTAACTAAATAAAAAGAAAAATGAAATTTTTCTAACCTCATTCTTGCTTGAAACCATCGTTCGATAGGGCTTTCGTAGGCATAGTTTTCACTACTCAGATCATACTACAACTCCTCGTGGTCCTCCTCGATCTCCTGTTCATCTTCATCGATCTCCTATTCAAATACTTGTTTTCCTTCACATGCGCAAGAGTTTTCGGATGATGATTCCTCATTTGATTCTGGAGGAGTAGTTAAATCTCTTATTGCTGCCAAGACCTCCTCTTCCTAGGAAGAGGAAAATCCAGCTTTTTCCAAGGCATGAGTGAGTAGTTCCAGACTTATACTCATTGTTAAACCATGTTGAAAAATGGATTCTTACAGCACCCAAAACTGAAATTTGAAAATCTTAAATAAAAACAAACCATTTATGTAAAAAAAAAAAAACTCTAAAAAATAAATAACTCTTCACAGTTGCGGAAATTAAACACTCTTGCAAATATTGAAATTTACACTACCACACTTGCATGTATTGAAATCTACACTACCACACTTGCAGGAATTAAAATCTATACCTCAATCCATCGTGCTTCCCTGGAAACGGCGCCAAAATGTTGGGCCGAATTAATATCGTTTTAATTTCGTTGTAGTAATTGCCCAGCCTTTTAATTTGTCAATTCGAGGTTCGTAGTCTTACGAAGCACCTGCAAAGTATATGCAAGACTGAAGTGAAATTAAACTAATCTAACCCCCCATGAAACTAAGACTAATCTAATCTAACCTCCCTTAAATTGAAACAAACAATCACTAATCTAATGCTGAAATATGAAACACAAGGCTAAAAGTAAATTGCATAAAAGAAAGACAACATATGAAGAGCAACAAGACAACACATGTGAGCTCACATTAACAATAAAGCAATCTTAAATTACATCACAAGAATCAATCATAAATCATGAAAGCATCAAACCAAGATTATGAACAAAAGCTAAGAATTCCCTTCTCCATATTACAGTCAAGACTAACTTCTACAATCTACTATTCTCTAAGATAATCTAAGATCTAAAATATTATAAGATAATATCCCATTTAATAATTATTTTGAAATGAAGAGAGAGCACTCTCTTTTATACATGAAGGAAATAACCATCTCATAATGAGAGATCCACTATTCACTCATCCACTCAACTACTTTCCTATTATTACAAGATATGATCCCTTCAAATCCTCCACATATCTTTCACAAATTCTCCACATGTCTCTCAACCAAATCTCCATGATCTTCTCCTTAGAATATTCTTTACATAACTATATCCTTGAAATGATGGAAGAGATATACGTGAATTCTTTTCTTTGAATTAATCCTTCACATATTCCTACACATTACAAAGCTCATCCATACTTTGAGATATTAGTGAAAAACATGTTAATTTTCTAATATTTAATCATAAATTCACTTATAATACTAAAAATAAATAAAGTGGAAATAATAAGGTGAAACCCACATATATGTATGGAAATGGTATGATAAAAGGTTAATGGAACAATGAAATGTGAGGAATAGAGGAAGATAAAGTGGATGAAAAAGGGACATTTCTGTGTCCCAACACCAAGTGTGCGTAGCTTGATGTTTATACCAACTACTGGGTTGGTGAAGTGGTATACAATAGCTCATGGTCTATAATCCTGATATACATACTTACCCTTCCTTTTCTGTTGTGCTGCAAGTGTCAAGTACTCCCCTTTTATAACCATCGAGCCAATTGGGAATTCAATATTTTCATCATCTGTAATAGGTTCGAGAATGGTTTGTTTCCCCTCTAAGCAACATGGCAACCAATAGTCAGAATCCTATTCATTATTTTTTGGGGAAACCACTGCATATATCTGACCTGTGAAAGGAAATAGGTCGAGTTAACAATACATTTTTTTAAATAAGGTCTTGCATTTCTAATTTCTACATAAATTAACTTCTACATAGGTCGAGCAAACAATACATAAATGCATTTTCTAATTTAGGTACTACTCATGTACCTTCCTGTATGGGATCCGATATGTGATCATAGTTTGTAGAAATATGTGTCCGATCATCTTCCAAATGGTCTATTTCATTAACCCCGTTGAAATTGGTGCCAAGTGTCACTCAATCCCATGTATCAACGGTATCTGTATACTCACAATCAACCCATTACATGATGCTACAGGAATTGCAAAAGCAAGCCTTCAATCTTGTCCAAATTTGTAGGGCCAAGTTATCTGAGATTCTAATTGAATAAAACTATTGAGTTCCATGCACTGTGTTCACCCGATGTGTTTGGGATCGGTCCACATTTGTCACCTCCTAGAATATTATTCACACTAGGTGTTTCATTTTTGGTTGTTCTCCCATGACAGATGCACACCATTTCACAATAGATGCAGCATCTCAAAGGAGAGCACCTGTAAAATTCACCTCTTCCCTTCGAAGGGTAGTTTTAATGCATGCACCAGCACCATCGTGCTCTCCTTTTCCATGACCAGTTTCAAAGTAGTTCCATATATGTGGCACCTTGTATTTTATGTGCAACAAACACAACCATTCAAATACATGTCCATTCTTGAACTGTCTAGCACAACCATCTGACCAAATGAAATGAAGATAAAATGGTATATCCATAGCTATCACATGATCATAGAATAATTTAAAGCAATGTTCCACATAATGGATGTCATGGGTCCATTCGTCACTTATGTAGAAGTGAATTTCTTTCAGTATAACATGTTTCTTTTCATTTCTATCTGGTCCATGTTGATACGTGATATGTAGCATTATGCTCGCCTGCTCTGAGTGATAGTATTGACTTTGTATTTCATTTTGTAGTTGTAGGGTGTAATTTTCCACAAAGTCAACCACTGATAGTATTGTTCTGAGAGGGAAGGTGTCTCGTCATATTCTGAATTGCTCATCTTCCCACCGTGCCATATCGACATGTTGAATGTACTATTGGATCTTTCCCCGAAACTCTGAAATAAAATCACATACTTGCACCTAGTGTAAAAAAATAAACAATGTTATAAAACCACATAAAAAAATGTGTACATGAATATTAATATGTCAATATTCAACAATTTACCTGTGAAGTCACCAATTTAATCTTCCTTCTTTCTTTCCCATCATGTAGCTGATATGTTTCATACTGATAGTTCTGCTTCTTGGCAATTGCATTCCAGAATCCTTGATCTTCACTTTCATGGATGGAATCAGACCATAATGTTAGCCCACCACAATTGTTGCGAGAACCATCTACACATTGTTTTAAGTAATGTGTCTTCCCATCTTGCCTCGGACACATTATGCTATGGTTGAAATCTCTAGATGAGATTGGCGGTACTTGACTTGAGCATTTCTGCACATGGTTAGGATGCAAAAAACAACGTATATGTGCAAATGTATGGTAATATAGGTCAAACTCTATGTGGTATCTACAACAACAAGTGTTATGGATGGTATTGATTCTAACATACCAAGGTTTTCATTTTTCGAAAGATCTTTGCCCGAGCCTTAGCTCTACGTGGGAAACTTTAAACATGTTGAATAGTTGAGTTTGTGTCATGTCAAAATAATGTTTAACATGAGGTTCATTACTTCTAGAACCCTTACAATGTTTTAACACATCCTTCATGTTAGAAGAAGGCCTAGTGTTATTGTGCCAAAACGTGTGGATTAGGCCCTTCACTGCTTCGACTAACTTCATGTCTTTGCAGGGCAATCTACTACTAAATGCCCATAATGTTTCCATTTGTCCCTCTACATCAAGGCTGTCTCTTCTTACTGAATATTTTTAAGTGTATTTTGATGTAAAGGCACAATTTGTGATGTGCATTTAAGTAAACGATGGTGTCTTGTGGATCTACATACAATTGATTTAGCCAATACACGACAAGCCACGTTACAGTCCTGTGAACAAGATTTTTTACCAATCGATGTGAATGCAGCAGCAAGAGATTTAACAATGTGATGAATTGATTCGATATTCTTCATTGTTCTTATGCCTAAATTTATTCTAACAGTTGCCATATTTCTATATTTAAGCAAAGCTAAAAACAATTGGAATTTACCGGCTTCGGATTTGGTATCAAAATATTGTTTCATTATTTGAGAACAATGACGAAGGATAGTGCATTTAGCCACCTTACCTTCCATGGAAGTCAATTCTATCTCGTCCACTTGTATGCGTTTAGGAGTTTTCTTTCATTTTGATGTAAAATTTCTTGACGTTTGAAATGTTGGAGTGATGTTTACATCCACTACAGGATAACAACTTCGATTAGGAGATTGAACCACTTGACATGGTTGTTACTGAGTCACATTTGCATCAGGAGTAACATAATTATTGAACTCTTCACAATATTGTCTGTTTACTAATGGATCAATAATATCAACTTCTGTATAACTAGCTTCCTTTAATTTTGCATTATCTTCCTCAACATCTATGCCAGGCATCTGTTGAGGGGGAATGGGAACTATTTGCTCATGTAATGAATGCCGACGATTTCTTGAATCTTCCCTCTTTCTTTCTTTTTTTCTTTTTAGTTTCTTCTAGTGTAAGCACCTTCCTCACTGACTTTCAACCTCTATTATGTACATTCCCCATTGAAATCCACCCAAACTTGTACAAAACTATGGAATTATGTAAGTAATGATTAAATTGCATGTTGAACAATTCTCTGTGCGCGGGTTTAGAAGAATTATGTATTTTACTGCAGTAAACCTGTCCCACAGCATGCAACCCAACATTCTTTGTATAACACATATCGCATATGCGATTTAGTGCTCACTAAATATGCAACTTGACTGATCTATGCTTATCAAATATTAAAATATTAAATATCAAATGCATATCAAACTTGGACTGAAATATGTTAAACTTTTATAACCTTACAATGGACCCCATACCAATGGTTAAGACCTCCAAACCTATCCTTGGACCATGGTAGTGTCTATGAAGATGATGATCACGACTAGTATGACTATGACGACGATGATTATGATGATGATTATGAGGATGATGATGACTATGATGGTGATTATAATGATGATGATGAGGAGGAGGATGAGGATGATGAATATGATGATGAGGATGAGGATGAGGATGATGATGACTATGATGATGAAGAGGAGGATGAGGGTGGTGATGATGAGGAGGAGGAGGAGGATGGTGATGATGATGATGATGATGATGATGGCTATGACGATGTTGATGAACAATGATGCTGATGGTGATGACAATGATGATGATGATGATGAGGATGACGATGATGAGGATGACGATGATGATGAGGAACAATGATGGTTGATGATGATGATGATGAACAGGATGATGATGATGATGATGATGATGATGATGATGATGACGACGATGAGGATGATGATGGTGATGATGATCATGATCATGATCATCATGACGATGATGATGATGAACAATTATGGTGATGAGGAGGAGGAGGAGGATAATGACCATGATGATGATGGTGAGGATGAGGGTGATGATGATGACGATGATGATGAGGATGATGATGACGATGATGACGATGATGATGATGATGAACAATGATGGTGATGATGAGGAGGAGGAGGATGATGATGAGGATTATGATGATGATGATGATGAACAATGATGGTGATTATGATGAGGAGGAGGAGGATGACCATGATGATGATGACGAGGATGAGGGTGATGATGATGATGATCAAGAGGATGAGGATGAGGATGATGATGATGACGATGATGATGATGATGAACAATGATGGTGATGATGAGGAGGTGGAGGATGATGACTATGATGATGATTATGAGGATGAGGGTGATGATGATGATGATGATGACCATGATGATGATGATGAGGATGAGGGTGGTGGTGATGATGATGATGATGATGAGGATGATGATGAAGATGATGATGATGACGATGACGATGATGATGAACAATGATGGTGATGATGAGGAGGATGAGGATGATGACTATGATGATGATGATGAGGATAAGGGTGATGATGATGAGGATAAGGGTGATGATGATGATGATGATGATGATGACCATGATGATGATGAGGATGATGATGGTGATGATGATGATGATGATGACGATGCCAATGATGATGAACAATGAGGAGGATGATGAATATGATGATGATGATGTGGATGAGGGTGATGATGATGATGAGGATGATGATTATGATGATGATGACGATGACGATGATGATGAACAATGCTGGTGATGATGATGACGACGACGATGATGATGATGATAAGGATGACGATGATTATGATGAGGATGATGAGGATGATAATGATGATGACGATGACAATGAATAATGATGGTGATGATGATGAGGATGAGGATGAGGATGAGGATGAGGATTATGATGATGATGATGAGGAACAATGATGATGATGATGATAGGTTTCATTGAAACTTTGCTTTGATTTTATTTTAAAGCATTTGCAATGGAATGGTGATGATGAACAATGATGAGGAGGAGGAGGAGGATGATGACAATGATTATAATGAGGATGATGACTATGATGATGATGAGGATGACGACGACGATGACAACAATGATGACGATGATGATGAACATTGATGGTGATGATGATGATGATGATGATCCCAATGATGATGACGACGACGATGATGATGATGATGATGACTATGGCTATGATGATGATTATGATGATGATGACAATGATAGCGCTGATATTTTTCCCGCTTACTATAAATACTAATTACTAAATCTTGAAAAATTTCAAAATCTTTAATACACATATAAACACTCATTACATTGATGGCCACACACTTGTTTGAAGATTCCTAGTACTAGATGATCTGTTTTATTCTATTGTCTATACATTTGTAGACATCAATGGACAACCATCCGCCCCTCATATATCTCTTGTCCCCCCCTCATATATATCCCACAACCATCCCTCCCTTCCCATTATATTTCTCCTCCCTTCATCCCCCCCATATATGTCCCCTACCCATCCCTCCCTCCCATGATTCCCTCTACTTCCTCTCCCTCCTTTGACTCCCTACCGCCCCCTCTTAACCAATGTAATGTTGGGCCATGAGCCACCCCATAGATCATCTGGATGAAATATTGGGATTCTAAATGGTATTATAATGGGACAAGAATGCCATTACTATTTTTTACTCTAGTACCAAATTAGTTAAGTAGAAACGCATATGCGTTATAGCTTATTCATATTGCATATGCGCTATATCCCATATGCGATATAACGCATATGTGATATTAATAAGCTATAACGTATATGCATTTTTTTTAAATTAAAAGAATCGACGAGAATAAGGTTTACCATTATGTTCGAAAATAGATTTGGACTACCAAACCTATTGGTTAGGACAAATAAACCAGGGCTATTGCTTGTCTTTTAGAACTCTATCAATACGCTTAGTTTTAATGGCGTGTTTTTCTATGACAGACACACTATTTTTTATGAAAATTTAGAATATTGTCGAGTATGATATTACAATTCTGAATATGTAATTTTTTCCTTCAAAATTATGTTTTATTTATTTATTATTATTTTTCTAAATCACACATGTCATTTTTCGAAAATAGATACATCGATTGTTTTTTATATAACTTTAGGTTTCCATCACCATTTCCCAAGAAAAAGATATGGTGCACTAGACAAGAGCAATCTCTATGATCTTATATATATAAATCGAGGATTTCATTAATTTTTTCCCCTAAAGTGTTGCACCCACACCTAACGTTTTCATTTCAATATTTTCTGACTTCAATAATTAATAATAATAATAATAAATTCATGAAAAATTCTGAATAAATAGTGTTGCACTAGGCCCATTTGTCCTTTATATGTCTGCAATATTTTATCCCAAATTGACATCATTTACCTCATATATTGTTGCATCTGCACAAATATATATGTTAAGATGTGCTAACAATTTGAAAACCCAATTTCACGGAAACTAATTTTATAATCATTTACACACATTTGGTATGCATAAATGCTATATATTATGAAATATGATTCAATTACCTATCTTTTGTATTTTTACTTCATCTTCAAATAAGTTAGGGAAGTACCCCTAATTGTCACCTAAAGTCAGTGTTTCCAGGTTTTTCCAGTATTATGTGGCATCTAAAGTGTCTTTAAAGGAGTCTATGATTGTGCATCAGCCCATATATATATTATAAAACAATGCAATTTATAAAAATTAATATTAATATATATAAAAAGAAAAAAATATGTTAAAAATAAATAAATAAATAGAATAAACAGATTGTTTTCCCTCCATGCTGAAACCTGCAAAAAATATAGTTGTAAACCTTTTATGCTTCAACTTTTTATGTGCAATCCACAAAAAAAAAGAACCTTTCATGCACAAACCTGCAAATATAAAAACACTTAAAAGAAAAATAGAGAAAACAACAAAATGCTTAAAATTTCTCAAATAACATGGATAAGTAATTGTTTATTGGATATAGATTGCACTATCCATACCAAACAAGTCCATCTCCAACACGCGGAGATCCAAAAACACCATCTCTGAAGGAGTTGGTCGAATGGTGACGGTTTTCAACTATAGGCAGATATCCCTGGATGGAACGCCTTGTGGAAATGGGTCACCATCTTATGTTCTGCACTTAAAGCTCCCATCTACTCCAATCTGTATCTATGCTGATAATATTTTAGTGTCCCCATTACACGTTCATGTTAAACCATTGCATTCATATAGTGGTGGAACAAGATTGAAGTTACCAAACCTTGGAATACATTTAGAATAACCACTAATATAAGTGCAACCATAATCCTCTCTTTGCAACCAAATTCCACTTTGTTTGTAATTTTGCCACTTGATTGATTTGTATTTTGTTTTTCGAGGGATTCTTTCTGAGGTCTATGAGCTAATTTTAGATATGATAATCACTTGTTGTTGTGGGATCATACTCCCTCTCCTATCATTAGTTTCCAACGATCTCACCTCCCTTGGATGCGAACCTAACAGCTCTCTTTAATCTATTCTCCACATAAACGTTTGGTGAGATCTTATGTCAATATTGCAGTCTGTTGCAACAACCCGCAGAAATTGATGGACACCATCTATATTAATCACCATATATTTTCTTGCCATAGGTTATGGGATCAAATCCCACTTTTTACTAAGTGGTGTCAAATTTCATCTGGCATAAAATAATTAATTTTCATAACTTCCTGACCAAGTTGAGATAGAAACGAATAGGTGCCAATAGGAAATTCCCTTGTATCATCCCTAGATGCATTTCACACATCTATCATCTAGTGAGAATTCCCCATTGTATTTCATTCAGGCATGAAATCTTATCATGGATGGAAGTAAAGGCTTTCAATCCTTGAAATCCTGCAATAAGCCAGTCAGACCCCGGATTCCCATTTTGAGCCCCTGCAACTATGCTACGCCCTCTCAATATTCACAAAAACAAGAATGAAAGCCAAGGATTCAATTCTTCTCAAGAATATGACCCAATTCCCTCTAAAAAACAACATAGCTAAAATATCAAAGAATCCCAGTATAGCATTGCGCAATGGATGGAAATGTAAATGGATATGAATTCCAAGAGAAATGTAACATGGAATATCAAGGATTAATCACCATGGATGGCTTTGTCTATCTGAAAGGAAATCCAATTCTCAGGTCCAAAACTCAAAAAATGGAAGGCTTGTTCATTCCTCGTTGGTAAGATGCAAACTCCACGAGAATTACTAGTTTACATTGTAATGTTTTGTCTATATTAATATGGAAGATGTTTCCTATTTGTGTTAAATTATAGGCTATGAGATATTTCTATGGAATTGCATCCAATTTTGTGATTTATTTAACAACTAAACTCCATCAAGGCACTGTGAGTTCCTCAAGGAATGTCAATAATTGGTCCAGTGCAATCTGGATCACCCCAATCCTCGTACATATATTGCAGACACTCACTGGGGACGCTATTGGACGTTTACAGTATTTTCCTTGCGCATGTGAATGGTACTTTTGACATTGGTCTTAACATTTCCATCTTTAAGACAATTAGAGTGCCATTCGGACTCCAATTTATGTGAGAAATCTTCGAGGCTTCAGATTGGGATTTTCTACCTTTCTTTGTATGTTCTTGTAGTAGTAACTGGAGGTACAAATCCAAACATCTCCACCATGGGCGCTGATCAATTCGACGATTTTGATCTCAAGGATAAGCATCAGAAGGTATCCTTCTTCAATTTGTGGATGTTTAGTGCATTCATTAGGATATTAATTGGACAGACTATACTCATATATATTCAAGACAATGTTGGGTTCAGTTTGGGTTATGCAATTCCCATAGTTGGATTGATTATATCCATCATAATATTCTTAATAGGCACTCCATTTTACATACACAAATTTCACAAAGGGAATCCATTCAGTCACATGGCACAGGTAATTGTTGCAGTGGCTCGTAAATGGAGGGTTACTGTACCATCGGATCCACGTCAACATCATGAAATAAACCACAAAAAATATGCTGCTAATAGAAGATTTCCCATTCATCATAATCTGATTTTGAGGTGAGTCAAAAAGGAGATCCTTGATTATGATACATATTTTGTTTTTCTTGGCAACTGAAAAATATCAAAATTCCAACTATATAAGCTTCATTTCCATTTTCCATTTTGAAAATCATGAAATTAGTGATGGTGAGTTCACGAGACTAATAACCATTTCATTTAATTTTTTTTAATGGCATGACTCCAAAAGAATCTGAAAAACACTGGGCGACTTCCAGTTCGCCAGACTAGCCGTCATTTTCTTTTTTTGAATTTCTATTCACATGACGAAGTTTAGTAATAGTGGACGAGGTTTCAGTTTACATGGCCATGTGTGACTTTGATTTTCTATATTCAATACACCTTCAGAAGAAACAAAGGTGAAAGAGAAATAAAGATGAGTGATGGTACTTCTCTACTCTCGACAAGATATAAAGGAGATAGAGTACTCTTGATTAGTAATAAAGAGCACATCCATTTAGGTTTTCACTATGACAATAAATATATGACATAAGTATATATGGTGATATACATATTTTATAGAAGTGGGTAGTTTTCTGGATAAAATATTTGGCTAAGAAGTGGATATACATAAACTCTTATCATTTTCACCTTATTATTGTAGAGTTTAAGAAGGCAACAAAAAAATATCTATTGATCTGTCAAGGTGAGTGTTGTAGTGGCATAAACAACATTTGTTAGTTGTTGGTTGAATGGCTAGTCTTAGTTCATATATGAATTGCACTTTGGGATTGAATAGAGTCATCAGCATTCATTATTTATTTTATATAGTATCAATCAATATTGTTTTCTACCTATTTTTATTAGAAAACAACTCAAACCTAACCCAGTAATTTCCAAATTGTAGCGACAAAAAATATTTGCCAGAAGTTATTTTGTGCTTGTGGGTTGTCAAAATATAAGAAAAGCAAGAACTGAAAGATTAAAAAATGTTCAGAAGGGCGCAACTAGCATTGAATTTTCCTTGTGCCTGCTGCCACCAATATTAATGGATGAAAACCATCAGGATCTCATCGAATTGACAATCTGGAAGCCCAAGAAAAAAAGTATAAATCACAGTCTATTTCATCTTCTTTGAAATCAAAGGTAGTTGTTGTCGCAGCTAAGCCTTCATCTTGATTTTTATTTTTGCATAGTGGATCCTAGCACATCTTCAGTTTGGGGGAGCCAGGTGTTTGTTTCAATTTTGTTATGATGTTCATATAAATCATTCCTATGAATGGTTATGTAATAACAAATTATGAGATATCAAGATGCATTTATTACACATTTGACATTCTTTGTAATTCAGGTACTCATTTATCTAATTAACCAATTTTCATATCTGTTTAAAAAGTGAAGGATCAGATGGGTATTCGCATGGTCATTCAAACTGCCAAATTTACCATATAAATTGCTTTTTTGTGCACTCTTCTCTATTACAAATCATTAAGATAGTCTTCATTTAGAGGGGTCGACCACTTAAAGGGTCGGCCCTCTCTCTCTATTGCTCAATCATTACATAAATATGCACTAATATTTGTAAAAGGAGGATGTAAAAACTCACATTTTTGTTCCTTTTTTTTGTTGCAAAATAATTAAAAAATTTAGAGAAAAAGACACATTAACATAATAAAACTTACATTAATATCTATATACAAAAAAGAATATATTTTTTCTTTTCTTTTTGTAAATAAATCAAATAACAAAAAAAACTTCAGAAATAATAATAAAAGGGTTGTGATAACATTACAAAAATAAAAATAAAATAAAATTAAAGACTAAAAACATATATAAATAAATAAATAAGCATTAGGTAACAAATAAATCATAAAACTATAAATTATAAATGAACTTGGAATATTCTCAAATTTTATGTTTATTGCGCTAACTTGTTTTCACAAGTCACTCAAAAACAGGTTTTGACAAGAAGGGTTGCTACTTTCAGGTATAAAAGAATTTTATTTATTCCCTTTAACTTTTGTCAAGCACACATTTTCCTATATTTTCAATTCTCTCAAAAGTTTGTTTTAGGAAAATGCTAACCTTTTTGCAGGTTCAAAGAAAAACGAATGGCATTTCCAGAATCGTAGAAAATTTTAAGAAAAAATGTTCCATTAAAAGCTTGAATAAGTTGAGTTTCCATTATGTATGTCATGGCATTTTGCTGCCACAAAGAATCCTTTCACAAACCAATTACGCCATGCCATGATTACTTACTCTTTTTCCTTCCAAGCTTACTCGTCATCCATGTTAGAGTCTACTTTTTCATTTCCTTATACATCATGACTTCCCACATGTCTACCTTTCTAAGTCACATGCTTTTTTTTCATTTTTCATTCATATTTTTTCGTATGAATAAAACCATTCATCTCCCTTTCCATGACTATATTGATTTTTTTTTCTTGTCATAAAAACTATTTGACCCTCATATATTTCATCTAGAGTCCTACCACTCATTATGTACAACTCGTGTTGACTGATGTGGGATTCCTTAAGGCCCACATTTCAACAAGTCTCTCCCCGTCGACCTCAGCACCTTATCTGGGATAGAGAATAGAGTTAATTTGAAGTAACTTGAGTCTTGCATGCCTTAATGGCAAGTTCTCTTGCTTACAATCATGGGAATACATCAATGTCCCTTGATCATTAGATCTTGCAAGTCGCTCAACATCAGCTCATTTATTCACACTTTGTATGATGTAATTAGGTACCTTGGCACTCATTGACATCAACAGTGAGATTTCCTCACATTGGTTAACGACATTCATCAATGGCCAGTAATCCAATGAATTCTTTCCATGCTCGACATCAACACACTTATTCGCATGGTGAGAATTGTACCATCAATTTTTATAGCAAGAGAAGACTATATATATTTCATGACACCATCAACAATTTTACAGCATACTTCCAGCCATATGCGAGTACCACAGTTCTACTTTCATCTCTCATATTTTACTTCATTCATCTAAGAAGCAATTCAGTTTCCTTCACTTCACATTCTATGATACAGCAGCAGCATCCACATTCCTAGTGCATAGTTCATCAACTTTTTGGGTATGTGAAGGTATGTTCTTTTCTAATATTTAATCATGCATTTCTATGGATGCTGGAAATAAATAAATTTGGAAATTCCCTCACTATATTCTTTTTCTCCTTTTCATACACATAATACATCTTCAGTCCGGGGGGGGGGGGTGCGCGTTATTCATTACCATTTTACATATTCACAATCTCATTTACCATTAACCAACATGTCTATCCCAAAATATGCTTTGCAAACATTGATATGTATATTGGCATGATTCATAATATGAAGAAAATGATTTCTAATATGTATTGCAGCAAAAAATACAATTAAAACGAGTGAATGTTGTTAACACAAGAACAATGACTCGCCAAAACCCTAAGAAGACATAAAATCCAGGTTCTCTTCACCCCTCCCAACACCATTAGGAACTTTGTCGACTCCCTCAAAGATCCAATTGATCCAAGAGCCTACAAAGGGGTCTATTTCATTCCATGTTCATGCGGCTTGTTATATATAGGTGAAACCGGACGATCCATGGAGACTAGATTCAAAGAACATAGCACAGACCTCAGACATGATAGACATAAGAAATTTGCCCTCTCAGAGCATGCACATCTTACTAAACACCACATTTGTCTTGAAGATGCAAAAGTCATCGCGAGAGAGGACAACTTAACCAAAAGAAAAATAAGAGAGAAAATTGAGATCAACCTTAATGAGTACTGCCTTAACCGAGACAATGGTGCCAGAATCAGTGACTCTTGGAAACCTCTCCTTTGCTCCTTACAAACCATTAAACGCCTTCAAACCAATTCTTAAGATTTGGTTTTCCTGCCTCACCTTTCCCCTAAGCCCTCTTTGGACTTTGAAAACCTCCGCCCTCCTCCTTCTAGGTCCTTCCTAATTGTTCTAGTTTTTAGGTTTAGGTTAAATTAAAAATTAAATAAAAAATAATAAAACTTTCGAAAACTTAAATTAAAAATTAATTTATATACAAAAACTTTTAAAAACTTGTAATTAATAAAATTAACAAAGTTAAATAATTTTTATAATCTATAATTAAAACTTTTAAAAAACTTCTAAACTAAAATATAATTAACAATTCTAAATGATTATTATAATTAAATACTTTTAAACTTCTAAAGAAAATTTTTTAAACAAAAACTTAAAAATTATAATTAAAAGTTTTTAATAACTTACTTTCTAGGTCATTTCTAATTGTTATAGTTTTTAGGTTTAGGCTAAATTAAAAATTAAATAAAAATAATAATTCTTTCAAAATACTTAAATTAAAAATCAATTTATATATATAAAACTTTTAAAACTTTTAAAAATTGTAATTAATAAAATTAACATAGTTAAAAAATTTATATTTGAAACTTTTAGAAAACTTCTAAATTAAAATAAAATTAACAATTCTGAATGATTTTTATAATTAAATTCTTTTAAACTTTTAAAGAACTCCATAATTTGTAAAAAATTTAAACAAAATTAATTTTTTTTATGTTTTACTAAGACGACCCGTTTAATACATTTCTTACCTTAAACCTAATGATTCATATTTAACTACTTGGGCATTTTATACATTTCCTCACGCTTCTAACTGTCTCCTGATGATGATCCCAGAGTGGGGATCGAAACGTCGAGATCTCCAATTTTCGAACGCAACTCCTCTTTACTCGATTTATTTCTTGTACGATACACGTAGGGATACAAAAAACATATCTATTGATCTGCGTTCGAAAATGTGTAAAATGCCCGAGTAGGGATCGAAACGTCGAGATCTCCAATTTTCGAATGCAGCTCCTCTTTACTCGATTTATTTCTTGTACGATACACGTAGGGATACAATGACCAAGGATCCGATGTTCCATATCTTATGCTCAACATCAACATGGAAGGCTCCAGGGATTATGCCCAACACTTCCAAATTATCTTTTAATGTGTTCTTGAGCTTCATGCTCAACACAAAATGTCTCAAAACTCATGTGATCCAGAGCTTCTTTCTCAACACAGATATAAGTACTCATGTGCTCCAGAGCGTCTTACTCAACACAAAACATCAATTTACCCATGTTCTCTAGAGCTCCTCAATAAACACAAAACATATCATCAATCATGTGCTTTAGGGTCCATGCCTAACATAAGAAGGCATACATATATGCAATTTTATTATGCCCAATATATCAGCAAATCATCATGTTCATATGCAGTGTGGTCTTTGACCCAGTATATCAAAATAAAACATCAAGGTAACATCACAATCAATGGGGCTCATGCCCATAAGTGTTAGGTCCAAAATTCAGGATACTACAACCAGAATTCATAATGATATGATCTGGTTCATAAGATTCAAGTATTCACTAAAATAATCCTGTAAATTTAATATGGATTCATCTTTAGTTGATGCCATTATTAATGGATTGTTCATTTTTCTTCTATTACCACCTGAAAGCAAGAACCTGACTATAAAAAGTAGATGTCATGCCTCTATAAAGAATCATATTTCCAAGACTCTATTTATCTTTAAAGACTCATGATTTTCACTCCATGCTCAATGGTATCCTCCGGTTTCATCCATTTATGTATTAATCTAGTATATTTAAAAAAAATCTAGCCATTGTATTTATTTATTGAGAGAACTCTCTATGGTAGGAAAGAATCCATCTTTCCTCCTAAAGATTGGTTTGAAAAGGTTATCTTGGAACTATCCTTCCAAAAACAGAGGATAAATTCAGAGTGCTAACATCTTAGCACCATTGTCGGGGTACGGAAGTCCATATTTCCCTAGGTGGAATGACATATTAGATAGAATCAAATTTCTGTGGGAAAAAAAGAATTTTGATATTTAGAGTTGGTTGTACTTTTCCTTGGAAACTTCAATTTTAAAATTAAAGAAAGAGGATATTCTAAAGAAGAAAACTGGCTTGAAGGAGAGTACATACGAGAGGGAACCTAGATCCCAATCCACCTGAATTTTTCCAATATATGGGAAAAATTATCAGAAAAGGAAAGAAAAATATTCCACCAGGTATTTCTCAGTTTCAAAGGTCTTTTCCTTTACCAAAAGAAGAAATTTCAAGTCCTGGGAATATCCCCTTCAAATTGAAATTTGAATATTCATTTTTTAGAACAAGGTCTGAGAAAAATTTAACTAAAATACTTCTTGATGAGAAAATATTCCAAACTTACCTATTAAAATCGCTTTGGAGTAACTTGAAAAATTATGGAGAAAAATATCCTTTTCCCTTCCTTGAAGAAAATCAAATTGAGATTAAAAATAAAATACCCGAATCTGAAAAACTTTCTCCTAAAAAACCTGTTGTTATTTTGCAAATTCAAAACCATCCTCAAGCATCTCTTAGAGCCATGGCTACTATATTTTCTCCACTTGATGTTCCTATTTCATTGCATGACCTTCCATAAAATTATGCTCAAAGAATAGTTTATTTGATGGGGAAGGAGGTATTACTGCACAACAACACTTGGATAAGTTTAGTGATTTTATTGACTTAGAGGAAGTTGATGATGATGACGTAAAAATGAGGCTATTAGCGCAAAAAAATTATAGGGAGTGTGGTTTAGAGGGATTCAAGAAAGAAGTATTCATAATTACGATGAATTGGAGACAAATTTCCTTGGAAGATGGGAAGACAAAAATAATTCCATCCATATCCTAACTCAGTATAAAAATATAAAAAAGAACAATGCAGAATATGTCCAAGATTTTTCCACTAGGTTCATTAAGATTTATAATTCAATTCCAGCTGATATAAAACCCCTTATTTGGAGCTGCAAAACTCCATTATGACGATTCCTTTGAAAGTGATTTTAATTTTCTGTTAAGGGAAAGAAATTCTACAACTCTCCCTAATATTTGATGGATGCTAAAGAAGTGGAGGAAAATCTTATGTAATAGGGTAGACTGAAGAAAAAGGTGGAACTAAGAGGAGAAAATTTAAAGAGGAAGGACAATCTTCTACTTCCCAGTCTCTGGATGTTAAGTTTGATATGATGATAAGAACAATGGAGAGGTTGGTGGATAGACTTTCCTTAGAAAGAAGGCATTCTACCATAGAACAACAAGAACCACAAATAAAAAACCTTAACATTAGAAGGACCCCTATTCCCCAAGTCATATAGAGAGATCAAAAAAACCTACTTGATCAACCAATTATGCCTCCTTTTACTGAAAAATATGTTGTTAAAGGAAATGAAGAAATATATGATGATAAATCCATCATTTTGATCAATATGAACCCTATTTTTATTTGACAAGAGAGAACTATGAAATTGTTACTCAAGGAAAATAAAGTAATATATTAGAAGGGGAATTAGACCAATACAAAAAATGGTATCAAAATGCAGTCATTGATGTTTAGAAAATATATAATATTAGGAATAAAGGTGTTGGTGGGTCTGTAGATAAAATTCATGTTGATCAACCTACAACTCGTTGTCAAAATCAGAAAGTTCCTAAAGAGGATAATCCAAAGAAATACACCAATGTGAAAGAGTTGGAAAGGAATCAATCAAATTTTGACATTGAGAACGAAATATCAAAGGTTAAAATTTGAATTCCTTACAATGAACTTTTGAAAAATGCCGAGTATAAAAGTCAAATTTCTAAACTAATAAAAGGACAAGATGAACAACAACCTGATACTATGGCACTCCATGATGATGCTCATACTATTTTTGTTGGTCCAAATATTGAATATACAAATGAAGATGTAGCACCATTTTATGTCAGTTTAAATATTCATGACATGATCCTCCATAATGCTAAGTTAGATTCAGGAGATTCGCATAATCTTTTGCCAAAATATGAGGTGGAAATCTTAGGTTTGTATATTACAAGACCCTATAAGGAAATTTTTTAATTTTCTTCAAGGAAAGTAATATGTCCGGGCTTGACTAAAAGATCTAGTGGTATCATTGACTCAGATTCTTGCCAAAAGTATTGTCATGGATGTAGTAGTTGCAGATGTTGCACCAAAATTTGAAATGTTATTATCTAGATCTTAGGATTCTAAATTGAAGGGATATTTACAAATGGATATTTCTTATGCTACCATCCCTATTTTTAGTGACCAAAGGAGGTTATAGAGAGAAAAACAATTAACTTATGTGATCAATACTCAAAACAAGCTAGAAAATCATCCTATATGTGCTTTGGATACATATATTGGTTCTTCTGTTTTCTACTATGATGTTTGCTCAGAAAAATCAGATATAGATTATGCCCCAATTATCAAAGAAAACAATCCTCAAATTTTTAAGCAAATCATTTATCAGATGACTAAAATAGAGTAGGAATTAAAAAGGAAGCTTGATGCTAGGGGGTTATAGAATATGTATTTTCATGGAGTTGTTAGTAAAGGAGGTGATGGAGCTGGAGTGTGGATAAAATATCCTAGAAATGATTCAAAACTTCATTATTTCCAGTTGGTTTTTGAATGCACAAACTATTTTAAGTCTATTGGGACTATGAGATTTGCATCTTGAACAATTAGATGTAAAAATAATTTTTATTCATGCGGATTTGGAGGAAGTAATTTATATGTAGCATCCATATAGTTATGAGGTCAAAGGGAAGGAGAAATTAGTATGAAAGTTGAAGAAGATCTTGTATAGCCTAAATCAAACTCCAAGGTACTGCTATTTGAAATTTGACAAGTTTATGATATAAAAGGGTTATAGTAGATGCCATTCTAACTACGGTGTTTATTTTAAGAAATTAGATAATGGTATCTATAGTATCTCATTATTGTATGTCAATTTCATGGTTGTTGCAAGCTCTAATATTGAAGGATTCAAATATATTAGAAATAAAATTAACTAATTCATTTGCAATGAAGGATTTGGGTGTTGCAAAGAAAATACATGCTATCATAATAACAAGAGATAGGGAAAATCACAAATTAACTCTGCCTTAATGTGAGTACATAGATAAAGCATTGGAAATATTTAAAATGTGGGATGCAAAACCAACTAGTATACTGTTAGGAACCCATGTCAACCCTTCTCTTTACTTTGTTAGTATATTGTTGTTGGATGCATATGCTTTGCAATTCTTCCCATGAGTATATTGTATTATGCCACATTGATGGCAAGTAATAGTTGTGTAATACAACAAACAATTGTTAAATTGTTTATTACTTTGATTTTTGTTTTTAATATTTCGACAAATATATTCAAAATAAATGTAAGGCATTATTACTATTGAATAATTAAATAACTAAGAGGACTCATAACTGAAGTAGTCATTAAAATATTGTTTGTTGACCCACAAGTGGAAAAGAAAGATGGAGAAAACTGTTGAGTGATAAGTCAAGTGATGCAGGAGGCATCTTCCCCAAAATCAGGTCAAGACTCCTTTTGTAGCATTAAAGAGCAAGAGGCACATAACTGACCAAGTCCTAGGAAAAATACTATAAAATAGTATGTCCATCAAATAAGAAGGAAGTTGGCAAGGGATGGGGAAATAATCTATTGATGCAAAGAGATGATGCATTGATGAGAATTTCCCCTTGTGGTTTAGCAAATAGGCTTGGGGGTTCTTGAGCAAGTAATTTTTTGTTTTTCTAAACATTGGTTGGGAGGAACAACATCTTCATTTTGGTTTTCTTGATAGTGGTGACAGGTTACTAAAATTCATCTACTATTTTAGTCTTGATAATTATAGTTCGAAAGTAGATTCTAATTCTGAGTTTATTCTAAACTGAGATTATGCAATGTATCAATTAGTATTATTTTTATCTAGTTATTATTAATTCTTTCTTTATATGCTATTAGTAGTTTATTTAATTATGTACATGCATGTAGAAATCACAAACTTATTTTCCTATACAAAATACAAGAAATGTAAATTTTAAACAAATACACATCTTCTTTATAATGTCTCAACATTAAGAGAAATATCTATCAATCAAACTCTTTATTCCTCAAAAAATTACATACATAATAGGAGAGATGAGAGGCTTCAATCAATATACAGTATAGTATAGATAATAAATTAATTAAGATTATAATCACAACATCCTTGAGCCAATAGTATTTCTCCAAATATTTCCTCTCGGTATAAACAATTACAAATCTAGGCAGTAATAGAAGCTTATGTTTTATTGAAAATTTATTTATATAATAGATATGAAACTAAAATACTTAGTAAGATTAAAGAGAACCAAGCCAAAATTATCAAACTAAGAAATATGCGATGTAAACATAAAATTGACAGACAAATTTACAAGTCTCTGTTTTGGATTCCACCAATCCAGAAATCAACAAATATAAAATAAATAATTAATATCAAGCTAAGATCCAACAAAAATCTAGTTAAAATATTTAAGAAATACAATCAAAGTTAAAACAAATCGAATCAATATCTAAGAACTAGTTATCCACCGAATCTAATCCATATACAAATCCTCCGAAAAGAGATATAGATTTTACCATTAATTTGGTACCAAGAGAAGTACCAGCATGAAAAACCCCCTATTATATGAACATAGTAGGGCTAACTAAATTAAAATGAAAAATACAATAATTAATCAATAAAAAGTACATTCAACCTAGTGTTTCCCCTTGGGGAGCAACAGTTTTGTTTGTAAAGAAAAAAGATGGCACTTTAAGGTTATGTATAGATTATAGACAACTAAAGAAAATGCCAATTAAAAATCGTTATCCTTTTCCATGTATTAAGGACATATTCGATCAGTTTTGCGGGGCACAAATATTTTCAAAAATATACTTGAGATCCGAATACCATCAAGTATAGATCAAGGATGAGGACATCTATAAGACCTCTTTTAGAACCAAATACGATTATTATGAGTTTGTCATAATTCCCTTTGGGTTAACAAATGCCCCATCAAATTTTTTGTGTTTAATGAATAGTATATTAAGTAAATACTTAGATAAATTTGTAGTTGTATTTCTCGAAAACATATTAATATATTCTAAAAATAGACAAGAGGATGAAGATCACTTAAAAATGTGAAGAGAGTTTTAATAAATTAAATACTTATTAACAATGACTCATATTCTAAAAATTGTTGATCCATTTAAATATTTTGTTGTATGTACGAACACATGCAAATAAGTTCTAGGTGGATTACTGATTTACAAAAATTATGTCCTAGCACATGAGTCTAGAAAGCTAAAGGAACACAAGAAGAATTATGCTACCCATCACCTAGAATTAACATTTATCTTTCATGAACTGAAAATGTGACGACACTACCTCATCGGAAGGAGATTTTTATTAATGTATGACAATATAAGCCTTAAATAGTTATTTGATCAACAAAATCTTAACGCTAGACAAGCTAGTTGGTTATAATTTTTAGGCATATATGATTTTGAAATAAAAAAATTCAAAATGAAAAGAGAATAAAGTGACAGACGCTCTCAGTCATCATGCAAATTTACTGTTTGCAACAACAAGCAACAAGTATGAATCAGATTTAGAAGATAAAATAAAAAATGCAGAATTTTTTTATAAAGAATATGAGAAATTAAAAGAGAAGAGGGGAGAACATGAAGTAAATTGAATAAAAACATATTATAGTGTGAATAAAAAGGGGTTATTATTACAGAAGAGAAGATTATATGTACCTAATTGAGAAGATATTAAATTAATTATTATGGATGAATTACATAAATGACCTTATTCAAGACACCCTGGATATCAGAAATGGTTACCATGACAAGGAGGGATTTCTTTTGTCCTAATATGAAAAAGGAAGTAGCAAAATATTTAGAACTATGTATTGAATGTCAGTAGGTAAAGGTTGGACATCAGTATCCAACCAAATTATTACAACCATTACCTATTTTGGAATGGAAATGGGAAATTATCCACATGGATTTCATAATGGGGTTATGAACAATGAAGAACGAGAGGTTCTAATTGACATAAAGGAGATGGAAAAAATATGAATATGCCTGCATTCGTCGACAGCTTTCAAAATTTAAAAAGAAAAGAAAACGAAGGGTGTGATGATCCATTGGATAAGTTGTATGAAAAATCCTTAGCTTCCAACAAGGTATTTCTAATGAAGCATTTATTTAATATGAAGATGTTAGAATGTGGATCTGTTGCTGACCATTTAAATGAACTTAATACAGTTACTAATCAATTACTTTGATGATGAGGTTAGGGATCTTATAATATTATCTTCATTTCAAGAAAGTTGGAATGGATTGGTCATTGTTTTAAGTATCTATGTATCTAGTTCAAACACTTGAATTTGATGACATTCTTCATGTTTTTATTAGCGAGGAAATGCGAAGAAAAATCATAGGTGAGAAATCAGGTAATGCGTTGACCATAGAGAGAAGGGGAAGACAAAGGGAGAGAGGAAAGATCCTCTGTAATCATAACAAGTCTAGAAAGGGTAGATCCAAGTCTATATTGGGAAAAATAGAGTGATGGAACAGTGGTAAGAGAGGAAATCTAAAGAAAGGATGTAGATATTCAAAGAAGAAATGGGATGGGCAACAAGAGACTAATCAAGAAGAAAATGTAGAAGGTGATGTGTTGCAAGATGCTTTTATTCTTGCATCAACTAATACTAGAGATTATTGGGTAGTAGATTCAGTGGCTTCATTTCATGCTACACCCCATAGGAAATTATTTCATGATTATGTTACATGTGATTTTGGACATGTTTTACTGGAGGATGATAAAACATGTAAAATTGTTGGAATGGGTAAGGTACAAATTAAGTTAAATAATGGAAATGAATGGCTTCTAAAATATGTAATTCATATTCCTACTATGAAAATAAATATGATCTCAGCAGGACAGGTGGGAGATAGCAGTTATTTGTCTACTTTTGGAAAAATGTGGTGGAATATCACTAAAGGAGCATCGATAATATAAAAAAGAGATAGGATAGATACGTTGTATTTATGTCCTCATAATACTTATTATTATATCTCTGTAGCTTCCAAATAAACAAGTACAACATCATAGCATCATAGGCTTGGCCACATGAGTGAAAAGGGGATGTAGATTCTCCACTGAAGGAAATTGCTTCGAGGTCTGAAGTACTTAAGTTTGGAATTCTGTGAGAACCGTTCTTATGGAAAATGGAAGAGAGTTAGATTTGTTAGGTCTAGGAAACAAAATAAGAGTGTAAATTTAGATCTTGTGAATAAAAATGTGTAGAAATAATATATCAATGCTATGATAAATTATGCTAAGAAGAAGCACATGAAATAGATCTTTCTACTAAGAATTATCACAAGCATACACATGAAAAATAGAGAGAAGAAAAGAGACTGAATCACATGAATGAAGAGATGAATATTGGTCTTTATCCTTCCATTGAATAACGATGAATAATAATGTACATAAATATTACATCCCTCATAGAAAAATAGATTTGTATGGAGACAACTCATAAATCTCAAAAAGGATGACTTACCAAACTAGAGCAAACCCCCATAGGTGGCTAAAGAACTTCCCAAATCTATCAAGGATCTCATTAATTGGAAAAATCATGAGTGAGTTGTCAAGGAGATGGAAAAAACATGCTAATACTAGAAAATGGAGGAAAAGTCATGAAGGATGGGTTGTCAACAAAAGAACCTAGTTTCCTAGTTTGACTAGCTTTACCTTATCCACAGAAGAGCAAGAAAAGCCGAATAAAGCAGAATCTGATGTAAAGTGTTGTATACTAATTTTGGATGGTAAAAAGGTGGTCAAGATCAACCTAGAATCATAAATAAATCATTCATAGGATATACATGGCATGTATTGACTTTAAGGTGCAAGTGGATGTCAACTAATTAAGATAATGGGTGACAAATTAATCAAATAATGATTAATTATTTTATCCTAAGTTATGAGTGGGTTTAATATATTACAACACCCCCTTATAAGTATAAATTTATCATGGTATGAAAAAAATATGGATTCATAGAGATGCATATAGCGCCAAACAACAAGGCTATGGTCACCCTTTAACAATTATTATGTCCAAAAAAGTGAGGAAACATGAAAAACCACATGGGGAAAATCCTCCCTCAAGATAGGATAAGGCACAAAATTTGAAATATGTCTTCGAAATATCTTCATATTAATTTTAATGAGCTGAATGAACTTATGGATGAAGGACTTTCTGAAGAAATCATGAACTCCATGATCATGCGCTAGAGTGTAGAACCTGCAAGAAGGAAGAGGAGAGACTCCTTGTATCTCATCATCTGATGAAGTAGGAGCATTATCTGAATTCTTGTTGCTACTGTCAAACTCTTCTCTGCAAACATAATTTGAAATGGAAAAGAGATATGTGCATACTCCTTTCCAAAGAGTACAAAAATTAAGACAAATTATTTCACACCCAATTCCGTGAATAGCTGCAAAATTTTGGTGTGAATCACATGTCAATCCTCCAATCTGATGTAGCACCTTTCTAGATCTGATTTATCAGAAAAATTAGCATATGGAACAACAAATACAAAGGCTTTAGTGGCTCTGACACGTCCCCATGCCTCCGACCAGCAAAGAGGACGCCATCACCATGGTGTTAACCATGCGGGCTAAGAGCCCCATGAACATGTGCGTGCACAAAATTGCTGAAACAGAATGCTGGAATAAAATGCAATGCAGTAGAACATGCGCCAGTGCAATCTTTTGTCATACACACATGAACATTTAACATGCACAACGGAAGCGGCATACATTCACCAAGCATTCATTCTACATGTTCATGATTGTTATTAACAGAAAAATATGATAGCGGAAGTAAAATGGACAAGATGAATTATCTTAAGATGAATTCCTTCTGCAACCAGCTACGTTACTGCAACGTTCCACCCAACCATAGGCCATCGAGCTCCTCAATCTCTCAGCAACACTGCCACCCCCGAGCTGGGCATGATTCTTCAAGGAATAAGGGAACAGCAGGCTTACACGTAGCCAAGGATACACAAAACACACAGCCAAGCCAACAGAGTTGGGTTTATCAGGCCATTAAGGAGATGGAGAAGGAAAATTGCTAAGCTGATGAGCTCATTACAGAGCCAAGAAAACCTACACCAAAACTAGCCTGACATCTAAGACACCCAAACACACCCAACACAAGGAATCAGTCCCTTCTCTGCTACACAATCCCTCAGGCCCTGCATTCCCTTCCAGTGCTATTCAGGGGTGATGGATAAGAAGGCCAACCCTCTAGCTCTGTCCGTGTGGTTTCCAGCCACTAGGTTTATCAAGAAAATCTAAGCCAACATCCCTACTCCTCTCACAGTCCGAAGACCAACCATTGCACTCAGGCAATTAATTTAGCTGTCACAGCTTAAACAGGGAAAAACGGCTCCCAAGCGATTATACAATCCCACTGAACGTATCAGTGCACCAATTTACAACATGGGGGGGAACAACATTTCTGAAATGTAATCAGCGTACATTACCAACATACACGGGGAGACAGCAGTCCATTTTTCACAATCGAGGCCGCTGAGTAAAAACGTATGCAGGCCACACTTGGGAACGAATTTACAATATCTCGACCGATGCGTGAACAATCACAATGCAGAACCCACAAATCAGCCCCTGAGCAAAGGACGGAGCCACATCATTCTCAAATTCACTGAGGAAAAAATCTGTGAGTGAGACTAGGAAAAATTCCTGTGTGTGAACACAATGAGCAGAAAATTGGGAGTGCGTGAAGGTCAACAACTACAGGGAGGATGTGAAATTGCAGTGCGTGGGTGTTCAACAAACTCGTGGAGCCAAGAAAATGTCTGCGTGAGGGATGAACAACAAAATTCTGAGGTCCCAAAATTGGAGAGAGCATGAAAATTTTCCCCTGCCATTGTGAAGTCAACAGTGGGTGGAGTGTGCATGTGGCTGAGGACTGACAGTCCTGCCACCCCACTCCCCAAAACAATTAACTACCTCAACCACCAGCAGTCTTTCTTAATGAAAGTGGTTGGAATAAAGCAAAGGAAGAAGACACCTGGGTTTTTCTCTCATTGGCCAAGGTTGACAATTTCCCCCACATCCTTATCCTTGTGAAAATAATGCCCCTTTCAATTTAGTTATCGTGATCATAGCTGGTTGGGTTCATTTAATTACTTATAGATGCATATTTACATGATGACCAACATAATATATGCCGCATGTCCCGATATACCATCAGTGACAAATTTAAATCCAAGACATAGCATAACCGATCAATGGTGGGGCCTTGGCCTTTATCTCCACACCATGATCATTTACAATGTATACATCATATACATCTAATGCAATAGGGTCAAAACTGGGGTGTTACAGGCTCCATGAGGATATAGGGATAGACTAGGAAAACTATGAGCAACTGGGGAAAACTGATAGGTGTAAAAATATGAATGATGGATGGGCATAAGATATGAAACATAAGTGTTTAGAATAGATCCAAACATGTTTAATTCAGTCCAAATATGATTAGGGTCATGGATAACCAGCCACTGAAATATAGGAAAGACTTCAAACCATGTAAGATAAATATCATTGCATAAGAGGCCAATGAGGAATCAACTCGTGAACTTGGGATTCATATAGTATTAGGATTATTCATAGGTATGGTATATGGTATCCCTGGTGGTATGATATGTCTATCAACCTGAAAATTTTATTCTAAATAAGAATCCAAAGGATCACATATAAGCATATCAGTAGACTCATGGGAATACACTGGTAATGAATCCTCTGTATGAAAGGAGGAAAGAATGAGATGTTCAAAATCTTCAAGGAGGTTCTGAGTATTGATGCCAAGAAAAAAGGAGGAGATGTTGAGGAACATGAGATTAAGTAAGGTAAGTGTTATGACAAAAATAAGTCTTGATTTAGCTAAGCAAACATCCTGGAAGTCACTGGGTTGTGCACCATCAATGAGAGAGGTATGCACAAAGTGTGAAGGATCTAGCACATAGATCTAAGAATCTAATATAGGATATTTAGAGAACAATGAATGGGTTATAGGATCATAATAAATACCGATAGAAGCTCCATATGTTACTTCTTTTTCATCAATAGTATCACAAGAAGAAAAATCACCTTCAAGAGACACAAAAGAAGATGGCTCTTCAATATTTGCTTCTTCATTGAAGGAGGAATCATTCGAATCAAGGAGAGTAGCATCAACATGAAATATATGAGAAAATTATTCATCATGATCAAATTCATCAGAGAATGTATAGGCCAAGAAATCTTCAGAGAGATTACAAGAGGATATGCTAGGTTCACTCCATGCTTCATCTTTTATTTCCTGCAAAACAAAAGCTTTGTCCAAAATTTTCCAAAGCTCAAATGGAAATTCAGAAGAATGTATGAGATGATGTATATTTGGAGACATTTCCAAGAACATGATTCCATAATATCTATCATAATTATTAATCCAATCAATCTTCTCTTCATAAGACTCATGTTCACTCAATGCACCAATTGAGACATCAAAGAGACATTGACTCTTCAAGTATGCGCTCATCTTTTTCCTTCAATCAGAATAGTTGAAAGGAGATAGTAGAGGAAATTTTGAATCCATATAGAAGTTTTTGATATGCTAAAAGATATAATCTCTACAAAATGCGAAACAAAACTAGGAGAAAATCTTGTAAGCTAGACAAGGTCTTCTTCAGAGAGGGATAGGAGATTGGATGCGCTCCTCAACTTTGTAGAACTTGATCAATCTTGCTGCTATGATACAATGTATAAGATGGAAAGGTTGTGCTCCCCAAAGATATGATACCATGTATAAATAATATACCAATGCTATGAGCAATGATGCTAAGAAGAAGCACAAGGAATAGATCTTGCTACTAAGAATTCTCATAAGCATACACAGGAAAAATAGAGAGAAGAAAAGAGATCGAATCACATGAATTAAGAGATGAATATTCGTGTGTATCCTTCCATTGAATAATGATGAATAATAATGTACATAAATATTACATCCCTCATAGTAAAATCGAGTTGTATGGAGACAACTCATAAAGCTAAAAAAGGTTGACTTACAAAAATATAGAAAACCCCCTTATGTGGCTAAATCACTTCACAAATCTATCAAGGAACTCATGAATTGGAAAACAAATGAGTGAGTTGTCAAGGATATGGAAAAAAAATTCTAATCCTAGAAAATGGAGTAAAATTCATGAATGATGGGTTGGCAACAAAAGCACCCATTTTCCTAGTTTGACTAGCTTTAACTTATCCAAAGAAAAGAAGAAAAAATAGAATTAAGCATAATCTACTGTAAAGTGTTGTATACTAATTATGGATGGTCAAAAGGTGGTCAAAATCAACCCAGAATTAGAAATAAATCATTCATAGGATATAGATGACATGTATTGACTTTAAGGTGTAAGTGGATGCCAACTAATTAGGCTAGTGGGTGAATAATTAATCAAATATTGATTAATTATTTTATCGTAAGTTATGAGTGGGTTTAATATATTCCAACAAGATATATGGGGACTAGATCAGGTATAATTTCTTAGTGGTTCTCATTATTATATTTCTTGTATTGATGATTAAACTAGAAAAAAATGGGTTTATTGCATTAGACATAAATATGATTCGTTTGATACTTTTAAGAAGTGGAAAGCATTGGTTGAGAATGATACAAGAAAAATGTTGAAATGTATCATATATGATAATGGAGGTGAATACCACAAGGATTTTGATAGTTTTTATTCATATCATGGGATTCTTAGAGAGAATATAGTCCCAGGAACACCACAAGAAAATGGTGTCTCAAAAAGGATGAATAGAATGATCATGGATAATGCAAGGTGTATGAGATTGCATGGAGAGTTTCCCTTACAGTTTTGGTATGATGTTGCAAATGTTGTTGTTTACATAATAAAGGGAGGTCCTTCAAGTGATTTGGATGGTGGTATTCCATAGGAGGCATGGACAAGTAAAAAGGTAACTGACTCATTTATGAGAACTTTTGGTTGTGAAGAATTTTTCGATATTGATAAACAAAATATAACAAAAATTGAGGCTAAATCCAAGAATGCACCTTTATTGGATACAATATTGATGATTTTGGTTATCATTTATGGGATTATGTTAGAAAACAGGACCACAGAGCAATAACAGATATACAGTTAAATCATAAACAAGATGCAAAACACATTAAAACATTGCATAGAGACACATATATAATGTTGTTCACCCAAACGATGGGCTACATCCACAAAGAAATTGTCAACCTTTTTATTACAGTCTAGAAAGGTGAAGGGATACAACCTGCAGAAAAACCACTGCACTTCCTCTTCACGCTCTCACAGTCCCTCTTCCAATACAATACAAAACCATACTCAGTCATTTTACAATGCTTTATTTTATAGGGGAATTACAATGGGAAAATTCTAGGGTTAAACTAATACCACGGGTCTGCAAAACTGATGGCCAACACATATACCAAAAAAAATTCTAGGGGGCTCCACCCCTGAACCCCCTTTTTCGAGGAACTGCCCCAAACCCTAAGGAAAGGAAAATGAGTGTACAATACACCTGGGGTACAAACACGGCTGAATAATATATCTGGATCTGGAAGATCATGCTCCACAACCAACAGATTATGCAAATCACAAAATTATTAGGAGTAGAGATGTAGTGTTTAATGAAAAGGTCATGTATAAATATCAGTTGTAGGGAAATAAAGAGGAAAAGGAAACACATAGTACACAATTATTGATGGAATAAAATAAAATAGAGATTAAAAGTTGTCAGAAAATCAAGAATAATAGAAAATACCTCAAACTCCTGCAAGTGTAAGAAGATCTACCATGTTAAGTAGACCCATTGGACGATTCTCTCCTTCATTGTATTATTTATTGATGACTGATTCTGGTGAACCAAAATGTTATGAACAATCAATGCAGGTGGAAACTAGAAAGAAGTGGGGCCAATACATGAATGAGGAGATGGACTCATTGGTAAGAAACCAAACTTTGAATTTAGTTGAGTTTCCTGCAAGTAAAAGAGAATTGCAGAATACATGGGTTTACAAGTTGAAGGAAGAAGAGCGAGGAAAGAAGCAGTACAAGGATAGACTTGTTGTAAAGGGGTTTTCACAAAATAAATGTATAGACTTTGATGAAATGTTTTTTCCTATTGTTAAAATGAATTCAATTAGGACTATTTTAAGTCTAGTGGTTGTAGAATATTTGCATCTTGAATAGTTAGATGTAAAAAGGACCTTTCTCCATGGGGATTTGTAGGAATATATTTATATGCAGCAACCATATAGCTATGAGGTAAAAGGGAAAGACAGTTTGGTTTACAAGTTTAAGAATAGCTTCTATGGACTGAAACAAGCTCTAAGATAGTGGTATCTAAAATTTGATAAGTTTATGACATAATAGGGTTATACTAGATGTCATTCTGACCACTGTGTTTGATTCAAGAGGATAGATAATGGATTATATATTATGTTGTTATTGTATGTAGATGACATTATTGTTGTAGGTTCTAACATGTAGCATATAAATGTACTCAAATGAAAACTAGTCAAATCATTTGTGATTAAGGATTTGGGTGTTGCAAAACAAATCCTTAGTATGAGAATAACAAGAGACGGCAAAAAACACAAATTGACATTGTCTCAGGGAGAGTACATAGAAAAGGTGTTATAAAGGTTTAGAATGAAAAATGAAAAACTAGTTAGTACACCTTTGGCCAACCATTTCAAAATAAGTAAAGATATGTGTCCTAAGACAAAGGAAGAGATAGAATACATGTCCAAGGCTCCCTATTCATCAGCACTTGGAAACTTGATGAATTCCATGGTGTGCACAAGACCAGATATTGAACATGCAGTGGGAGTTGTGAGTAGGTATATGAATAATCCATGTAAAAAGAATTAGAGTACAGTATAGTGGATTCTCAGGTATTTGAGAGGTACCACTTCTTATGCATTATTTTTTTGGAGGTTCATAATTTTTTTTACATGCATATATTGATGTAGATATGGAAAATGATAAAGACAAAATGAATAGCACCACAAGGTATGTTTTTACTGCATGTGGAACAATAGTAAGTTGGATTTCAAAAATGCAAAAGATTGTTGCACTTTCAATAATAGAAATAGAGTATGTTGCTACTATAGAGGCTAATAAAGAGATGACTTGGTTGCAAAGGTTCATGGAGGAATTGGGTAAGAAGCAAAAGAATATAAAGTTGTACAATGATAGCCACAATTCCATTCATACTGCAAAGAAATCATTCTTACATTCAAATACTAGACATATACAAATCAAGTTCCATTTCATAAAATATATGTTATGTAAGACGAACTCCTAAAGTTGGAAAATATGCATACCAGATAGAATCCTATAGACATGTTCAAAAATGTAGTAACCAAAGACAAGTTGAGTTCCATATCAGTTTATGTTCGTCATAAATCATGAAGGTGAAAAACATAAATTTCCTAGCTCCAAGGCTCATCATATAGTCAAGAAAGTGCACCGGCGGTAGAGTTGTTGTGATCAATATCCATGCAAGATGTTATTGGTTATGGAATCATGATCTTCCTTATTCATATATGTTATTGTTCAGTCGTGTTTGTACCCCAATTTTATTGTACACTTATCCTAGTAGGGGGGTGTTGGGGGACCATCCCCCTATTAATTTGTCACAGTGGTCTAGGAACTGAAAACACAGTCCCACAAAGAATACAAACAAATATGCATAAAATTGGCAAAATGGTGTTGTAATGGAAGTAGCAGCTTTGTATAATCAAATGAAAGAATGATGATACGATACAATGATCATACTAGATGCATGAATTCCAATACAATTCGAATTCCCAAGGATGTCATTTGAATTTAATGAGTGAGTCTAGCTTAATTGAATGTAAGTCATAGTGAACACTCAAGTTAACCACTGATCAAAACCCTAATTGACTCAACTAAGTCCTAACTGAAGTCAAAGTGTAATAAATGACTGAGTCTAACTAATACTAGCTCAAACACATGTCACTACAAGCCAACCAACAAGTGGTAGTGCATCAGTGACTCCAATGAACACCGATGAGGTTAACTGAAGTCTAATTGACAATCAGAAGTGGTTGGAGGTGCCCTTGTTGACTCCAATTCATTAAATATTAATTAAATAATCAATTTAATGAAAGTAGGCACCTTCACTGCTCTTTTTAACTGATTGTAACCATCAGCAATTAAGTGCATTTATGACACTCAGATCACCCTCATAGTACTCTAGTTAGCCTCCCCGAATGAAGGAGAAGGCTTAGTTGGACTCCTTGACTGAAGATAGGCATGGGTGTGGTCATGCTGATGTCATACAATGGTCCTCTGATGTAAATTAAGTCAATTAAACTTAGGATAGTGGTTTAACTAGGCCAAATTCACCAAAATGAGTGTGTATGGTGATAAATGTCTCCAACACCCCCCCTTAAGCTATACTCAGGGGGAGTAGAAAACATAAAGTGAATAAGAATGCTAGGGCCCCAACAAAAAAGGCCATAGGTCACCCTATACAATACTAAAACTCAAACAATGCTAAAAAACAAACTAATTGAGGAAAAGAGGGAAAACCCAGTGGGAACCCCCCCCCCCCCCCTCAAGGTGAACATTGAAAGTAGTTGGATCACCCTGATGAACTCACCCCCAACAGTGAACGAAGGTAAGTGAACTTTTTTTCTGAACATCTCTTGGTGAAGATGTCTGCAATCTTCTCATCAGTCGTGCAGTATTGCAGAATGATGCTTATGTCATGCACTAGCTCCCTGATATAGTGCATGTGTATCTCTACATTCTTGGTCCTCTACATGGTAACTGGATATGTGGATATATTAATAGAACTTTTATTGTCACAAAATAGGATAGTGGACAAAGTACTACCAATATCAAACTCTGAAAGAATTCTTTGCAACCAAACAACTTGGATATACTCGGCCTTTGCTGAAGACAATGCTATGGTGGCCTGATTTTTTATAGTCCAGCAAATGGGGCCACCACCAAACATGAATACATATCCATAAGTTGACTTCCTATCAATAGAATCACCCTCCCAATCAAAATATGTGTATCCAACCAGCTCTAGCTCAGAGTCTACAACATAGTGAATGTCGTAGGTCATGGTTCCCTGAATGTACTGGAGGATCCTCTTGGCTAACTTACAATGAAGATAATGGGGCTACTGCATGTATCTTGATACAACATTCATGGCATAACAGATATCATGCCTATAATGAGTCAATTACAACAAGCTATCAATCAGTTGTCGATAAATAGTGCAGTCCATGGGAGGTGTGCTTTCTCCTTCCTCAAGGCTGATCCCTGAAAGGAAATGGAATGGTGTAGGACTACCTTTAGACATGTTAAACTATAATAATAGTTCTGATATGTATTTATACTGAGTGACCATTATCCCATCATAATTTTTCTCAATTTTGAGCCCAAAAATTTGCTTTAAGAGCCCCAAATCGCTCATTTCAAATGCATTGTGGAGAACCGTTTTGATGACTGAAATAGAAGCAACTGTGCTACCTGTGATCAGTAAGTCATCAACATATAAAACAATAATAATAAAATTACCATCATACTGCTGTATATACAAATTTGTATCTGATCTACACCTTTGGATGTTTTGCAAGAGAAGGAAGGCATCCATCTTGGAATACCACTCTCTTGGGCCCTGTTTTAACTTGTATAGTGACTTCTTTAGCTTGAAAACCAAATATGGATCAGAATTGTAGCCCTCGGGCTGTTTCATGTATATCTCCTCATGACAATATCCATGCAGAAAGGCTGACTTAACATCCATATGATGCGCTTCCCAGTGCTTAGATGCTGAAATTGCCAAAACTAGGCGGATGGAGTCCATTTTTGCAACTGGTGCAAAAGTCTCATGCTAGTCCACACCTTGGACCTGGGAGAAAAATTTTGCCACCAGAATTGCCTTATATTTTTAGTTGCTTCCATCTACAGCAACCTTATTCCAAAACACCCACTTTCATTGATCCAATTTCCTTCCCGAAGGAAGAGAAACTAGCTCCCAAGTTGTGTTTTTCTGAAGAGAATTCATCTCTTCATCCATGGCAACTTGCCATCTCGGATCCTTCTGAGCATAGTAGGACTTTGGGTCTGAAATTATCATAAAATAACAAGATTCATACAGAAAATAATCAAGACAAGAGAGAGAAATACCTGCTCTTTGGAAATAAGACCGAGTTCTCCTTGGATCATCCGGATTTCCAATGTTATCTTCTGCAAAGGAGAGGGTCTATCGGGCCCATGTTAGGAGATGATTTTGTACTTTAGGTTCTTATTCAGCATCTGATGTTTGCTGTACATTGATATCATAAATTAGAGGATCCAAATCAGGGTCATCACCCCCAATTTCATCATCCAAATATTGAGTAGAATAGGAAGGAAATTCAGTAGTTTTCTCCTTCACTAGTTCCACCTCCTGAAGAGGCTCATCGAACTTGACACTCTTTCGATGATGATATATTTTGTTTTGATATCCAGTAGCTTGAAACCTTTTGATTCATTAGGATACCCAATAAACAGACATTCTATGCTTTGTGGTTGCAAAGCCCTCCTTTTATCAAGTGGAATTCGGGCCCACGCAGTGGACCCAAACACCCGCAAATTCGACACATCTGGCTTGTGTCCAAAGTATGCTTGTTGGGCACCCAATATGCAAGTTATTTAGAGATAACATACAGAGTGTTCAATATTTATTGTCAACCCAAGGAATTATTTTATTTCAAGGATATCATGCACTATATATGCTTAAAGACTGAGTTGCTATTAGTAAACAATCCTATTCTCTTCTCGGCTACGCTCATCCCAAGGATCCACTTAATCTAGTTTACTCTCTAAAGGATATAGTAATAATTACCTTTTATTGTTCTTGATCTAGAATTGAAAGATTCGAGAAATCACATCTAGAATACTTTTGCAAAAAGGTGAAATCCTGTTTACCAAACCATCTAATGATTCACCCAACTATCTTGATCTAATTATTCTAGAAGTCCAGCAAACATGAATTGAGTTCAGCTATTCTAGAAATTCAGAATACAGGAATGAAATTCTGCAACTATGAAAGAAAAGGAATAAACTACAAGAATCTATAGAAACAACAATTGGAAGATCTAGGGATGAACAAGGCTATTACAGCTACCACATAGTTGCATAAGAAACAATTACCTATACAGTCAACTGTCACACCATACCACTGCAGCTTTTCAAGAGATGCAATTAATAACACACTATAAATCAACAACTGTTGCAGCTTACTATGAGGAAATGCAATTATCACAGCATCAAATGATAGAATAATTATAATTTCCTAATTTAACTCAGCAATCCCTATGGGAAGGCAAGCCCAACCTTCACACAGAGATGCAGGAAGTAACATGCATTAAAACACTGAGATCTGAAGTACCTCATTTTATTAAAGAGGGCAGATAAATCACGCAACCTCAGTCATAGCTAATACAATAATTTGGTTAAGGGTTCAACCCATTGCTCAGAATATCTCCCCATATTTATACAATTTCAATCATGACATCATGTCCCTATTATTGGGCAGCCATGAAGATCTCTGATCTTTAGGTTGCCTCAATTACAATAACTATTATAGTCATGGTAGGATGAGAATAGAAAATATAGGGAAGCTGTTAATTGACCCATAAATAATGATCCTAATTGATTGACCAAGTATTCTGTAGATAACAGCTACTTTTGAGTAGTAGCACACTGTTGCCTCCAAATCTGATGCAATCTATTGCAGCTACCCTTGTACAGCTCGCATGGAATGATACACTGGGGCTGGGTTCTTTGGGAAATGGTGTGATGGATGGAAATCATCTTTAGCAATGAATGTCCATCCTTCCCTTAGCATGTTTGTCCCTCTACACCTGCATTCTCTATATCTCAAAATACCTTTATAAACCATCATATGTTAGCATATCTTAAGATATAGAGCCTTGATTACCACAATCCTAAGCATTAATAAAATAATACAATGATTAACCATACCTTTGTGACTTGAGGGGAATAGTGAGGGAAAATCATATGTTTAGCATGCAGAATAGGGTAGGATGAGGCAAAAAGAGGTGGATAAGGATGGTAAAAAAGGGGCCATTTTTGGGCCCAACATCTCCCCCCAATTGTCCTGTTGCATGTCCTCGTGCAACAATCTCGATCATTGTGAATCTAAATCTTGCACTATGCTTTGTTCATGGAGAGAAGAAAATTTGTAGGGGAATTTAGGCATTCCTTCTCTTTCTATAAACCCTTTATGGACAACCCAATATCTCCAACATTTCTGCTCTTCTGCCCTGGTTAATGAGAAATCCTCATTGTACGGTTTTGCTAGCCACCATATGAGAGGAAATTTAAATTTCAGTACCAGCCAATTAACCCCACATTCCCTTATACATCCAACATAACCCTCAATCCTGGAAAGTGCTTGTTCAAAATTTCTATAACAATAGGGGTCCCTATTTATGAGGGTTGGATAGGCAACCTACCATCTGCTCTTACTACCTTCCAAAACTGTTTGTTCAGTGTATGGAAATCTGGTTGGTACAAGTAGAAATAACCTCTTCCTATAGTTCCATTATATGTCGAGTTTCGATGGGGCATGAGAGTAGACTCTGGTGTCGAGCAAGGAGAAGACGAGGATTTTGAGGCTTACTTCAGATCCAAATATTAGAGTGGGATTCATTGTGATAAATGGATTGGAAAGACCTTTTCGACTGAATATGATTGCTCACAAAAGAAGCAAAATCCCTTAGCTGAACATCGCTTGAAAAAAGAACAGGATTCGAATGGAGGTCCAAAGGACAAGCCATCTCATGCAAATAAAGCTCACACAGCAAATTCTGGTCCTCAAAATTACTTCTCAAAAATGTTTCCAAGAATTTTGCTGAGGTTGTTATTTCATATGATCTCCCTTCTTTCACAGCCGTTAATTTAAACCAAATAAAATGTTCGAGTAAAAAGACATGGTAAGAGGAGGATGGTACCCTGGTGCCCAATAATTCCTGAGAAAGAGCATACACCTGGTCTTTTTCCACCTACATAGACCTGAACTTTTTCAGCTCCCTCAACTCCTTCTGTAGTTCTTCCACATGAAGTTTCTAGGTCATGAGTTCTTCTGCCCATTTTTCCTTCAATCCCCTAATGGTCTTTCTATGTTCAGTGAGGGAAACCATCCCTTCTTGGTGTCTTTCCACCTGACTCCTCCACTTCCTTACTTCCATTCTCAGGATCGAGAGTTCTTCTGTAAGCTTCAAGGTCTCTTCTTCTTCAGGATGCTCCTCCCTATCAGAATCCAGATTAATAAAATTTTGAGGAAGTCCGACCCACACCTTATAACCTGATGTGCCACATTGGACATTCTGCACTTCTGGAGTTACTTCTGGCGGTGTTGGTTCTTGTGTAACAACATCCCTTCTTGATATTTCTTCTGCAACAACTTCAACCACTGGTATTCCTGAAACAACTTCTGGAGATGCTGGTTCTTGTGTAATAGCATCCTCTTTCTGGGGTTCTCCTATAGCAACTTCGGTAGCTGATTGTGAGGATGTTGGTTCTTGTGGGAGAACTTCCTCCTAAATTTTAATCTTCTTATCTACCTAATTATCAGCTGCAATTTAAGCAGGGGAGTGTAAGGCTGTTGGTTCTTGTGTGAAAGAGCCATGTTCTTCTTTTTCCTCACGCTGCTAGGATTGTATGTCTTCTTCAATATGAGGTTGTTCCTCAAGGATTTCAGTATCACCTGAGGATTGTGATTGAGTTTGTTCATCCTCACCTAAATTCACATCAGGAATGATATCCAATTCGGGGTTGGATTCTTGTTGCATCCCGTGAGTCTCTACTGAAATTTCCAAGGATGTCAGTTCTTGTGTAATAACATCCTGGTTTACTTCTTCATATCCCTATTGTGATTCCATTTCTAATATCTCAGTGTCATGAGACAATTCAGGAGTCATAGTGCAAAATTTCTTCATTGAATTCCAGAATGTCTTCAATCCCTGGTTCTTCTTCCCTCATTTGGATGACCACTTGAACAAGAAAATTCAAAGGTGCTGGTTCTTGTGTGTCAGCATCCTGCTCTACCTCACCATTGTTCTGCTGTTGTGGTTCCATTTCTATTATTTCTATGTCATGAGAGGGTTCAGGGGTCACAGTGCAATCTTCCTCAACAAAATTAGGAATAACCTCATCCTCTAGTTCCTCTGTCCCAAATCAGGTGGTAGTTTCAATAGGAATATTCAAAGATGTTGGTTCTTATGTGACAACATCCTGCTCATCTGCAAATCCCTTTTCCTGGAGTTTCTCTTGGGGAGTCTCACCATCTTTCCAATCAGGTTGTCCCTATTCCTCCATAGTTGTAGGTGCAGACTACTGTGTTTCAAAGGCACGAACTATGACCTTGTAACCTGACTCATCAAATATTTTTCCACACACAGGACATACCACTCTTTCTTCCTCATTGCTAGCCTCAGTAGGAACTAATCCTTCCAGTTGGTCTGTAGCTTCAACCAATGTGTGCAAGTTCCTTTCATTATGTTTTCTACATGCTTCCTTCCAATTTTCTAATTCCTTTTGGAGTGCTTGTGCTTCCTCTTTGAATAGCCCATTTTCAAACAAAAGTCCTTCAATTTGTGGTTCTTCTATGACTGGTTCCTATGGGGCATCGATTGCTTTGGGTCTAAGAATGGGGAACTCAATTTATGCTCCTAGGGTTGCCCATCTTTCCCTTGTTCCTTTTGCTGTTGTGACTGACCTGGTTCTTTTTCGTCTTATTGGTGGTGATGCCTTTATTTCATCTTTTGATCTCTTCCTTTTTCCCTGTGGCACTGGAGTTTATAAATTCACAGCTGAAGTGGAAGGGATATCCCCAGTTCCGACATTTTCTTGTTCTTCAGGATGTTCTTCCTCAATCAAGGTTCCTCCCCATTTAGGGGAATATTCAATGGTAACCACCTCAATGTTTTATTCTGTTATCATATCTCCAACATCTTCGGTTTCAACTATTGCAGCATCTAATGCTGCTCCAGTTTCAACCTCTGCTGTCATAGGTGCCCAAATATTTTGTCTTTTCATAGGGTTTTCTTATACATCCTCTCCCAATTGTTCTACTTGTTCTCCTGCTTGATCCTCTGATCCAGTCTCATCTCCCCCCCCCATCTAAATTGGAGGGGCTTCGAACCTCCTGTTGCTCTACATTTCCCCCCAACTATGGATTGACTGACTCTTCTTGATTTTGAACAGACCCCATGAGTACACATACTTCCATTTCCTCTTCTATTGGGAGACCGGGCAGAAGAACAGGTTCTTGAACTTGAGCTGTAAATTGCTCCTAGGTCTGGTTGTGTTGAGAAAGGGTCTACAAGATTATTAATTTAATGAGGCCATGGTGGGTAAGTGAAGAGAGTTGATGCTTAGAAGCTCATACAAACCCCTCCATATGATGTAAATCATTGAATAAATAAAATGGAATGTTTAGCAAAGCCATGTGACAGAGATGAGATAATAAAGGAAACTTAGAGTGATAAATTGTTTGATACCTACCTTCATAGGTGATATACTTCTTGAGAAAAATTTCCACTTGATTCCATGGGAGTGGCAGTGATTGTAATGCTATCCCCCTCTGTGATGGTTGAATGTGCTCCCCTTCCTTGAGAAAATCCTGCACTGCTACTAGATTGGGGGTTCTTCATCCAAACCAAGCTTTTCCCACCTGGGGAAGACCAGTGACCTCAGCCACTATGGCTTCAGAGACTTCAATACACAATCCCCAAACCTCTGAGTAGGTTTCTGTAAGATTGAAGGTGAACTGTAAAGTTGTTTCACGGAGAAATTCATTTAGGTGTTGGAAGAATTCAGTCCAGCCCGTAGCTTGAAAGATGGTGAAAACTTCAGCATTTCGTCTGAGTTCTCGCATGTTTGGAGGTTCATACTGAGCTGGAATACCCATGTTTGTCAGCCTTCAGAGGTATGTTGCAGTCCAACAAATTACATATTTCAACAATGGAGGTTAAAGCACAAAGTATGCATGAACAATTGAGAGTGGAGTTGGGTAAATTCGGAAAGTTTCAGTGCATCGAATTAGTTGGAATTTATCCCAAATTAGGAAAGGTAGCGGTTATCAAGTAACATAATTAGTCATTAAGTTGCAAGAGTGGAGAGCTAACGATGTGATAATGGGCATAGAAAAGAAGGTATGATTAATATTGCCAGATCCCATTAATACTTATTCAAGTAGTTAATAAAAGTCATACCTTCGAAAATACGTTATGGATGATGTTCTTTGGAGAATAGTAGAACCTGTGATGTGCAGTCAATAAATGTAATCATTATTACAGGGGTGTTGTAATGACCTTTTCCGTCAGTGAACCAAAAACCATCGTGTCAAAATGGTCGGAAGCATGATGAGTGCTAGAGTATAAGTCGAATTACTGGCATCAGGAATTGGAGCCATATCTGGAGGAGTTGCTAACCATAGTTGCAAAGAGTTCTGCCAATAACAGAGGAGTCACAGCTGCAGGTCAAAAATAAATCAGACAGTTCAGCACAGTCACAACCTTGGATTATAGAAAAATTAGCCAAATGTATCATAGTCACAGCCACTAGAAAAGGTGTCGCAGCTACCGAAAAAGGTGTCGCAGTTGGAGGAAAAAGGTGTCATAGCTAGCGGAAAACGGTGTCGTAGCTGCCGAGAAAGATGAAAAAGGCGTTAGGTTGACGGTGTTGCAGCTTCCAGAAAAGATGAAAATGGACAAAAGTAAAATGGTGTTGCAGCTGCTGGAGAAGATGAAAAAGGTGTTAGGTTGACGGAATTTGATGGTGTTGGGGCTACTGGAAAAGAGGAAAATGGACAAAAGTAAAATGGTGTTGCAACTACCGGAAAAGATGAAAAAGCCATTAGGTTGATGGAAGCTGACGGTGTTGCAGCTACCGGAAACAATGAAAATGGACAAAAGTAAAATGGTGTCACAGCTACATGGAATAAAATAAGGGCAAAAATTTTAGGGTGGTGCAGCTATGCAAAACAGGGTAAGGGTGGAAGTTCTACGGTGTTACAGCTATGCAAAATGGAGTAAGGGTGTAAGTTTTACGGTGTTGCAACTACAACAGATTTAATCAATGAATTTTCTTCTGGTGCAGGGAGTTACAGAAGAACGACACTGGTCACTAGGCCTGATGATGAACACTGCTCTTTAGGCGCTTCCCTACACATTTGATAAAAAAAATGGATCAAGTGCGAAAGAAAACAATAGTAATAACAAACAATTTATTTATGTACAAAACTTCATATGAGATTTACAGCGATTAACTAAGGTTTGATAGGGGAAGAAAAAAATTCCTGCCCTTGTGCTAGCTGGTAGTCTGGATTAGCTGCAATATGTGATGTAAATTCATCCTTTGAAATGGGCTTATGGTACAGGCGTAGCCTGTGACCATTAGCAAATAATGGTGTGCAGTTCTCATCAATGGTTACTAGGTGGACCGTACCATTATCGAATACTCTATCTACTAGGTGTAGGCCTAGCCATATTGTGCATAATTTACCCTTGAAATCTCTTTTGAATCATGAATCGTATAATACTACCCCGTATCCCCCACAGAATACTTTCTTCTTAATGAATCGGTCGTGCCAAGTGGACCTATGTTGCTGGATTAATACAGTCTGATCTACAACGGCTAGCCAGTTCTCGTCAAGTTTGTTTAATTGATTCAATATTCTCTTATGGGATTCAGTTACATCTAGGTTTACCTATGTGGCTGTCTTCAAAGTCTTAATCTCAAACTCAATTAGGAAGACAACACTTTTCCCATACACCAAGTCATAAGGATAGAAACCTGTAGTGTTTCGCCAAGTGGTACGATATGCCTATAATGCTTCCGGAAGCCTTTAAGCCCAATCTCTACGATGGCTCTTGACCATCTTGGTAAGGATAGCTTCAATGACTTTGTTAGAGCTTTCCACCTGGACATTGGCTTGGGGATGGTAGGGTGAAGCTATCCGATGCTGAATATGGTACTTCCATAGTAGAGCTTCAAATTGATGCGACACAAACTGCGGTCCTCCATCGATAACCACTTCCTTGTGTACCCTGAAACGGGTAAAGATTTCACTATACAGGAAATCAATCATAGCTTGGTCATTGGCTTTCACTAGATCCATAGCTTCTACCCATTTCGTCATGTAGTCGGTACAGACCAAGATGTAGGATTTTTGCTTGGAATGAGGGCTGATAGGACCAATAAAATCTAAATCCCACCTATCAAAGGGTTCAACCACAATTAGTGGTTGAAGAGGAATTTGATCTAATCTATTGGGTTGGCCCATCCTCTGGCAACTATCACAATACTAGACATATTTTTTGCATCCCTAAAAAGGATCACCCAATAGTATCCCATTCTGAACGCTTTGCGTCCTGTCCTTCTGTCTACAAAATCCCCCCCACAAGGCTCATCATGGCAGGCCTTCAAAATATGGAATATATCATCTTCTCTTACACACCTTTTGATCTCAAGATCAGGGCCTCTATAAAAGAGATGACTATTTACCAAACAATACCTAGAACTTTGCTTAATAATTTTCTTTTTTTTCTCTTTTGGACAAATGTGCTGGAAGCTTTCCTACATCTAAGTAATTAGCGAAATCTACATACCAATGGGAGTGAGCTGAAATTGCAAATAAGTGTTCATCTGGAAAAGAGTCCTCAACAAGAAAATTATCATCACTGTTAGTGACATGAGATAAGAAATTAGGGACAACATTTTCTCTTCCAGGTCTGTCTATAATGGTATCATCAAACTCCTGTAATAATAAAATCTATCTAGTCACACTAGCATTAGTAACAAGTTTATTCATTAGATATTTGATGGCAGAGTGGTCAGTGTGCACAAATGTAGGATATCCAGTAATATAATGTCGAAATTTTTTAATCGAGTAAACAATGGCTAAGAACTCCTTCTTGGTGACAGTATAATTAAGTTAAGAAGGGGCTAAGTTTTTACTAATATAATAAACTGCATAAGGTACTTGACCATCCTATTGTCCTAAAACTGCTCCAATGGCAGTATCAGAAGCATCTGAAGAAATATGAAAGGGTAGGGTCCAATTGGGTCCTCTTAAGATGGGAGCTATGGACAGCTTCTCCTTAATTTTAACAAATGCTGTCTGGCATGCCTCATTCCAAACAAATTGCATGTCCTTCATTAACAGTGAAAACAAAGGAGAGGCAAGTTTGGAAAAGTTTTCTATAAATATTCGATAATATCCAGCATGCCCTAGGAAACTTTGCACTTCTTTTTGAGTTATAAGAGTAGGTGTATTTTTTATTACCTTGATTTTTGAGGGATCCACCTAGATGCCATCAGCAGAGATGAAATGACCCAATACTACTCCTTCACTCATCATCATATGGCACTTTCCAGTGCTTAAAGAGAGATGGGTTTGTTCACAGCGAGTTAAAACCTTTTCCAAATTTTTCAATGCTTCTTCAAAATCCTTTCCATAGGGAGTAAAATAATCCATAAAAAATTCCATACTATCATTAACTAATTTTGAAAATATGTCGATCACAGCTCTTTGAAATGTTGCTAGTGCATTGCATAAACCAAAGGGTATCACTTTGTAAGCAAAAGTTCCCCAGGGACAGGTGAAGTTAGTTTTATCCTGGTCTTCAGGAGCAATCTAGATTTGATTGTACCCGCTAAACCCATCTAGGAAGGAGAAGAACTTCCTCGATAAGGTGTCGAGTACTTGATAGATAAAAGGCAAGGGAAAATGATCTTTTTGTGTTTCCTTGTTAAGCTGTCTATAGTCCACACAGAATATCCATTTACAATTTTTATTTTGTACTATTACGAGTGGGGACACCCACTCACTGTCTAAAATGGGATATATAAATCCCGCTTCCAAGATTTTCTGAATTCTTCCTTCATTATGTCCCTAAGATTGGGGTTCATTCGTCTTTCAGGCTGGCACACAGAATGGGAGTCACTTTTAATATAAATATGATGGGTGCATAGGATAGAGGGAATACCCCTCATGTCTGTGTACTCCCAGGAAAATGCCCCCTTATGTTCTTTTAAGAGACTAATCAAGCACTTCTGTTCATCTAGGGAGAGGCTGGGGTTAATATTCAAGGTTTTTCTAGACTCTACCTCGATAGGAATACTTTTCAAATTTTTCAATACTGGAACTATATGAGTGTCATTGACTAATGTCTCTTCTGTGAGATTTTCTTGTTCCTCCTCACCTAGAGTAATATTCAGGATTTGATAAATTTCCTTATTGATAGAAGTGGGTTCACTGATTAAATTATTAATGGCGTCATCTTCAGCTTCATCCTTAAAGGTTAAAGCCTTCTCTATTGTTAATAATGGTTGAAGGCCCTCTTCTTCCTCTAGCTCCATCCATAAAGAAGATTCAACTTCTAAGATCGGTCAAGATGGAGGATAGAGAGTGAGGTTCTTTGTCTCGGTGCCATCTGATATGGTCATAGACCCAAATCGGCAATTGATGCAAGGATCAGCTAAAGCTAACCAAGGCCTTCCCAGGATCAGTGGGTGTGCTCCTAGCTGCGACTTAGGTTGTATAACCTAGAAGTCAGCAAGGTACTCCCAAGAATCAACTGAGATGACAAGATCACCCAAAATTCCTTCAGGTTGAATATTGGATCTATCTGCCAGTTCTAAAATGGTGCGGGTTGGCCTGAGGTTAGTGAGCCCGATTTTTCTTACAATTTCAATATTCATAGCATTAATCCCTGCTCCTAAATATACCAGTACATTGGGTATATGTGTATGCCCAATCTGTACAGTGACAATGGGATTCCCAGGATCATCACATTTGGCCAAAAGGGTTTTTCCCATTATTAATGTAGATAATTTCCCTATGACATGAACAGTGGGAGGATCCCTGGGTTTCCTTCCTGGTTTCCTTGTGCACAGATATAGAAAAGTTCTAGCATATATAGGTACATCTTGAAGAGCTTGAATGAGGGGAATTTTAACATAAAGGTTTTTTTAACTCTCCTAAGAGGTTAAACTCAGTTTGTCCTACTACCATTGGTAGCATTAATCTTTCAGGGTACAGTGGTTTCCTAATCATCTAGGTAGGTTGTATGTTGCTAGATGTATTATTTTGTTTTTTAGCCAATACATTAGTGGGATGTTTATCATCTTCAATGATGGGGGATGCATTAGATAGATGCTGTTGACTTACCCCTTATTCATGCACATGGGATGGAACATCCTCAATGATCACAGACTCCACTACCTTTCATGATCATAAGCGAATATCGTTGCAGGACAAGAGTAAGGGAGTAAATAGGCATGTCGATAGTCTCAAATTGATGGACTATTTTATTATTTGGGTTAGTATTAGGTTGAGCAGGCAGTAGAGGTCGTATCGGCATATTGGGAGCAACATTGTTCTGCAATTGCAGTTGCAACTGCTGATAAGGATGAGGGTATTAAGGAGGGTATGGATGTTGAGAAAAGGGTTGATGTGGAGGCTATTGAGGAAACTAGTTCCCTGGATTGAAATTCCTCCATCCAAGAGACCAAGAAGTTGGTTGGTGTGGTGGCTGAACCCAGGGGTTCCAGTAGTTAAAATTTTGCATTGAAGGTTGAGAGGGGTACCATTAAGGTTTAGAATAAGATGAAGGTAATTGTGTATCCATGTGCTGCATATTATTCCAATTATTCATGTTATTCAAAAATGGAAATGGGTCTCGAGTCATACCTTGATTTTGAGGCTGCCAAGGCTTCTTTTATGCAATAAAGTAAGCTGGTTCCACCACTAGAGTTTATTCCTGTAGAACAACCTTCACTTGGGGTAGTGATGGGCATTCGTTTGTGTCATGGTTTAGCTCGCATAGCTGACGCACTTCTATCTTATTGAATGGGCACTCCTTCAAAGGGTGGTTCTTTCTACATCAAGGATAGAACACACCTAGTGTGAGATCCTCTACTGCTTGTTTCTGCTTTTCCCTCAGGACGTCTATTTCTGAGGAGATAGAGCTCATCATTTCTATTTTGAAATTTTCAAGGAGGTTGCCTATCTCTCCATGGGTGGCTCCTCCATTAGATGACTTCTGAGTTCTGTCGAAGGAATCACATTCTAATATATTCCATTTGTCCCACCTTTTATTCCTGGAAGATCCCCTGGAGTACCTTTTACACAGTTCCATAATTTTCTCGAAAGACTCCTTGGAGATATCCCCCTTTCCTAACAAGTTTAACATATCTAGGAAATCATCCCTAATCCCATGAAGTAGGATTATTTTGAGCACATCTAACCCCATATTAGTCTTTCCAGCTCTCTGCAAATTATATAAAAACCTCTGGACAAAATATTCCAGACTTTCATCATCTTTCTGTACCATTTTAAAAAATTCTTCTCTCTTGTCCTTGGTATTGCAATACTCTTGATATTTCTCTAGGAACACATGTTTCATCTTGTCCCAATTAGTGACAGTTCCACCTCCTAGGATCATAAGCCAACGTAACGCATTCTCCTTCAGAGTGGCAGGGAATAGTTTCAGCTCCTATGCGTTGGTGGTGTAATCATAGCTACGACAGAGGATATCAAATTCGAAAAGAAATTCATCTAGATCCTCTGTCGCTTTTTCATAAAAGAGGGGAAACACTGACAGCGATATATTTTTCATAGGGGCTATCCCTTCTGGTTGTTGAATTCGGAACTGAACTGTAGCCACCGTCCCTTCAGGCAGGGAATTACCTTCATGATGATGATTTTCTCCCATTGCCTCTTCCTCTTCTAATTTGTGTCTATTACTCATATCTTCTTCTCTTTTCTCCTCTTTGTTCTTCCACTGATCAACAAATTTTTGATGGAACTGTGTCCAATCCTCCTCAGTTACAACCTTCCCAATAATGTGATAGATCAGATCTCAATCAGCAGACCCTGCAGTACTAACTCTGTCCTCCTCTGCAGGGATATTCGAGGGTGTTGCAGCTGCTCGTGTGTTCTCAACTGTAGAACATGACGCTGGCACTCCAGGATTGGCAGAGCTTCTTCTGATAGGTGTTTCCTAATAGTGAGCCTTGGTAGAAGAATTGGTTCTATCAACCAGATCATCAATGAATGTTCTTCTCCCCAATTTTGGACCTCACCCATGACCTCAGCCACCTACAATGTTAGTGTTTTGTGGGGTTCTGGGATTTGTAATATCGTCATGCTTTACCCTTCTTGTATTCATGAAACCCAAATAATTCGAATCAAAAATTGAAGAAGACTGAATAGAAACAATTACAGGATGAAACTATGATAGTTTTTAATACTTATCCTCTCCGACAACGGCGCCAAAATGTTGGGCACCCGATATGCAAGTTAATTACAACTAACATACAGAGTGTTCAATATTTATTGTCAACCCAGGGAAGTATTTTATTTCAAGGATAACATGCACTATATATGCTTAAACACTGAGTTGATGTAAGTAAACAATCCTATTCTCTGCTCAGCTACGCTCATCCCAAGGATCCACTTAATCTAGTTTACTCTCTAAAGAATACAGTCACAATTACCTTTTACTGTTATTGATATAGAATTGAAAGATTCAAGAAGTCACATCTACATTAATTTTGCAGAAAAGCAAAATACTGTTTACCAAACCATCTAATGATTCACCCAACTATCTTGATCTAATTATTCTAGAAGTCCAACAAACATGAATTGAGTTCAGCTATTCTAGAAATTCAGAATACAGGAATGAAATTCTACGACTACGAAAGCAGAGGAACAAACTGCAAGAATCTATAGAAACAAAAATTGGAAGATCTAGGGATGAACAAGATTGTTATAGCTACCACATAGTTGCATAAGGAACAATTACCTATACAGTCGACTGTCACACCATACCACTGCATATTTTCAAGAGATGCAATTAATAACACACTGTAGATCAATAATCGTTGCAGCTTACTATGAGGAAATAAAATTATCACAACATCACATGACAGAATAATTATAATTTCCTAATTTAACTCAGCAATCCCTGTGGGAAGGCTAGCCCAGCCTTCACATAGAGATGATGGAAGTAACGCATGTTAAAACATGGAGATCTGAAGTAACTCCTTGTATTAAAGAGGGCAGATAAATCACACAACCTTAGTCATAGCTAATACAATAATTTGGTTAAGGGTTCAATCCCTGGCTCAGAATAGCTCCCCATATTTATACAACTTCAATCATAACATCCTACCCCTATTATTGGGCAGCCATGAAGATCTCTGATTTTCAGGATGCCTCAATTACAATAACTGTTACAGCCGTGGCAGGATGAGAATAGAAAATATAGGGAAGCTATTAATTGACCCAAAAATAATGATCCTAATTGATTGAACATTCTACATATCACAGCTACTTTTGAGTAGCGGCACACTGTTGCCTCCAATTCTGATGCAATCTGTTGTAGCTACCCTTGTATAGCTCACATGGAATGATACACTAGGGCTGCGTTCCTTGGGAAACGATGGGATGGATGGCGATCAGCTTTAGCAATGAAATTCCATCCTTCCCTTAGCATGTTCATCCTGCTACACCTGCATTCTCTATATCTTGAAATACCTTTATAAACCATCATATGTTAGCATATCTTAAGATATAGAGCCTTGATTACCATAATCCTAAGCATTAATAAAATAAGACAATCATTAGCCATACCTTTGTGACTTGAGGGGTAGAGTGAGGGAAAAACGTCTGTTTAGCATGCATAATAGGGTAGGATGAGGCAAAAAGAGGTGGATAAGGATGGTCAAAAAGGGGCCATTTCTGGGCCCAACAATGCTTCGAAAGGGGTCTTCCCTTTCACGGATGAGTGTGACACTCTATTCTAAATGTATGTTGCAGCATTCATGGCTTCAACCCACAAATTTGTGGCCAACTTCTTTGATTCCAACATACAGGTGGTCATCTCCTTGAGAGACCGATTCTTCCTTTCTGCTACACCATTCTGCTGGGGAGTGTAGGGAACTAAATGATGGATTTGAATACCACTTTGGGAACATATATGCCAAAACTCATTACTGACATACTCCCAGCCATTGTGAGATCTCAATATCTTGATCTTTTTTCCAGATGCATTCTCAATCAAGGCCTTTAAATCAATGAATTTTTCACAGACTTTGGACTTCTTTTTGATAAAGAAGACCCATGTGTACCTGTAAAAATCATCAATAAAATTCAAAATGTACCTTGATCCATTCATGGATGTGATAGGCATGGGACCGCTGATATCAGAATGTATCACTCCCAAGATGCATGATGCTTGGCTTGTCTTCCCCCAATCAAACTTATGCTCAGGGTGCTTTCCAACAACACAACCCTTGCAAATTCCAGTGGTTACCTTGATGACCAGGAGACCTTCCACCATAGAATTGTTCTATAATTTCTGCAAATATTTGAAGTTGATATGGCTGAAACTCTCAAGCCACAATCTACTAACTTCATTTCCATGAGTCAACAGTGCGGTGGGCTTTGCATCCGCCAAAAATGGGAAAACTCATAGGCTTTTGCATGATGGTTTTCAAGGACTTTTGCAACAAGTTTCTCGGATGCAAGTTCCATTATCTCTACATCATTTAGGATGAAGGATACTCTCTTGGGAACTCCCATATGTATCATTTGATAAACACTCGGGAGGTTTGATGCCAGAGATGGTACATACAAAACATTTGAAAAATATCCATTCTCAAGATCAATAGTACCTTGTCCTTCTAAAATGATGTTGGAGTCATCTCCCATGTGGATGGGGATGGATTTTCTGGTATCCAAAGATGAGAAGGAGTCTCTTTCAACCATCATGTGGTTCAAATCTCTAGAATCTATCAAAAGTGCTTTGGACTTCGAAATGCTTTCCATGAGGGCATGACCTTTTTCATGCTGTGGTTTTCGATCTTGTTGATCTCTCCTCTAAAATATTTCTAGAAGATTGATGTGATTTATCTTAAAGAGAGAGGTAGCTTCATCAATTTTCTCCTTTATGCAGGCATGTTCAGGGTGGAAGCCATTCCCGTAGCATGAACATTTCAATTTTTCCTTTCCATGATGCCCTTTTCCTTTGTTCTTCTTTGAGCTGAAAGACTCTTCATGCTGCTGGTTTTCAACTTTAGGATTATGAGCTTTGAATTTAGTTTTTGGGTTCTTCTGCTACTTTCCTTTAACCTTTAGATCTTTGAGCCCCGAGACATGGAGGGCTTGATCACGGGACGATCTGATGATCCCCATCTAGACAAGCTTATCATGTTCACTTGTTAGGGACTCGATGAAGGAATTGAGTGAAGGCATCTTCCATCCAGGGGTTGTGAGCTTCCCCGCACGGAATGTAGAGAAAAAACCCAAATAATCGGCTCCAATTTTGGATATTATGGTGAGGATGAGTTGATCATCCTCCTTTTCCTCTTTACATTTCTTCAACGGTAAGACAATGTGCTTGAACTTTGTGAAAAAGTCATTTAAGGTCTCAAAATTGGAAGGCTGGAGAGACATAAACTCATTCTCAAGCTGGTATACTCTCAAATCATCCTGATTTCCATATAGGGCTTCCAATTTGTCCCAAATTTCCTTTGGAGTCTTCAATCCTGAGAGATGGAAAAGAAGATCCCAGGAAATATAGAGGCACAAGAATATGAATGCTTCATCTTTCTTGTTCAAGAATCTAGATTTATCTGTCACATAAGTAGGCTCTTATTCAGTGTCCATAGTGACCCTATAGATTCCTCTGGCATGTAGTTGGATCTCCATGTCTCCTTTCCATGAGTGGAAATTAAACGAAGTCAAGAGTTCTACGGAAGAATCCATCTAAAACTACTAGAGCGAATGCTTTCACCTGTTAAAAACTTGAAAATCACAACAAAAGGGGCACTATAAGGTCAGACATCTTGCACATTTTAGGCTTTCATCACACCCAGCATAGTCAATCAAGCAATCTTGATCAACAATTTCCTTACTTGGGGTATTAAGTGGTAAGCCTTGGATTTTGGTTCAGTGCTGAAATGTTTGAGCTTTGCTCAAATTTTTAGGCAAGATCTGTCCAAAAACCTTGTTTTTGAGAAATATGAGCTTCGTCCCGCTGTGATATCTCATACCATATTAATTTTTCACAGTGGTTTAGGAACTGAAAACACAATCTCACAAAGAATACAAACAAATATGCATAAAATTGGCAAAATGGTGCTACAATGGAAGTAGCAGCTCTATATAATCAAATGAAATAATGATGATACAATACAATGATCATGCCAGATGCATGAATGCCAAGAAAATTCAAATTCCCAAGGAGGTCATTTGAATTGAATGAGTGAGTCTAGCTTAACTGAATGTAAGCCACAGTGAACACTCAAGTTAACCATTGATCAAAACCCTAATTGACTCAAATGAGTCCTAAATAAAGTCAAAGTGCAATAAATGACTGAGTCTAACTGAAAGTAGCTCAAACACATGTCACTACAAGCCAACCAACAAGTTGTAGCACATCAATGACTCCAATGAACCCTGATGAGGTGAAATGAAGTCTAACTGACCATCAAAAGTGGCTGGAGGTGCCCCTGTTGACTCCAGTTCATTAATATTAATTAAATAATCAATTTAATGAAAGGAGGCACCTTCACTGCTTTGTTTAACTGATTGTAACCATCAGCAATTAAGTGCATTTATGACACTCAGATCACCCCCATAGTGCTCTAGTTAGCCTCCCTAAAGGAAGGAGAAGGCTTAGTTGGCCTTCGTGACTGAAGGTAGGCATGGGTGTGCTCATGCTGACATCATATAGTGCTCCTCTGATGTCAATTAAGTCAATAAAACTTAGGATAGTGGTTTAACTAGGACAAATTGACCAAAATGAGTGTGTATGGTGGTAAATGTCTCCAACACCTCCTCGGGTGGGATGTCTAGGGGCTAGTGGGTTCCTAGTGGGGTTCAGGGGTAGTTCCCCCGAGAAACGGGGTTTGGGGAAAAATTCATCAAAAGAAATATCTGGGGATGTTTGTGGGAAAATAGTTTGCAGGGCCATGGTAATGGGTGACCCATTGTATTCTCCCATGCTAATTCCCCTATAAAATTAAATCATTATAATATGGATGTGTATTATATTATAACATTGTGAAAAAACGATCTCTGTGATTGTGTGAGAGAGACTCCAAATGAGTGAATAGTAATTGCAATGGGTGTTCTATAAGTTGCATCCCTTTATTTTGTTGGATGGAATAATAATAAAGGAATGACAATTTCTATGTGGACATAGCCCATCTTGGGTGAACCCACATTAAATTGGTTTTTACCTTGTAATAAGTTTATGTGTTTTATATTTGCTTCCTGTTTATTGTTATTTCTTTCTATCCTATTTTCTAATAGTTGATTCTAAGAATTCCATATTCTTGAAAGACTTAGATTCCACATTACCATATATCCTGCAAAAGTTTTAGTGGCACTCAATCTTCTTACCTTTGGTTATTTTTTCATAATTTAAAGCATGAGTTGGTTGAGAGGGTTTGGGACCCTTTATTTTGGCTTATTGTTGTAAGGATGTTTATTCTTGGGATTATTTGTTTTATTATTCTGTTGTGTCACTAAAGATGCACTAGATGTAGTGGAAATGTTGATTACTCCAAGATGTATGAGCTTATCCTGCTCTTTAATCAAGGAATTTAAAAAAATCAAGAGTGGGTTCTATGTAATTAGTCCCCATAGATTATTTCATGAAGTAAAAGTTAGATACAAAAACATAATAATAAGGACCAACCTTGAAAAGAATAGCATAAATACATTTATTTTCTAGCTTAACTATTTTGCATTCTTCAACTAAGTTTCTAATTGTTTTTAATTTAGATAGATAGTATTGAATGCAAGCAAAGTAACTTGGATTTAAAGGAACCAACTCAGTTTCAAGTTTGTGGCCTCAAATCTCATCGTGTTTACCAAACAAAATTAACAATTTTTCCCAATCCTTATATAGTTCATCAATTCCTTGATTGTGGAATCATAACTCATTATAAATTGGAATCATGATTAATCCACTAGATTCATGACATTTATTGGTCTATTTCATTTTATATCATCATCATTGGGTTTGGTTTCTTTTCCAAAGCTAATATGGTATGGTCCCCTACTTTGTAGGACATCTTCCACAATACATTTCCATGATAAGTATTTGGTACCAATAAGCATAATATGACATGGAGATGCCATATTGTAATGCACATAATATGGTATTAAAAGATTAAATTGACATACTCTAGATGTCAAAGTCATGCCCTTTTTAAGAAAGGAATAAAATGAACAAGGAGGCACATGGAAAGAAAGGTTGATTTGCTTGATGATAGGAACAAAAATACAATAAAGACCCCCTTTAATAACTTTGCATACAAGTTGACTTTTAGAAATCTGTTGCTTTAAAATAAATGACTCGCTTTTATAAAACACATGGGAATCACATTTACAATGTAGTTATTTTATAACTTAAAGTTACATGAAATTTTACGAAGATTAACAAAAAGAAGAATTTGGACCCGAGACGTCTTACTTTTTAAAGTAACTCTCAACCAATTGAGCCAAGCAAATGATTTAGTAATATTATGGAGGACAATGGGATTCTTGTGGTTGTTGCTATTATTGTTGGAAGAACTTGTTTTCCAAAATCCTTTCTTTTTGGCATCGAAGACACTAAACACAACCAAACAAAAAAAATTTCAAATCTTAAATGTCACAAATTTGGGGTTAGTCCTTGATTAGTGCTCCAGAAAATGTAAGTTATATCATTGTTTTTGGTTTATCAATTTTGCACATGGTGCATAGAAAAGAGAATACATAGTAAATAAAATCCCCCAAGGGAAAAGAAAACTAGAAATGCAACAAAAAACCAAGCTAAATTCTGAAATAATATGATAAAAAACATTAAAAAATACATAATTGTAAACACTATGCCTCTGGACTTGGTAAAATGGAAATATCTTGGAAAAAAATACACCTCTTCTAGTAAAATCAAAAGTGTTTCGAACTGAAAGCAGTGATCAGATACAATGAAACACCTCTTCCATCCTAGAAATGCACAAAAATATCAAAAGCTAGAAATGCATTGATGTAACACCTATTCAAGATCTTGATCACCAACAAATGTATAACTTCATAAGAGATCCGATACCATGTTCAACTAACACATGATATTTCTAGAAGATCAAGCCCCTTGAAAAACCTCTCACAAAAGGAGATCGCATATCAATATACAAATGTTTTTACATGGTTAATACCCTCAAAGAGGAAAATCATCCATGACCCAAGCCAAATAGCCACTTGAGGCAATATATTATGGAAAATAAAAGAAATGATACAATGCATTTCTCACAATCGATAATCAAGAAAATGACCCTCCATGATCTTTAAATATACATCATGGACCAATAGGTTGTTAATCCATGGATTAATGGCCATTAAGATCAAGGTGAGGATGAACTGTTGGATCACTCTATGTCTAGAGCATATCATGACCATCAGACAACATATATACAAGTGCATGCTAATTCATACTAAATAAACACACTTTACATAAAGATACATTATACCAATTCGATATTAACTAACTCCTAAGTGTCTTAATATCCTAAGATGATAAAAAAATGTCTCATGCTGTTAAAATTACTTCATTTAGAACTATTTTAAGTCTAGTGGTACTATAATATTTGCATCTTTAACAATTAGATGTAAAAATATTTTTTTCTTCATGGGGATTTGGAGGAAGTAATTTATATGTAGCATCCATATAGGTACGAGGTCGAAGGGAAGGATAAATTAGTATACAAGTTGAAGAAGATCTTGTATAGCCTAAATCAAACTCCAAGGTAATTCTATTTGAAATTTAACAAGTTTATGATATAAAAGGGTTATAGTAATTCCCATTCTAACCACTGTGTTTATTTTAAGATATTAGATAATAGTATCTATAGTATCTCATTATTGTATGTCAATTTCATGCTTGTTGCAAGTTCTAATATGAAGGGTTCAAATATGTTCAAAATGAAATTAACTACTTCTTTTGTGATGAAGGATTTCTGTGTTACAAAGAAAATACATGGTATCATAATATCAAGAGATAGGAAAAACCACAAATTAACTCTTCGTTAATTTGACTACATAGATAAAGCATTGGAAATATTTAGAATGTGGGATGCAAAACTAACTAGTACACTGTTAGGAACCCATGTCATCCCTTCTCTTTACTTTGTTAGTATATTGTCGTTGGATGCATATGCTTTGTCATTCATCCCATGATTTTATTGTATTATCCCACATTCATGGGGAGTAATAGTTATTTAGATTAGACTTTTATATAAGTACATGTTTATACCACATTCATCGGGGAGTAATAATTGTGTAATACGCCAAACAATTGTTAAATTCTTTATTACTTTGATTTTTTTTTAATATTTTGACAAATAAACTCAAAATAAATGTAATGCATTACTACTCTTGAATAATTAAATAAATGAGAGGAATTATAACTGAAGTATCCATTAAAAGAGTATTTGATGACCCACAACAGGAAATGACAAATGGAGAAAATTGTTGAGTGAGAAGTCAAGTTATGCAGGAGGCATCTTCCCAAAAATTAGGTCAAGACTTCTTGTGGGAAAATACTATAAAATAGTATGTCCATCAAATAAGAAGGATGATGGCGATGGATGGCTAAATAATCTATTGATGCAAAGAGATGGCACATTGATCAAAATTTTCCCTTGTGGTTCAACAAACAGGCTTGGGGGTTCTTGAGCAAGTAAGTTTTGGCTTCTCTAGCAATTGGTTGGGAGGAAAAACATCTTCGGCTCGATTTTCCCGATAGTGGTGAGAGGTTCCTTACTAAAATCCATATACTATATTATACTTTATAATTATAGTCTGAAAGTATATTCTAATTCTGAGTGTATTCTAAACTGAAATTATACAATGTATCAATTAGTATTCTTTTTAACTAGTTATTATTAATTCTTTCTTTATATGCTATTAGTAGTTTATTTACTTATGTACATCCATGTAGAAATCACAAACTTCTTTTCCTATACAAGAAATATAAATTGTAAACAAATGCAAATATTTTTTTAAATGTCTCAACGTTAAGCAAAATATCTATCAATCAAAGTATTTATTCCTCAAACAATTACATACATAATAGGGAGATGTGATAGGCTTCGATCGATATATAGTAAAGTATAGATAATAAATTAATTAAGATTATAATAGGAACATCCTTGGGATGATATGATTTCAACATATATTTCCTCTTGGTATAAACAATTACGAATCTACGCACTAATATAAGCTTATATTTATATAATAGATTAAAAAACTAAACTACTAAGTAAGATTAAATAGAACCAAGGAAAAAATATCAAACTAAGAAATATGCGATGTAAACATAAAATTGACATACAAATTTACAAGTCTCTGTTTTGGCTTCCACCTATCCAGAAATCAACAGATCTAAAATAAATAATTAATATCAAGATAACATCCAACAAAAATCCAATTAAAATATTTAAGAAATACAATCGGAGTTAAAACAAATTAAATCAATATCTAAGAACCAGTTATCCACCAAATCGGATCCATATACGAATCCTCCGAAAAGAGATATAGAGTTTACCATTGATTTGGTACCAAGAGAAGTACCAACATCAAAATCTCCCTATCATATGAATATAGTACAGCTAATTGTATTAAAATCACAAATACAATAGTTAATTGATAAAAATACATTCAACCTAGTGTTTCCCCTTGGGGAGAAACATTTTTGTTTGTAAAGAAAAGAGATGGAACTTTAAAGTTGTGTATAGATTATAGACAACGAAATAAAATGAAAACAATAAGGTTGTTTCCCCTTGGGGAGAAACATTTTTGTTTTTAAAGAAAAAAGATGGAACTTTAAGGTTGTGTATAGATTATAGATATCCTTTGCCTTGAATTAATGACCTATTCGATCAGTTTCAGAAGCCATGAATATTTTCAAAAATAGAATTAAGATCCGGATACCATCAAGTACATGTCAAGGATGATGACATCTTTAAGACTACTTTTAGAACCAAATACAATCATTATGAGTCTCTCATAATTACCTTTGGATTAACAAATGCCCCATCAACTTTTATGTGTTTAATGAATAGTGTATTAAGTAAATACTTAGATAAATTTGTAGTTGTCTTTATCAACGACATATTAATATATTATAAGAATAGACAAGAGCATGAAGATCACTTAAAAATGTGAAAAGAGTTTTAATAAATTAAAACACTTATTAACGATGACTCATATTCTAAAAATTGTTGATCCATTTAAATATCTTGTTGTATGTATGGACGCATGCAAAGAAGGTCTAGGTGGAGTACTAATTTAGGAAAATTATGTCATAGCCCATGAGTCTAGAAAGCTAAAAGGAGACGAGAAGAATTATGCTACCCATCACCTAAAATTATTTGTTATCATTCATGCAATGAAAATATGGCAACACTAACTAATTAGAAGGAGATTTTTATTAGTGTCTGACAATATAAGCTTAAAATACTTATTTGATCAATAAAATATTAACACTAGACAAGCTAGGTGGTTATAATTTTTAGGTGAATATGAATTTGAAATAAAGCATATAAAAGAAAAAGAGAATAAAGTGGCAGTTGCTCTAAGTTGTCATGCAAATTTACTGTATGCAACAATAGGCAACAAGTATGAATCGGATTTAGATGATAAAATTAAAAATTAAAAAACATTTGATAAAGAATATCGAAAATTAAAAGAGAAAAGTGGAGAAAATGAAGTAAATCGAATAAAAATAGATTATAGTCTCACTAAAAAGGGGTTATTATTACACAAGGGAAGATTATATGTACATAATTAAGAAGATATTAAATTAATTATTATGGATGAATTACATAAAAGACCTTATTCAGGACACCCTGGATATCATAAAATGATTACCATGACAAGGAGGGATTTTGTTTGTCCTAATGTGAAAAAGGAGGTAGCATAATATTTAGAACTATGTATTGAATGTCAAAATGTAAAGGCTAGACATCAGCATCCAACCAGATTATTACAACCATTACCTATTTCATAATGGAAATGGGAAATTATCAACATGGATTTCATAACAAGGTTATCTAAAAATGTTAGGAAACACAACTCAATAATGGTCATGGTAGATAAACTGAGTAAGGTAGCCCAATTTATTCTAGTAAAGTCTACATATAAGGAAATTAACATTACTTATATATTTATGAAATAAATTTTCAGATTGCATGGTGTACCTAAGATAGTAATCTTGAACAGAGATGCAAAATTTACGATAAATTTTTGGAAGTATTTATTTAAAGGACTAGGCATGCAATTAAATTTTAGCACTGCTTATCATCCTCAAACCGATGGACAAACAAAAAGAGTAAATCAAGTTTTGGAAGATATCATTAGAATGTACGTAATGGATAAATGAGGTAAGTGGGAAGATTATTTGCATCTCGTACAATTTGCATATAAAAATAACTTTCAAACTTCGGCTTGATTAAGTGCATGTTAAATATTGTATGCATGAAAGTGTAATACTCCAATTTCTTGGAGAAGTCCCATTGATAGACTAATGTTAGGACCCGAATTATTCAAGGATATAGAACTAACAGTGAAATAGGTACAACATAATTTGAAGGTTTCCCAAGATATTAAAAAGAGTTATGCCGACTTAAAAATAACTCCATGAGGGTTCTAGGTAGGAGAACATGTTTATGTAAAGCTAAAACCTAGAAAATATCTCCTTAAGGTTGTGAAATACTCAAAATTGGCGCCCCGTTATTGTCGACCATTTGAAATTTTAGCAAAAGTTGGACTAATGGCATATCAACTAGCATTACCACCTACAGTAAAAGTACATAATGTTTTTCTTCTTTCAATTTTAAATAAATATGTTCATGATGGTACTCATGTGATTGACTAGAATGTTATACTGGTGGAAACCAAAGGATAATTTTAAGTGGAACTAAAATGTATTCTCGACATGAGAAAAATTTTACTCCAGAACCATACCATTGGACATGTCAAGGTGCAATGGAAGAAGCTTAGTCCAAAGGAGTCCACTTGGAAATAGGAAATTAATATGTTGAAGGCATATCAAGTTCTATTTCAGAGTGAAATAAAAGAAGAATAAAAAGGAAAAATAAATAATAACAACGAGGACAGTGTTATCCTTAAAGGGGAGGTGTATGTAAAACACCAAACAATTGTTAAATTTTTTATTTCTTCAAATATTTTTTTTAATATTTTGACAAATAAAGTCAAAATAAATGTAATGGATTATTATTATTGAATATTAAATAACTGAGAGGAATCATAACTTAATTAGTCGTTAAAAGAATGGTTTCTGAACCGCAAGGTCCAAATGACAAATGGAAAAAACTACTAAGTGAGAACTCAAGTGATGCAGGAGGAATCTTCCCCAAAATCAGGTCAAGACTCCTTGTGGAGAATTAATGAAATAACTGACCAAGTCCTATGCAAAATACTATAAAATACTATGCCCATCAAATAAGAAGGAGGCTAGTGATGGTTGGGGAAATAATCTAGTAATGAAAAGAGATGGCGCATTAATCATAATTTTCCCTTGTGGTTCAACAAACAGGATCACGGGTTCTAGAGCAAGTAATTTTTGGCTGCACTAGGAGTTGGTTGGGAGGAACAAAATATTTTGTTCTTTTTTCTTGACAGCGGTGATAGGTTAATTACTAAAATTCATCTCCTATTTTAGTCTTGATAATTATAGTCTGGAAGTAGATTCTAATTCTGAGTGTATTATACACTTATATTAAACAATGTATCAATTAGTATTCTTTTTATCTAGTTATTAGTAATTCTTTCTTTGTACGTTGTTAGTCGTTTATTTACTTATTTACAAGCATGTAGAAATCACAAACCACTTTTCCTATACAGAATACAAGAAATATAAATTGTAAACAAATACAAATCTTCTTTAGAATGTCTCAACATTAAACTAAATATCTATCAATCAAAATATTTATTCCTCAAACATTTACAGACAGAATAGGGAGACCCAAGAGGCTTCGATCCATATACAGTAAGGTATAGATAATAAATTAATTAAGATTATAATCACAGCAGCATTGAGCCGATAGGATTTCTATAGATATTTCCTCTTGGTATAAACAATTACGAATCTAGGTGCTAATACAAGCCTATGTTTGATTGAAACTATATTAATATAAAGATATGAAACTAAAATACTGAGTAAGATTAAACATAAACAAGGAAAAAATATCAAACTAAGAAATATGCAATCTAAACATAAAATTGACATACAAATTTACAAGTCTATGTTTTGGCTTCCACATATCAGGAAATCAACAAATCTTAAATAAATAATTAATATCAATCTAAGATCCAACAAACCTCCAGCCAAAATATTTAAGAAATCCAATCAGAGTTAAACCAAATCGAATCAAGATATAAGAACTGGTTATCCATTGAATCAGATACATATACAAATCATCATAACATTTAAATACAAATTGTTTAATCCACGATGGTTGTGTCATTATACCAAAACTTCAATTCAAAATGGGCCTTTTAACTCTAATTCAAATTCCATGTCATCATGTGTTAGCCAATGAAATTTCTTTCAATTTCAAATACCGTAGGTCTTAAACACTTTTTTAATATAAATTTGGGGATAGGTATCATTAAAAAAACTACTTTTTTTGTTTGTATTTTCGACATATCTCCCTGTGTTTTTACTCAAATTTTGATTGGGAGAGCTCATTGGATGCATAATTAAATTCGGCATCCAACGAGTACCCGCTCAGCATACTTTTGACAGACCTTGTTACCCCAAAACCAAGAAATACTTGAAAAAACATGATGATGACATCATCATCACGTTGTTTCTGGTATTTCTTGGTTTTGGGGTAGCGGGGTCTGTCAAAAGTATGCCAAGCACGTGCTCGTTGGATGTGAAATTTAATTCCACATCCAACGATCTCTCTCGATTGAAATTTGAGTAAAAACACAGGGAGATATGTCGAAAATACAAACAAAAAGGCAGTTTTTTTCTTTTCTTCCTCCAAAATTAATAAATATTATTTTATTATTTTAACTATTATTTTATTAATTTTTTTTAGGACGCCCATTTTGAGTTGAAATTTCCTCTAATGGTCAATTGTCAAAACCTAGCTATAGTAAAATTTACCAAATCACCAAAGATTGCCAAATCGAATTCCAAACCAAACATGTTAATAATCAAACTTATATTAATTATGAAAGAGGCGGTAAATCCCTATTCCCCAAACAAATCAAGTAGAGTAACCCTCGAACTATGTTCTTTTGGCATACTATACAAAATCAAGGTATACCTTGAATCTAAATTATCGAATCTAGTGAATGTTGAAGGATCGCGCCATTATATACATGCACAAAGGAAAACATACTAATGTTAGTATAAATTCATATACATAATTTCCAAAATAATTTTTAAATAGAAAGAGCTTAGGATAGGGTTCCTCACCTCAAGACAAAGTAAGAACGAACTTGAGAGGAGTTAACCCTATCACCACTTTGGTATGGCCGTGCACCAACCCTCCTTTGTAACCATGTGTAACCTGTATACATTACAAACTATATGTAACTATAACCGTCACAGAAAAAACCTAAATCTTATACGCTTAGGGAAAATTTGACACCTGCCTAAGGATTTGGGATGAAAGGTTAATGCCAGGTTCATCCAAAGAATATGGGAAACCATTCATTTGCGCGTTGGCCTCACCTACCAAAAATAGAGAAGAGAAATATTAATACATTTCTTAGTTAAGAAATCTATTTTTCTTAAACAAAGTTATAGGAATAAAAACCTTACCACATTAATATGTTTAGAGAGTCAAGGGTTTTCTCCTCCTAACTCTTACATTACCCTCTGCTATGCACATTTCAAACACTTCGAATTAGTTATTGCCAAGTTTACTTTATGCAACAACAAGAAGAAAGTATGAATTAGATTTACAAGATAAAATTAAAAATGCAGAAAAAATTGTTAAAGAATATCATAAATTAAAAGTCAAGACTCGAGAAAATGAAGTAAATTGAATAAAAACATAGTATAGTCTGAATAAAAATGGGTTATTATTACACAAGGGAAGATTATCTGTACCTAATTCATAATATATTAAATAAATTATTATGGATGAATTAATTGAAAGACCTTATTCAAGACATCCTAGATATCAAAAAATGATTACCATGATAATGAGGGATTTATTTTGTCCTAATATGAAAAAGGAAGTAGAAGAATAATTAGCATGGTGTATTGAATATCAATAGGTAAAGGTTCAAAATAAACATCCAGCCGGATTATTACAACCATTAACTATTCCTGAATGGAAATGGGAAATTATCAGGTTGTATTTAACAACTGGGTTACCTAAAAATGTTAAGCAACATGACTCAATCATGGTCGCCGTAGATAAACTAATTAAGGAAGCCCACTTTATTTTACTAAAGTATACATATAAGCATATTAACGTTGTTGATATATTTATGAAAGAAATTTTCAGATTGCATGGTGTACCTAAGATAGAATCTCAGACAGAGATGAAAAATTTATGGGAAATTTTTTGAAGGATATATTTAAAGGATTAGGCAAGCAATTAAACTTTAGCACTACATATCATCCTCAGAATGAAAGAGAAACAAAAAGAGAAAACCAGGTTTTGGAAGATATACTTAGAATGTATGTAATGCAAAAACCAAGTAAGTGGGAAGATTATTTGCATCTAGTAGAATTTTCATATAAAAATCACTTTCAAGCTTCAGCTGGGTTAAGCCCATTTGAAATAATGTATGGACGGAAGTATAACACTCCAATTTCTTGGAGCAGTCCTGTTGACAGACTAATGTTAGGAATTGAGTTATTGAAAGATATGGAACTAACATTGAAACAAGTACAACATAATTTTAAGGTTTCCTAAGATAGAAGAAAAAAGAGTTATGGTGACTTAAAAAGAACTCCACAAGAGTTCTAGGTAGGATAACATGTTTATGTAAAGGTAAAAATGAGAAAAATCTCCTTAAGGTTGGGAAAATACTGAAAATTGGTGCTTAGGTATTGTTTACTAAATTTTCATTGATGCCAACAGGTGTGTGTCAGTGTGTCTTGGTGCCCCTTGAGCATCCCTTCAGGGTTAGAATTTTGTCAATGTGAAAGGATACCCTTTGACCTTGTCCAATCCCATGCTTGAATCCCTTGGAGCCCTTGAGACAATGCCAAAATCCTTGTACACCTTTTAGAGCATTTAAGTTCCCCTAAGTTGTTTTTATGGTTCTCTGGTTATTTCTTTGGATTCCCTAGTACCATAACCTATGCCCTAGTGCCCTATAAAGAGTCCATGGTGGGTTGAAGAAGTGTAGAACTTAAAATAGTACACATGACCCATTATGTTGTCATTTGTGTTTTTAATGAGGTCATGGTACCCTATGAGAAGTTTAGGCACTCCCACACTTTGGTTGTGTTGGGGTCCCTAATACCTTTGATATGATTAGTATATGGTGGATACCTCCTCCTTGTTGATGTTAAGTATATGGATGTGAATACCATTAAATCCATCATGACTTTGATGATGTCCATCGAATCATTTTACCTTGGAATTTATGCATAAGGTAACATGGTCTTTGGCACCTTTATGTGTGGAATATTTGAAGTCATGAACAAATTGAATAATTTAAGGGTATTATACTACTAATTTGCAAATAAAACCATCATAGGGAGATATTCCTCATCAATCCAATTTCGTTTATATGTGGAACATATTCTAACTCCTTATGGTTGAAGAGATATGAATTTTTGAAGTTGGTGTACCCCACCATTTTGGGTCAACCGACCAAACAAAAGAGAATTTAATTATTTATAATTTTGAATTGCATGTTGGCCCAGTTTGAGGTACTAAATTTCCTCCACAACCTATATAAATAGATATCAAACATTTCATTTTTTTCATCAATCAAGTCTCTCTTTGGTAATTCGCAACTCTTGGAGAAAAGTGTGAAACTGTGTGGAGGAGAAATGTTTTGGCATCTTAACTAAAATTGGCATAACTTTCTCATATGGAATCAGAATTACAAAATTATTGGATCATTGGAAAGATTATTATGAAGGATATGCAATGACATGATCTAGAGTTTATTTATTTTTTATTTCTTATTAATATTGTGATCTTCGAAAAGTTATCGTTCATGCTTTTGGGTTTCTCTTGTGATGACCTATGTCTTTCATGGATAGAGTTCATCTTTGATATTAGTATGTGAGCCTCTATATTGGTATATATATTTGAAGTAATTATGGAGGATATGATGATGATGTTTCCTACCTTTATGCTATGATATGATACACTTTATGATGATAATGCATGCAATAATGGTGTACACTATATGATGTTGATGCACTCTTATACAATATGATGTACATGCATATCATAGTGTGATGATTATATATTATGCACTATGATGTATACTTGAAATTGATGATGCATACACGGTGCACACTAAGATGATGATGATGAATATTTGATGATGATTATGCATATTGTTAAGTCATGAACTTGTTTCCTTTAATTTTATATTTTGATTGCCATTTTTATTCTAAGTTGCTTATTTGCATGAGTTTGTTCTTTTACTTACTTTGGAAAATTTTTGGTTTTTAGTGAAATTTCCCAATTTTTTGCCTTTAAGTTTTTTATTATTTTTGTTCCTTTAGGTTTTGAAGGGTTCTAAAGGCTATTATGTTGAATAATGGGTTCACAAACAACATCATGATCATAGTTTATCATTTAAACCTCATTCAAAATGGAAAAAATGACTAAATAGCGCCAAAGTTGAGTTTAAATTATTCTTGTAGCGCAACTGCCAAAAATTAACACTACGGCGCTACAAGAAAATCGTTTTTTGCCAGAATGGTCATTTTTCAGTCTGATTTTTTGGGGATTTCCCTCTTAAAGTGTTAAATAAATCATTGGTCACGTTTGATATGTGTTTTGCCAAGTTTTTTTTCATGTAAACAGGCGTCAGTCTCATGTGAGGGAGATTCTGGCAACCGTTCTGGCAACTGGATGCAAATTTATGGCAAATGATGATAGTAAGTAGAATGAGGCGCGATTTCTGTAGGAGATTCTTAAACTGAAGGTTACGAAGTTGGTGAAAACTGAGGTGGAGACACATTGCCTAGAAATCTGGAATTTGCCGTTGCAAAGGAATTTAGGGTTTCACCAGTGTGACAGTTGGGAGTAATCTGAAGAGCCAATGAATTATTTATGACCCTATAGATCAGTGATTGTACCCATATTTGGAATGGTATGCATGATATAGTTTTTATAAAAATGGATGATGTTGTTGGTTCAACAACTCAGAGAAATGTTGATCAGACTCAGATAGAAATGGGATCGTCAGATTATGACAGAGATGATGAAACTGAAGACCAAATCCTTATTAGCCCCTCAGATGCTGATAGAAAGGATAATGAATTCAAGTCTACAATGAATGGACCATTGGTCGACATCTTGAACAAGTGGACATTTAGAAGAGTGAAAAATTGAATATTCGAAAGCATACACATTGTCACTATGCAAAACAAAATAAATTCGTTGCTTCCTTTTGGTCCTGCAGCAATGATTTTAGCTCATTTATCAGGAGCAGATCAATACATTTCAGAGATTGGTTTTCTTTTTCAGCTTGTTGGGAATAACACCTTTGGCTAAACGACTAGGTTTTGTAACAGAGCAGCTATCATTTTTCACTGGTCCCACAGTTGGAGGCCTCTTTAATGCCACATTTGGAAACGCGACTGAGATGATCATCTCATTATATGCTCTTAAAAATGGAATGATTCGTATTGTGCAACAATATTTACTTGGTTCTATCTTGTCAAACATGTTGCTTGTGCTTGGATGTGCCTTTTTAATGGGTGGTGTTATTCATCATAAGAAAGAATAGGTCTTTAACAAGGCCGCTGCAATTGTCAACTCAGGATTATTATTGATGGCTATTATGGGCCTACTTTTCCCAGCTGTACTGCACTTTACACACACAGAGTTGCGTAAAGGACAATCAGAATTAGCCCTTTCAAGGTTTAGCAGCTGTGTTATGCTGGTAGCATATAAAACAATAGTTACATTGAACAAATTTTCCTGTCAAGACCAGCAAACATGGTAGGGTAAAGGCCTGTACTATTTGTAGCGACCAAGATTCATAGAGTTACTTGTTACCTGTAATCAATGCAATGAGTTAACTGAGCATGTCAATTGCATGCAGAAATTGTCTGAGTATGTGCTAGAAGCTAACTGGTTTGTGCTGAATGTAATTTGAAACAGGAAGTTAACAGATATCAGATTGCCCTCATATCTTTCCATTCACTAGTTAAACATTCACAAGTTGATTTAAGAAGAATATCTCATATGGTTGTTATTTTCAGCAGTAGTTTTTGAAGAGTTTGTGGCACTCTGTTGATCTAAATTACTCAAGCCTGATGTAAAGCTTGTCCTACATTGAAAACAAAAATAGTCTGTTAAAGAAATCAAGAGAAAACAGTCAAGGAGAATCGAAGAAAGATGACTATCAAGACTCTAGATGCTTGAAGAAAAAAGGAGCTATTAGGTCATTAACAGGGATTTAAAATTACACAGGATTCATCCATTGAAAATCGATAGGAAGATTTTGAAAATACTGATTTTGGCAACACCTGCTCGTGTGGTGCAATATGATGTGCCAGATTCAGGTTTAGAAGACACTGTACCAGTCTGGCAAATCAATGATGAAGATCTTATTTTTTTCACTTGTCACTTTTCTAATCAAATATGCACAGGAGGATGTTTACTTATCAGTGATGGTTGCCTTCAGTTTAGATGCAATAGTACCAAAGTAGAAGAGGTTTACTTTGGATGGGTAGCTCTTAATTATATGAAGAGAAGATTGCGGAATATACAAATGCTGGGGACTTTTGGTGCACTTGACTTAGGAGGTTCCTCATTATAGGTCACATTTGAATCTAAAGAATCAATACAAAAAGGCTTGAATCTGAGTATTGGAAAAATGGAATGCTATCTAAATGCATATTCTCTTACAGTTTATGGCCTAAATGATACCTTTGGAAAGTAAATTGTACTTCTACTTGGAAAAAGTTCAAGAACTGGCAGTAAGAAGTTCTCTGGTGATCAATTACATCTCAATCATCCTTGCTTACATGCTGGTTATAGACAGAAATATTCATGTTCTCGGTGTTCTTTATTACTCCAGGATGGAAGTCCTCTGGTTGGTAGAAGGGACATAAGTAAAGAATATTCTCGAGTAGTAGTTGATTTGATTGGTGTGCCCAACTGGGAAGAATGTGAAGCTCCAGCAAAGTCAACTTTAAATTCCTTTGATTGGTCACTTTCAAGTGCAAAGACATACTGCAAGCAAAATCCTTGTGCTATTAGTAATAATCAGCCACAATATCCAGAATTTACTATTTCAACAAAATTGCTAATGGATCACTTGCAAGAAACTTAAATGAAGATCCAGCATTAGCTGTAGCTTCCTATGCTGATCTGCATAGGAAGAGCATTGAGCAAATAAAGATACTCCAGCAAAGGCTAATGGCTCTACCATGCCAAGTATTTCTATCAGAGGCATTGGAGCTTTGTGGAAGGAAAGTTGCTGATGTATCAGGGGATATGCACAAAGTTTTTTCATGTTTGCAAAGGTGCTGTTGAGATGCTTGAAGCAGAATTAACCACTGATATTGGACTGCAAAAAATCACTGAGAATTCTGCTCAGTTTTTCCTGTTTTGGGTTATTGAAGTCAAATGCAGACCACGAGCTGATGGAGAGGAATTTTTGAAAACAAAAAGAGGTTTTTTTCACAAGATACTCATCTACAAAAATATCTCTCATTTTTGCAACATCTATTAAGGTTTGAGAGATTCAGTTTAATCTTTGCAGCCTATTTTTCAGGGATTTTAAATATTTAATATTTTCCTGTTTTAGTGTTCATATTGCGGGACCGATTCTGATTGATTGGAGATAGATTTTTAGAAACCAAGAGAGATTTTTTTGCATCACATACCCATTCACAAAAAACTCTCTCATTTTTTACACAGGTGTCAGGTACTGAGAGATGTGGAAGCTTCTTTGACACCTATTTTCTAGAAATTCGCCATATTTGCCAGGAATCCGATTTACTATTTTTAGTCAATTAGTTGAAAGTTAGTTAATGTAACTGCTAGTTAGTTTCAATTTCGACCTAATGAAGGGAAGATAGAACTACTTCTTTGTAATTATAAAAGAATGACAAGGGGACAGAAGAGGGGTTCAATTTTTGGAGGACTTCAGGAGGTCTTTTGGACTTGCTTGTGAGCTAAGTATCATAACTCTTATATGTATTTGATGATAGACTATGAAATATATGATCCTTTTCACCCTTCAGTTTGTATGTTGGCTTCATTTTTTGACTTGTTTAGTTGCTTAACTAATAAATTCATTGTTGGTCTATGTTTGTATGCTGGTAATGCTTATCTTTTATGAATGAACTTCAATATCATGTTCTGTTGGATTTTGGTGATTATATGATGCATCTCTGTCTTTCCTTGCTTATGATTCAGTTTTTATTTGGTTCATGAGTGTATTCCCTGTTTTTCACCAAATTTACAACCAAGAAAACATTTCAGAAACCCTAAAACCTAGTTTACTTTATTGAGTTTTTTGAGATTGTGTTGGCTTGTTTCTTCATAGCCTGGAAACAATTTCTGGCACAAACACATACCCCATGACGATGATGCATATCTATGATGATGATGCATGACGATGCCTACAGTATGTTCAGTGAAAGCATAGCATAATTACTTGTTTAGTAATTGTGTATGATGAGGTGTAAAATGATGTACATGATCAGTGTATGGCAGTGAAATGAGTTATTAGTATACAATGATGACTTGGTAGTGATGAGTGAGTAGAGATTATCATCAGCAGGTTCAATGATTAGTTTTTGACATGTCCATAGGTCCGGTCCTCTTTTTCTTCAAGGTGGTAGGGTGGTGTTAGGGATCACAATCTTGTGAGTTAAGCTGTTGTAGCATCATTTCAATTGTCGCTGACAAATCCTAAGGGGTTGTATCCCCTTCGAGTTGTAGCTGGTAAATTTGTATGAAATTTGTTTACCCCTATCGTTGTTGGGTCAAATTTATTTTTAAAAAAGGATTTCATGCTTTTACCCCCATGACTTGGGTTTCCACATCAAAAATATCGTGTATTGTGCATCTTATTATTTTTGTGTACATTTATGAAATTCTATGATTGGTGATTAGAAACTTGCTCGTGATTACAAAAATTATAATACTGTGCTAATACTGATTCATCACCCTCTCAGTATTTCAATAGATATTGTAGGCCATATAAAATTTTCGCAAAAATTGGATGAGTGGAATATCAATTACAATTACCACCTACAATAAAAGTACATAGTTTTTTTCATGTTTCAATTTTAAAGAAATGTGTTCATGATGTTACTCATGTAATTGAATGGAATTTTATACAGGTGGAACCTAAAGGATAATTTCAAGTGGATCTAGAATGTATTCTCGATAGGAGAGAACTTTTACTCTGGAATTGTACCATCAGACAAGTCAAGGTGCAATGAAAGAACCTAAGTCCATGGGAGTCCACTTGGGAATTGGAAATTAATATGTGGGAGGCTTATCCAGTCCATTTCAGAGTGAAATAATGGAAGAATAAAAAGGAAAAATAAATAATAACCGATGTCGGTGTTATCCTTAAAGGGGAGGTGTATGTAATACACAAACACTTGTTAAATTGTTTATTACAATGAATATTTATTTTTTAATATTTTGACAAATAAATTCAAAATAAATGTAATGGATTATTATTATTGAATAATTAAATAAATGAGAGGAATCAAAACTAAAGTAGTCGTTAAAAAAATTATTGCTGACCTAAAAGAGGAAATGATAAATGGTGAAAACTATTGAGTGAGAACTCAAGTGGTGCAGAAGGAATCTTCCCCAAAATATGGTCAAGACTCCCTGTGGAGAATTAAAAAGGAGGCTCATAACTAACCAAGTCCTACGAAAAATATTATAAAATAGTATTTCCATTGAATAAGAAGGAGGCTGGAGATGGATGGGGAAATAATCTATTGATGCAAAGAGATGGAACATTAATCAAAATTTACCCTTGTGGTTCAACAAACAGGCTTAGGGGTTCCGTAGCAGGTAAGTTTTGGCTTCTCTAGGAGTTGGTTAGGAGGAATAGCATATTCAATTCTATTTTCCCATTAGTGGTGACATGTTCCTTAGTAAAATTTATTGAATATTTTAGTCTGGATACCTATAGTATGAAAGTAGATTCTAATTCTAAGTGTATTATAAACTAAGATTATACAATGTATCAATTAGTATTCTTTTTATCTAGTTATTAGTAATTCCTGCTTTATACGTTATTAGTAGTCTATTTACTTATGTACACACATGTAGAAATCACAAACTAGTTTTCCTATAAATAATACAAGAAATATAAATTGTAAACAATACAAATCTTCTTTATGATGACTCAACATTAAGTGAAAATCTATCAAACAAACTCTGTATTCATCAAACAATTAAAGATATAATAGGGAGAGTCGATAGGTTTCGATCCATATAAAGTAAGGTATAGGTAATAAATTATTTAATATTATAATTGCAACAACCTTGAACCGATAGGAATTCTAAAGAGATTTCCTCTCGTTATAAACAATTACAAATATAGGTACTAATACAAGACTTTGTTCTATTGAAACTATATTTATATAATAGATCGGAAATTAAATTAATTAGTAAGAGTAAATAGAACCAAGGAAAAAATATCAAACTAAGAAATATGCGATATAAAGATAAAATCAACATACAAATTCACAAGTCTATGTTTTGCCTTCCACATTTCCAAAAATCAACAGATCTAAAATAAATAATTAATATCAAGCTAAGATCTAACAAACATCCAGTTAAAAGGTTTAAGAAATCCAATCATATTTAAACCAAATCGAATCAAGATCTAAAAATTGGTTATCCACCGAATCATATCCATAACAAAATCATTATAACATTTAAATACAAATGGTTTAATCCACAAAGATTGTGTGCCAATCATCAAAACCACTCTATAGTGAAATTTATGAAATCACCACAAATTTCCTAAATCGAATTCTAGACCAAAACTGTTAATAATCAAACTTATATTGATTATGAAAGAGGCGACAAAACCCTTTTCCCCAAACACATTGAGTAAAGTAACCCTAGAACTATTCCCTTTGGGAATGCTATACTAAATCAAGGCATACCTTCAATATGAAGTATCAAATTTAGTGAACATTGAAGGGTCCTACTCTTATATACATGCATAAAGGAGAACCTTCTAATGTTAGTAAAAATGAATATATATAATTTACAAAATTGTTTTCAAATAGACAGAGATTAGGATAGGGTTCCTCACCTCAAGACAGAGTAAGGACAAACTTGAGAGGAGGTACTACTATTGCCACTCTGATATGGTCATGCACCAACCCTCCTTTGTAACAATGCGTAACCTGTATACACTACAAACTGTAAGTAACTATAACCATCGTAAAAAAACTTGAATCTTGTACGCTTAGAGAAAATATTACCAATTTTGAAATTAATTTTTAAAGCAATTTTGAATTACCTATAAAACTCAAAACGACTTGGGAAGCCTCTGATAGAATTTGAAGGAAAGCATACCGTGGTATCCACCTTACAACAAAAAACAAAAAGAATGACTAAGATTGTGCAGACAAGAAATGGAAACCAAAAAACCATTAAGCATCTTTAACCATAGTAAACACCATTTAAATTCTTAAACGCACAACATATATTTGTATTTAAAACCATCCAAGCAATTGCAGACTTGATAAATGGAAACCATGGTCGTAGCCAAGCACCATGGACTCTCTGATAAAAACCTCCAACAACCATCAAATTGAACTAGACAAAATCCCTTACGACCAGATAAATGCGATGATACAAACCCTACAAAACCTCTCCAACGAAAAGAATTGGATCAAGGACATATGGAGGGACAGGATCAGTCCTCTCCACAAAAAGCATGTGAGGTAGCCTTGTCATTTATTATTCTTGTTTTATGACAAGAATTTTAAACATGTCATCAAAAACAAGATTAAACCCTTCTCTTCGCAGTTGGATTCCACCTTATTCCTCTCGTGGCCACATGCCATGACTTAAACTTATAACATAGTCATACCTGACCTATATTGTTTACAAAAACTAAAGTTTTATATTTACAAACGTATGCCATTTTCTTGTATAGGGTAAAGGTAAATATTAAATTTAAACACTTAAAACATAATTCCAAGCAACTTATTGCTTGGGACTAAGCCCAAGTCTAATATTTAATCCTAGGTAATAAGAAAAACCATTTCATGTCATTAAACATTAACATCACCTTAGAAAGGGCTACAATCGAGTTGTTATTTCAATTGGAGTCAACGTTGAGCAGATCACAAGCCCTATCTTCAAACATTTAAAAATTTGAGTTCAACTTATCCATGCAATCAAGTCAAAAACTTGTTTAGACTAAGAAAGACATATTGTGACAATTAAGTATTGTAAATTATAAACATAAAAAAAAATATTATTATTATTGAAATTTACGTGTTTGTGACAAGTTGTTTATATTAGACCTAGTATATAAGTACATGTTGAGGGCAATTAAGGAATCCACGATTTTTTTGTATTGAGATTTCTCAAAGGAGGTTTCCCCCTTGAAGTGGCATGCAATCAATAAATTCCTTTTGTGTTCTACTATTTACTTTATATCGTGCATTTTAAATATTTATTGTGGGAGGTTTCTCTCATTTGGTAGCATAACACTTTCTTGGGCTCCTTGGGAGGAATTTGTGGAAAAAAAAATCTTTTCATAGTGTCTTCTTGGCGCTGTGATTATACTAGTAGTTCTTCTTCTTTGAATATTTATTATTCATTTCAATTGCAAGTTTGGGTCAAGGAATAACCCCTATACGCTTAACTATTGGAAGTACCTACACATAGCCCTAAAAATGATTGTGAGGAGTATGACAAGAACCCTGAAGTAGCTAGCCACTGAGACGAACTTCTAGAAAAAAGGGAAACAAACCCTACCTGATTAACTAGTTCCCAACCATGAGGTGAACCAAGACCTGTCATTTTTGGCAAAGCGGTTATCAGTTTTACCTGAGCTGTGGAGTGAGGGGTACTGTCCCAATACACAAGGCACTAGACAACATTGGTGGCTGAGTGAATCCCATGAACCTTTAGGAAATTGAACATAATTTGGGTCCATATCTATTTCCAATTAATAAATAGAATATTGCGTCCCTCCAGAGATGTCATAGATAAATTCCACAAAAAAAAGTATAATTTTATGTTTTTCATCATATCTTCTTTGATTTAGCTCTGTTTCCCTTGAAAATTCACCAGAACCCCTACAATTCCATTTTGCATATTTCCTTCCTTGAAGAACCTATCCCAAATTCTAGTTTCCAAATATAGAAATCCCACATTTGTCTATTTTTAGGGTTTTCCATAACTTCTTCGATTCTCACCCAATAACCTTCAAATTTTTCCACAATGTTCATTTCTTAATTATGTTTCCTTGTCCCTCTTTGAAAAATTTTCCTATTCTTTCACCCTAATTCTGAAATCCCCATTTTATGCTTTTGTGTCTCTGAGAAAGTGTAAAAAACCTAGTCAAACCCCAATTACCCATTAGAGTTTTTCCTAACTCCAAATTTTCCTTTTCTAAAAAAAATTCTACTTTTGTTTTTCTACCCATTTTCAAAAATACTCCTGGTTATGGTTGTAACCCGCGCAAGAGAAAACAAACAAATGGAAGATGAAATTTCCTCCATCAAGACCAAAATCCAATATCTGGATGAAAAAATTCTCATCCTCCATCTTCAGCATTAAGCCATGAACAATAGACATGTAATATCCTGGATTTTGGACCTAACACTTATAGGCATGAGCCTATTGATTATGATGTTGTCTTGATATTTTATTTTGATATATCGGGTCAAAGAGCCCACTTCTTATGAACATGATGATTTGTTTTATGTATTGGGCGTAAGCCAATTGTTGATGATATATATATATATATATCTGTGTGTGTGTGTGTGTGTGTGTGTGTGTGTGTGTGTGTGTGTGTGTGTGTGTGTGTGTTTGTGTTGGGTGTGGACCCTGAAGCACATGATTGATGAGATGTTTGTGTTGAGCGAGGATCTCTGGAGCACATGGGTAATTAATGTTTTGTGTTGAGTGAGGAGTTCTGGAGCATATGGGTAATTAATGTTTGGTGTTGATCAGGGAGCTCTGTAGCACCTGAGTACTTACGTTTGTGTTGAGCAAGAATATCTAGAACACATGAAAAGATAATATTTGGAAGTGTTGTGAATAACTCTTGGATCCTTCCATCTTGATGTTGAGCATAAGCTTTAGAGCATTGGATACTTGGCCATTGTATCCCTAGGTGTATCGTACAAGTACATCCTAGCATTAGTGTTGAGAGAAGATCTCTAGAATTGCACTAAGTTTGTAACTCCCTGTTAAAGCATTAAGTATGGGCTCTAGTAAGCGCTAGGGGTTACTGAAAAGAATTTAATAACTTTCGAGTCAAAAAGACTCAAGAAAAATATTGATCTCATCAGACTTATTCATAAGTGATTAAATGAAATTTTGAATTTCTGTATTCTCATCAACTACTAAAGAACTACCATGTTATATGGGGGAAATCCAACATGGAAGGATATTTAGACTTGCCTAGCCTAGTAGACCTAACCATATACCTATTTGACCTTAATGAAGAAGTGTCATTAAGTCTAGGAATCATGGTATATGATGCCCAAAGACAAATGTTAACAAGTGTTATATTATTATGTATTTTATACATGAGATGTATAAAGAATAAATATAGTAATAATATTAATGATGAAAAAAAGAAAGAAAAGCTCCATCCATTATTATTTATTATTTAAAGATAATAAATAGTCCAATACCTACAAAAGTCTAATTAGGAACTAGTTGAAAGTTCCTAAGTTAGAGTATTAAAATTACCCAAATTAATTGAAAAGGGTTAAATCAAGAAACCAAGGTTTCTTGATTTCACTGTCCCTTTGACTGAAAAGTCTGTCTATAAAGTCTCAAGCCAAGGAAAGGCTTGGGATTTTGATCTATCATTAAGAGGAGTCATTTTCCGCCTGTTTTTCCCTCAAGTAAATTCTTGGAGAACATTTTCCTAGAAGGAAAAAGGAGAACTGATCCATGCCTCGTATACCAGATAGGAAACCCTACCTTAGGAGCTCTAAGCTACTTGCATGTTGGAGTCTAGCTCGAGGGGATGTGGAGTTAAACAAGGAATGGTTCCGGGTCATGGTTGGGTGGAACATGGTAGTTTCCAAGTGATTTGGTCATCAAAAACAGAGGTCAGGTCAGCCTTTGAATTGTTAATGCTGGTTATTTGAGTCTGCAGGTTCATTAATTACACAAGCTTCAAGTTACAGGTATGAATCCCCTAGACTGCCTATTCCATTTTCCTATAATAAATGCTCTCTATTGTTACGGATAGAAATTCCTATGGCTTGGGGTACCACAATAGAAAGCTAGACTCCAGAAATCAATCTTTCCCAATATGCAATAGAAATAAAATGTCTAACACTAAAGGATCGAACCTCATACCTTATTCCGGACGGTTGAAGTAGATCCCCGTTGAGCTTTCCAATCTTCGGCTTGAATTGATATAATACTTCCTCAACAATAAGTAAACAATACAAGAATACTATATTTCATGGTGTTAGATCTATTCTAGCATACATAATCAATAATGTAAAAGCATTTGACATATTCCAATGGATACAATATTCATTCAAATACACATTACTGGACAGGAAAAGATATTTCTATTAATATGAATCAGAGATTACAAGTGACAACCTCTGATGGCACGTCTGCGAATCGGAGAAACTGAATCCCCCACTTGGGCCTCCACCACCTCAATCCTCCATCACTCAGATAGCAAGCTCACTAGCAAAAGGAAAGCTTGGGAAGAACACAACAGTGCTCTAAGGGACAAAGGGATGCAAACTCAAGAATAAGTTCTGGCAACAATGGACTATAGTTTCGTTACTCTCAATTCTCTCTTATGCTTTCAATATCTCACGGGGTTCCTTATATAGCTTTTCAAAGGGATACTAAAAGGTCGAATCCATGCGATCTCAAGGCATATGGAAGGCCAGGAGTCATATGAGTTGGATCCAAGTCAAGGAACGCTCCAAAAGGATTTGGATTATTCATATATCCTGATGTACGTGACTATAAGGGGAATATCCGCATATGTACACGGTTATTGGGGAAAAATCCACGTATATCACTTTTCTTATGTTTTTAGGGATGATCAAGGACACATCAAAAGACAAAAAGTGGTCCATAGGGGCTAATGAGTCTGCAGTGGGACAGGGGAAGGCCATACAATTTGTGATTCACCTAGTGTGGTGAAATCTGCTATAACAGATGCCCCCTAATGTATGAGATCAGAGGGGTTATATGATGGCCGAAATACATTATAAGTCCATCCCAGAAGTGAAGTGATGAAGGTACCCAAATGGAAGACCAGCCACCTAATCACCATAATACCATAATACAACTCTGCATATAACTGCAAATACATATAGGAATCCCGAATACATAAGAGTACAATGGCCATGAATAGGCATGAAACATGATAACACATATGTGTTCATCACCACGTACAATATACATAGATCAGAATCTCCATGATGGAGATATACAAAGGACCATGATCTCCACAAAGGCTGAAGATATAGAATAGATCAAGATCTCCATAGTGGCTGGAAATGTTTGATATATACTGGAACAAGTCACGAGAGCTGAAATATCATGAACACTGGCATGATCAAGGAGGTAGCATATAATGGATGCCACAAATATGGAAGGTCTTCTACACACACCGCTACGAGTACATGTCCTACTATGCGAATAGAGGTGTCGAGGTCGAACATAGTAGTCCATTGTCTAATTACCGGTCATTGATGTATACTGTTAACAGACGTGAGATCACCCATCGATAATGAAAATGGGAATCAAGGTACTAGAGTGCAAACTAACAAGTGTGAATAAATGAGTTGAGGTCGAACACTTGAGAGAATCCATCGATCAGGGGACATTGATGTATTCCCAAAACTGTCGATGGCGAGAGAACTTGCCACTGATGACTGCAATTCTCAAGGCACTCAAAAAATGACTCTAGACTCCAATCCCAGAATAAATGATCTGAATTCGATGGGATGAAATCCACTGGAAGGAGGGCATTAGGGCATCCCCCATCATCCAACACGAGGTACTCAGGAAGGATGTATAATGTGGAAGGACTCGATCATAAGGTGCACGAACCAGTAACTGTACCGAGAATGGTTGACATGCAAAGTCAAGATAACTGAGGAATGGTCGACTCAGGTTTCAACTTCCTTCGAACAAGAGCATAATGACGTATGGTGACTGAATGAAGGTAGCATAGACTCGATATACAAACTGGGACATCTCTCTGATGCTGGAGGAATCAATAGAGGCTCCATGGGAACTGGAAGCTTTACCAGTTGGTGGAGATAAACTCAGATAACGAGTACAGCTCCTAAGTCAAACTATAACACAACCAATGGATGTGATATACAGTGCTCTGTTCGAAGGTGACATGACTCGAAAGCTGCCAAAGATAATATCTTTTCTTGTCTGGCTTTTTGGTTTTTTGATTTTTTTTGGTCTTTTTCAGTTATTTGAAAAGCTTGAAAAAAGAATAAACCATCTTTATAGTTACAAACTAGGAGGAGACGAGTGTCATTTAGGGCAAACAAACTAGTTCCAAGAAGTGGAACATACCTATGCTCAATGCAAGGATACATGTGTAGGATATCGACACTCGGGGGAAAATCCCCTCCCGATAAAAAGGGAATCAAGCTGCAAAGGATATAAAGAAAGGCTCTGCATGGCTAGACATGAGACAAGCTCGGTCTATATGGCTGAAACACAATGTCAGGAGAGCCGGCATAAAGCTCAATAAGACAGGCAAAGCTCATGATAATGCATCCACAACTTGATACAAGGGAGTCCGGGGGATCATGGCCAGCATAAGATCAAGAGGAGTATGAGGCTCTTGCGAAATGTCATGGCAATACTATACAACAGACTCCCACACCCTAAAGGGAGAAACATCAGCATGGGAACCAACTGCAAATAAGGCGCTAACTAGGGTACCCATGTAAGGTGAGGCTCTACCACTCATATCATGCCACTTCTATAGCAGCAAGAAGGTTCCATGACATAATAGAGTGGGTTCGTACCTAAGGATATAGTGACATGGTCATAAGGTCATGCAAAATGCAAATGGTGGTGAACCTAACCTATATGCCAGTGTAGACATTATACCTGAGATCAGTACGAACGGGTCAATCCAAAGGCTGAAACGGTGCTGAAAACGGTCTTCTACATCACAGATTAGGTCAAAAATGGTCCAAAATAGTTAAAAACAGTCCAAACTATAGGAAAGGGGGTAAAAATTTTCAAATAATTAAAATTTTTTCTATAAATAGTAAAAAATAGAAATTATTTGAAACTTTTACCTATTGGAGCTCTGATTTTCAACTGCAAATTCCAGGAGATCTAGCTGGCGGAATTCACAACCGTTTCTTCCAGGTATTTACGCATGCTCTCAGCTTGCATTTCAATACAATTTTTACAAGTTTTCATGGTCAAATGAGGTTTTTAAGGCCAATTCTACATGAGCACTGTGGCCCATGCGGGTATCGAGGCTTTTTCCACGTATAGGGCTGGCTATATGAGGAAAAGGGGCTGAAAACCACGTACATACACGGCTGTTTGCAAAACAGCCATGTATGACACCGCGCAAGAGGATTTACAAGAATCTAATGGACATTTGGTCAATTTCTCATGCAGGATGGTGCTAGAGTGGCGAGAACACGAGCATGGTGAAGTAGAGGAAGCAGTAAGGGCCGACATAATGGCTCAACAAGCTCTAACAAGGTGCGGACTCTACAAGTTTTGGTGCCTAGGTGGCTTGAGGGCCAAACCAGGACTGCTATAGATACTGGTAGACTATTGGGATCCAGACTCAGAGTCCTTCCGGATAGACGGTATGTCCCTCACCATTGAGGTGGAGGATATCTACTTTATCACAGGTCTATCTAGACGAGGGGAGGTGGTGAACCTTTGTTCTTGATGCAGTGCTGGTCATGGGCTTACTATCGATGAGTACATAGTTGTGTACTGCTACCCAGATATTGAGAAGATGGGGAGTCAAGTTCCCACCAACGCTATACAGGTGCTGGGCCTAAAGGCCATACTACTGACATTGGGAAGGATAGCAGGCTTAGCATCACTCCATCAGGCCTCTCGACCACTGATGTTCTATGCGGTGGAGTGTATGACACCGACCATCTATGACTAGAGCACTTCACTACTCAGCAACATGAAACACCAGCTCAGTGATTGTAAGGCAAGTAGGATATGGAACTTCAGGTTCAGCAGCATTTTGAGCACGTTTTTCTTCAAGCGTGTTCCAGGATTGAGCCCTAGAGTGGATGTTCCTCTCCACGGGGTTCGAGATCAGGCCCAACGATGTTGGGCAGATGCAGACTGGGGGTTGGTAGGGTGGCCAACCCCTATCCAGCTGACTTTTTTCCATGGTGGCGACGACAGATTGTTGCCATAGATGACTACCCTTATGCAGGGATAGATTTCTAGGGGGATCTGGATATTCCATTGCCACCAGGATCAGCATATGGAGACATAGGTAATGAATCTCGACCCTCACTTTTTTTAAAATTTTTGAAGTATTTAATTTTTTGTTTTTTCTTGATTATATGGAATCAAAAAGACATGTTTTTGGGTGACAATACATAATGACATCTACCATTCATGTGCAAATGTGGGACCACGACGACCAGAGGGCTTCCCACATCATAGACAGAGGTGAAGAGCAGACGATATCACCGGTGTGGATGCAGAGCGAACGCTCCAAAACATCCATACCAACTTCGTGCGATTGACTCATAGGGTTCCCATGGCGCAAGTTGAGGACTTGCCTGAGGCTATGCAGAGACAGGTGGTGGGTGTACCACACGCATGGGTGCGTTTATTCCGGCGACTAGCTAGAGCCGTGGTGACATATCATGATCACAACCCTCCTCCACCTCCACAAGACTAGACACCTGGGAGTGTATCTATTTTGTACTACCATGTATATGATGGTGGCTTTCAAAGCTCCAATTTTGTATTATGACACTATGTATTACCACATTTTTTATGTATATAAAAAGTTTTATGGTGATCGGTTTATTTATTTACATGTGTAAAAATTGTGTTTATGATTAATTTATGATGAATGAAACAAATGCCAATCTAACACGTAGTTAGCATATGAGTCAGCAACTTGATTATAATTTCTTGGAATGTGTATATATGTTATATTCTCAAATTACCATTCTAACAACCTCACACGTAAGAATCTCCTCAATAACGTCGGATCTCTAACATGGTACAAACCATTTAGCTGTGACACTACTAACTCTGAATCAAGATGTACCTCAAGAGAGAGAACACCATGCGAAATGGCATCCCGTAGAATCTCAATAACGGCACTATATTCAGCAACATTGTTGGAAGATGGTCGCAGACATACACCTCCTGAAGACAGTACTTGACCCATAGGAGTATAAATCACCCAAGCAGCTGAGGCTGAGTGCTGAGTGTGACAGCTTGCACCATCTGTAAATCCTATGTAGGTGGAAGATTCCATTGACATCTGCCACAAGAAATGGAAACTAATCACAAACCCAATCACGATAAACAAGACCTAACTATGCAGAAAAACTATACAATAATATACAACAAGCAGCCCTGGCTAAATATTATGCATAGTATTTTTTGAGATAGAGCCCATTTCTAGGCTCCGCCAAGGCCGTCCCTCCGTAATCCACTAACTCGTAGGCACCCTTCTCTAATACACGCTTGACCACGTAAGGACCACGCCACATAGGATGGAACTTCCCTGCCCCCAAGGGTTCTTTTGATTGATCCCACAAAAGGACCAAGTCTCCCTCACTAAACACTCTTGGACGGACAGAATTATTGTACTGGACCTTTACGCGAGGCTTATTAACCTCTAGAGTCACCAAGGAATCTCTATGCTACTCATTGAGTTTCTCAAGGTGAACCAAATGCTCCTCCAAAGGCGAAGTGTCTGGTAAGAGTTCCACGGCTAACTTCAACGAATGAATCTCGCATTCAAGCTGCAATATCGAATCCACTCCATGTACTAGCTGATATGGAGAAAAACCAGTGGCAGTATTAACCACAATTCGATATGCCCACAAAGCAAGGTACAACATAATATGCCAATTCGTCTTGCTTTTTGCAATGGTTCGTTGGAGAATGGACTTAAGTGATTTATTCACCGCTTCAACCTATCCATTTGCTTGAGGATAGTAAGAAGAGGAGTGCCCTTGCTTATACCCTAACTTGGATGCCAATTCTTCCATCATACGGTTCTGAAAGTGCAAGCCATGGTCAGTGACAAGCTCTCTCAGAATCCCGAACCAAGTAATGATTTGGTTGAATACGAAGTGAGCGGCTGTCTCACCATCAGATTTTATTGTAGGCATTGCCTCATCCCATTTCGTGAATTAATCAACAGCCACTATGATATGATGGTGCCCCCCAGCCGAAGCTGGGTTGCAATCCATAAAATCGAGCCCCCATTTGGTGAAGGGACCGGCGGTGATAATAGGGTGTAACGGGGCAGGCTTCTAGTGCATATTATGTGCGAACACCTGGCAAGGGTGGCACCTCTTGACCGCTTCAATACAATCCTTGAAGATTGACGACCAGAAATAACCCGCTCTCAAAATATTTTGAGCTGTAGAAAGCCCAGATAAATGACCACCACATGCCCCTCCATGGCAATCATTAAGCACTACCTCAGCCTCGTCATGAGTTAAACAACGTCCTAAAATGGAATCTACTCCACGGCGGTACAAAGTATTGTCCACTATGAGGTAGCTCTTGGAAACGTGACGTAATCGTCGTCGTTCATCTCATGAGAGGTGAGTAGGGGTCCTCTGTGTTTGTATATATACTATGATATCCCCATACCATGGGTCAGCCGTTGAGATCAAGAAAATGTGTTCATCAATGAGTGTATCTTCACACACCAACTCCTCAGCCTCGCTCAAAAAATTCAATATGAGCTCTGCAAAGATTAAAGATTTCTTCGATTTTGCCAAAACAAATTCAAGATCAAACTATTGCAGGATGAAAATCCATTTATTATACTTTCCCCCAATCATCCTACGTGTGAGGACGAATTGAAACGGATTGACATGGGCAACAACCAAGGTCTAGCAAAGGAGAATATAATGTCTCAAACGCTGCACCGCATGTACGGTAGCCAAGGAATGCTTCTCAACATGAGAATACCGAATCTCTGCGTCAATAAGGTTCCAGCTCAGATAATATATGACATGCTCTTGGAGCTCCTCATCCTCTTGAACCAAAACCATAGCAATCGTCTCTAAAGATGCGGCCACATATAATAGGAAATCAAGGCTATAATCTGGAGGACTAATCACTGGGGCCGATGCTAGGGTTCGCTTAAGTGCGTCGAAGGACTCCTGAGCTCACTCATCCCATTCAAAGGGAGTATCCTTCTTCAGGAGACGCATGAAACCTCTAGTCAAATTGGCAACGTTGACAACAAATCTTCGTAGGTAGTTTTCCATGCCTTGCAAACACTGAAGATGACGAATATTTCGCGGGGGAGACAACTGAAGTATTGCCTCAACCTTCAAATGCTCGACTCTTATACCCTCTTTCAAAATGATGAATCCTAACAAATGACCTGACTTCACTCAAAAGATGCACTTATGAGGGTTTAATCTAACAGCATAGTGCCGGCACCTTTTAAACACCAATCTCAAGTGATAAGAATGACACATCCTCATGTGAGAATGAGCAGCGAGGTCATCCAAAAATACTTCAATGATAGACTTGAGATCATGGAAGATCAAGGTCATTTCCCGCTGAAACGTAGCTCCAGCGTTTTTAAGGCCAAAAGGCATTTTTTGATATGCAAATGTTCCCCAAGGACAAATAAATGTGGTCTTGTGTTGGTCCTCGGGTTTAATTTGAATCTGATTATACCCGGAAAATCCGTCCATAAAGGAGAACACCTCGCTACCCGCACACTCATCCAAAATCTGATCTATAAACGGTGTGGGGAAGTATTATATAAACGAGCATGCCGTTGCCTAGTGAGTCCTAATATGGCGACTCCGCTAGGGAGTTCCTAGTAATTGTCCTTTGTGGGTTGATTTCTTGGCATTCAATGTATTTGAATTTCTCTCTCTCTCTTGTTTCTGTGTCGGGTATGGCGGAATGTATGCCTGGTAGAGCCTGATTTGTGTGAATTTAGTCTCAGCCTGTCTGTTTTCCTTGAATTTGTGCATATTTTTCTTCCTGTACGCGGGTTTGTCACTTACAGTCGTGTATACACGCGGTTTCCCCTGGGATTTCCACGTATACATGCGGGTTTACTGCACACAGTCACGTATACCTTGGTTTTTACCATTTTGTGGAAGATAGTGGATTGCTGGGTGAATTCTGTTAGCTGCTGAGTCTCCTTTGGCACTGCCTGAGTCTGTTAATACCTCTCTGTTTGACCAGAAACAGTTTTTTAGCCTAAATGTTTTCTTTTAGGAAAGTTCTTGTCATGGCATATTTGATTTTTTGTTTGAGATTAGTGCATTAGAGTCTTTTTGCCTTAGTGCTTTGCTGGAATGTTGTTTATGTGTGCTTGCAGAGTCTGGGGTGGGTAGAATCATTCTTTTGCTTTTTGTATCTCTTTATTTTCAAAAACTCCAAAAACATTTGCTTATCATCATGCATTGCATTTTGCACTTTGCATTGTACTTGCACTAGATCTAGATTTGCTTTGGAGTAATAGTTAGGACTTCATATAGGGAAATTTGCATGCAGCATTTGAAGAAGAAATTGTGCATTACACGTAATACGCATACCCTGTTTTCATGGACACAATGCATTTGCATTGATTGTTAGGTGTGCATTTTGCTTCTTGTTGCGTCTTAACACCATTAGTTGCACGGCCATATCTTATTTTTGAGTAATAAAGCCAACTAAAATCAATGCTAATTAAAATGAATTACACTCTTTTCTTTTCTAGGGTGCACCAACAAGCTTAGGTTTTAGGATCTTGGAATAGTTCATTGTAAGTTAATTCTCCAAGATCACTAAATGACAACAACTAGGTGTCTGTCCAGGGAGTGTGTGAAATCCTTGATATAACCAGCATTCTTAGGATCCTCCTCTCAAAAGGGAGTTAAGCACGAGGCAGTGTGAGTGGTTGTTGATTGGGATAACCCCTGGTCGGTAACTGTGTAGCACTGGTGATATAGCCAGGATTGTATTCGTATCTAGGGGCTCTTTCGAGAGTTTTGGGATTTGGTACACTACCCATACGGTCAATCCCGCCTGCGACTGTCATCCTGAGCTTTGATTATATTGAGGTGACCTTAGTGACCTTACCTAGGATATTGAGGGGGTACTTGTAGAGGTTATTCTGCATGTGTCCCAGCCAGGTTGGGGTCGGATAGAACAGTCACTTTACACGTTGAAGATGAGGGCCACAATAATTGGTTACATACCTCCATTTGTGGTGACAAGGGCCTCTCAAGCCTCTCCTAGGCGAGACATACCAGCCACATTCGGGAGCTCACTTATCCAGCCCTTGTTTGCTTGCATTTGGATTTAGATTTTATTAGCGATTGCTCTGTGCATGCTAGTTGGCCTAGGGTTTACGTAAATAGAGATTCTTTGCTATTTTTTGAGTCATTGTGGAGTCGGGTGCGGTTCCACGCCATTCTCGTCGGTTAGCGGGACTTCCGCCTTCCACTTCTCCTCCTCCTTTGGCAGAGGGGCCTAGACTGTCTAGGCGGACTATGTCACACACTGATTCACACACCATGGAGGATCGTTCTGATACTATTCCTGAGCCACCTCCTCCCATTCGTATTGACGATGGGGAACTTACTCCTACATACGATCATTCACCTAACCTAACTGAGTTCGATCCTGTGATTTCCCATATAGGATCTTTGCATGATAGACCTACTCACCCTATGGCTGATTCCCCATTGACACATTACCGGTATGGAATGCCAGATGATGTCAAGACTCACTTTGACCCTCCTAGCACTAGCTACGGTAGTTATGTTATGACTGGTTTTCCTATGCACGATTTAACATTTCATGTTGAATCCGACTTTGAGCCTAGCACTATGCCTGGGGGAAATCCCATGCCTTACCTTGCGGAGAGGTTTGGGAGTACTAGTCACATTGCACCTTCCATCCCTGTGGTGGAAGCCCCATCTTATCATGACTGTAGGCAACGACACGCTCATCTCAATGGGCTTACTCGAAGGACTCGGTGAAGGAAGAATCCAAGGATCTCCCATATTACTTGTATGAAAAGGCACCGATCTCGTAGACGTCGAAGCACCATCGAAACTAGATCCTATCATGAGGACGGGTGCAGGACAACTAAAGGTTCCCATGAGGGATGGATACATGCCTACACCCACACTCCCAGTTGTTGGCTGGGAATGTTCAACTTTCGGAACCGAAGCTTCTGAAGATGCAGTAACAGGCGAATTCTTCAATGCCATTTGATCAGTCATTACAATCTTCCCATTATGTGGAAAGCATACAACGCAAAACATGGAAGACACAATGGCTTGCATACTATACATCCAGTTCCTTCCCAGTAAGAGATTCTAGTCGAGGGGTGCATCAACCACCTCAACCTATATCGCAACGGTCTTCCCTCCCAAATGGACTTTAAGGGAAGGGAGAATACCGTGCGGCCTAAACAATCTCCCATCAAAAGTAGTTAACATGGTCGTATATTTTGACAACTCAGGAGAACCAAGACCCTTCCAACAAGACAAAGACATCATAGAAGAAGCAGTGCCCTAGTCAATCACAGTGTGCTTGACGATCATATTAAGACATTCTACATGCACCAAAAGGGACACATAGTAGGGAAAGCGAGGCTGATGTCCTGTGGTTTCAAATTTGATCACTGAGGAAGAATCATCACCATTCACACCAAGAGCGGAAAGCAAAGCCTTCCTTTGCGACGGACAACTCTGAAGCACTTCCAATGTAGACATCGCACAAGGAGTATGGCCCAAGTCCTCGACAACTGAATAATTATGGGCGGCTCGGGCATTTGGGTTATGCCCCGAATGCTTAAGTACCCCCTTAGGAATGCGAGGTGCAGCCTCAGGTTTATTCGCAGGTTTCTCAATGCGCAAAGGGGTTCCCGGTGGATCAGGTTCTTTGCCTGGGTTGGGTTGTGATGAAATATAATCTTTCGCACGTGTCACAACTTTCACGGCATGGACCATATTAATGCACCCATGACCACTAGTTTCAGCAAGATCTTCATCAATAGATTGATCATGGGACTTTGAGTTCATATTCTGGTTATACGGTAAAGGGTTCGTTAACACAGTTGGGCCCTGTGCTATGAACTTCGAAGCTTCATCCATTCTAGGGCACAAGTAAGTGAGGTGATCGTCCTTACATAGCTTGCAAGGAAACTTGACCTTATGTTTATTCTGCTTGTCCCCCCCAGCGTTTTTACTGTTCTTGTCATTATTGTTGGCATTCTCATTCTTATTCCCACCCTTTTTATTATTATTATTTTTACCCTTTTTTCTATTCCATCCGGGTTGTTGGTTACCCTTCTGGTCGGACGATTGCACAGCAAGTACATTCACCGTTTGGGCAAGTTGAGATGAATCCATAGCTTGTCCCGAGGCAGATTGGTTGATTGACAACTGAGCAACTTGTTTCACAACCAAACCTTCAGGTTTCTTACTTGCACTACCCACAATGCCATCGGCATGTGGTCCAGGTTTGACTTTGGGATCGAAACTCGAACGAGGAGCATTGGGTATAATCTCGTATAACAAACCAGACTGAGCATAGATCAAGTCTAGTTCCTACGCCCTAAAGATTGCTTGTTCCTCATTCTGCACTCTGGATGTGGAAACATCCTTTGCTATATATGGCAATAAAGATTTGAGGAACCACTCAAGGAGGAACTCCGGCGGTATAAAGGCTTTAATTAATCTCTTCCGTCTACGCCACTCCTGAATATGATCAGAAATATGGGTGGCTTTATCTTGCCAAAATGTCGACAAGAGTTCAATACCAAAATCATAGCATACTGGTAGCTGGAAGTGATTAAGGAAAGTCATTGCAAGGTCGTGAAAGGTCGTCGAACAAAGTAAAGGCACCCCTAGGTAACTCTATATACCATTTCACTGTAGGCCGTGTGAGGGGGCATTGAAATAGTCTCAAACGAACTGAGTCCTGATGCAATGAATTGGAAGAGCACCATAGGTGGAATGTCGTAACGTGTTTGCTTGGATCCTCTCCTTGTTTTCCTTCAAACTTAGTTATGTCCGAAGGAAGCTTGGTAGGGACAGCTAGCCAATTCGGGTCATGAGCCATAGGATCGTTCGTAAGTCTCAATAAGTCAGGTAGATTGAGTGTCGCAAGGAAAGGGAGCCTAGGATGATGAGGCCTATGGACCACTCCCTAGTTCATATAGGATTGATTACCACCGTGACCTTGGCCATAGTGACCTCCTCCTATATGACCCATATAGGGTGGCGTGGAAGTACCATAATGAGGTGGACCTTGACTAGTAGGAGCTACAAAGCCGTAATTAGGAGAGTAAGCAGGTTGTGAATACCCGCCTCCATAAGGTGGAGAGACCTGTCCATACTGCGTCCCATAATAGGGTCCAAAGGTCATCGCTTGCGATGCCCCATGAGACACTCCATAGGTAGGGATAAACATTCCAGAAGTACGAATATACATACCGGAAGTAGGGATATATGTCATGGAAGTAGCAATATGACCTCTAGAAACATGAGCATAACCTCCCGAAACCATGGGTGGTATGTAGGATTGAGACACAATTGGTCTAGTAATCGTAGTACGGATCTGAATCGTAACTACATGCCGACTCGAAGGACCACGTGAGTAAGGTGGAGGGTTTACATTTGAAGAACTCGGAAGTGAGGACGAAGGAATCTATGTAAGAAGATATGTACTAGTTCCTATCGTCACTCCTCTGGAACTTGGTATCCCTATCGGATCACTAACTCTAGACCTAGGAGGTATATAAGATGGGGCTTCCACCACAAGGATGGAAGGTGCAATGTGACTAGTGCTCCCAAACCTCTCCGCAAGGTAAGGCATGGGATTTCCCCCAGGCATAGTGCTATGCTCAAAGTCGGTTTCAACATGAAATGTCAAATCGTGCATAGGAAAACCAGTCGTAACATAACTACCATAGCTAGTGCTAGGAGGGTCAAAGTGAGTCTCGGCATCATCCGACATTCCATACCGGTAACGTGTCAATGGGGAATCAGCCCTAGGGTGAGTAGGTCTATCATGCAAAGATCCTATCTGGGAAATCACAGGACTGAACTCAGCTAGGTCAGGTGAAGGATCATATGTAGGAGTAAGTTCCCCATCATCAATACAGATGGGAGGAGGTGGCTCAGGAATAGTCTCTGAATGATCCTCCATGGTGTGTGAATCAGTGTGTGACATAGTCTGCCTAGACAATCTAGGCCCCTCTCCTAAAGGAGGAGGAGAAGTGGAATGTGGAAGTCCTGCTAACCGACAAGAACGGCGCGGAACCGCACTCGACTCCACCATGACTTAACAAAAAGCAAAGACTCTATATTTACGTAAACCCTAAGCCAACTAGCGTGCACAAAGTAATCACTAATAAAATATAAAGCCAAATGCAAGCAAACAAGGGTTGGATAAGTGAGCTCCCGAATGTGGCTGGTATGTCTCTCCTAGGAGAGGCTTGAGAGACCCTTGTCACCACAAGCGGAGGTACGTAACCAATTATTGTGGCCCTCAGCTTCAATGCGTAAAGCGACTGTGCTGTCTGACCCCAACCTAGCCGGGACACATACAGAATAACCTCTACAAGTACCCCCTCGATATCCTAGTTAAGGTCACTAAGGTCACCTCAATATAATCAAAGCTCAAGCGGAGTGTCGCAGGTGGGATTGACCATATGGGTAGGGTAGCAAAGCCCGAAACTCTCGAAAGAGCCTCCAGATACGAATACAATCCTAGCTATATCGTTGGTGCTACACAGTTACTGACCAGGGGTTATCCCAATCAACAACCACTCACACTGCCTCATGCTTAACTCCCTTTTGAGAGGAGGATCCTGAGAACGCTGGTTATATCAAGGATTTCACACACTCCCTGGACAGACACCTAGTTGTTGTCATTTAGTGATCTTGGAGAATTAACTTACAATGAACTATTCCAAGATCCTAAAACCTAAGCTTGTTGGTGCACCCTAGAAAAGAAAAGAGTGTAATTCATTTTATTTAGCGTTGATTTTAGTTGGCTTTATTACTCAAAAATAGGATATGGTCGTGCAACTAATGGTGTTATGACGCAACAAGAAGCAAAATGCACACCTAACAATCAATGCAAATGCATTGTGTCCATGAAAATAGGGTATGTGTACTACGTGTAATGCACAATTTCTTCTTCAAATGCTTAATGCAAATTTCCCTATATGAAGTCCTAACTATTACTCCAAAGCAAATCTAGATCTAGTGCAAGTACAATGCAAAGTGCAAAATGCAATGCATGATGATAAGCAAATGTTTTTTGGATTTTTTTAAAATAAAGAGATAGAAAAAGTGAAAGAATGATTCTACCCACCCCAGACTCTGCAAGAACACATAAACAGCATTCCAGCAAAGCACTAAGGCAAAAGGACTCTAATGCACTAATCTCAAACAAAAAATCAAAGATGCCATGACAAGAACTTTCCTAAAAGAAAAAATTTAGGATAAAAAACCATTTCTGGTCAAACACAGAGGTATTAACAGACTCAGGCAATGCCAAAGGAGACTCAGCAGCTAACATATTTCACCCAGCAATCCACTATCTTACACAAAAAGGTAAAAACCAGGGTATACGCAATTGTGCGCAGTAAACCCGCGTGTATACGTGAAAATCCCAGGGGAAACCGCTTGTATAGGCAACTGTAAGTGACTAACCCGCATACAGGAAGAAAAAGATGCACAAATTCAGGGAAAACAGATAGGCTGAGACTAAATTCACACCAATCAGGGTCTACCAGGCACACATGCCCCCATACCCAACATAGAAACAAGAGAGAGAGAGAGCAATTCAAATACATTGAATGCCAAGAAATCAACCCCCAAAGGACAATTACTAGGAACTCCCCAGCGGAGTCGCCATTTTTGTTACGGATAGAAATTCCTATGGCTTGGGGTACCACAACAGATAGCTAGACTCCATAAATCAATCTTTCCCAATATGCAATAGAAATAAAATGTCTAACACTAAAGGATCAAACCTCGTACCTTATTCCTTATGGTTGAAGTAGATCCCCATTGAGCTTTCCAATCTTCAGCTTGAATTGATATAATACTTCCTCAACAATAAGTAGACAATACAAGCATACTATATTTCATGGTGTTAGATCTATTCTAGCATATATAATCAATAATGTAAAAGCATTTGACATATTCCAATGGATACAATATTCATTCAAATACACATTACTAGACAAGAAAAGATATTTCTATTAATATGAATAAGATATTACAAGTGACAACCTCTGACGGCACGTCTGCGAATTGGAGAAACTGAATCCCCCACTTGGGCCTCCACCACCTCAATCCTCCATCACTAAGATAGCAAGCTCACTAGCAAAAGGCAAGCTTGGGAAGAACACAACAGTGCTCCAAGGGACAAAGGGATGCAGACTCAAGCATAAGTTCTGGCAACAATGGACTATAGTTTCGTTACTCTCAATTCTCTCTTATGCTTTCAATGTCTCAAGGGGTTCCTTATATAGCTTTTCAAAGGGATACTGAAAAGTCGAATCCGTGCGATCTCAAGGCATATGGAAGGCCAGGAGTCATATGAGTTAGATCCAAGTCAAGGAACGATCCAAAAGGATTTGGATTATTCATACATCCCGATGTACGCGACTATAGGGGGAATATCCATGTATGTACGTGGTTATCGGGGAAAAATCCGCGTATATCACTTTTCTTATGTTTTTAGGGATGATCAAGGACACATCAAAAGACAAAACATGGTCCATAGGGGCTAATGAGTCTACAGGAGGACAGGGGAAGGCCATACAATTTGTGATTCACCTAGTGTGGTGAAATCCACTATAACATCTATGTTAGGAAAATGATTACATTGCATTTCCTAAAGCTGTGTAATTGTTTCTATGTTTAAATATGCTAGGGTTTGCATTTTTTATAATAACGTTAGGCTGTAAGTTATTTTCTAAACCAGACTTATCCAGGGTTTATTCATTAGTTTGCAATCTGTAAGTTTAATTCATTTAAAAATGTTTATCAAGGGTTGTACACCCTAGTTTTAATTCGTGTATTATTTTTACTGTTGAAACTAGGTCAAGTACAAACTAGGTTTTATTTCAGATCTGCTAACTATCTGTTCTTTTGGGTTCTTATACTCCACTGAGATATTCCATTTATCATCAAAGGCATGTTTTATATTTAAATAAACTAGTTCAGAGGTAAGTCTTATTTATATATAAGTATAAATGTACAACCTAGATAATCTAAGCTATTTACAAGATGAATTACTATATATATATATATATATACATCATCAGACATAAATAGAATTATGAATCTAATCAACTAAGTACACACTATAATTATTTCTTCGATAAATAAACTAGTAAAGACCTTTCATGGTCTTCATATTAAATACAAGCTAACTATTAAATCATCCCATTAAGAATAACATCATCATAAACAACGAACAGAGTAAGTATCATGACCATTCTTTGGTCCAAGATCAAATCTCTTTTCACTATTTAAAATCCACAACCCTAATATATAAATCTACCTAATCAAAACATATGCCATAAAAATCGAATAGCCCCATCTATAATCAACTCACAACCATAATATAACAAATAACCATAATAATATCATAATCATTAAATAAAGAGCTCATTGTTTACATTAAGGTCGCAGGAACGAATCCTGCAGACTGTCATGCTATTTGCTTAGACAACCACGATGCCCTTATATTAAAACCTACAGGAAATAAAAATATAACTCATTACATCCACCACGACCAGGATTTGAATCCTGTGGAGTCACTGTACATTTATCAAAGCCACACTACACACATATTGTATACAAGCTACAATAATAACATCACTACGCTACGACAAGGTTGTGAGACTCTCGTCTTTGCACCCTACACTGTAAGCATGGCCTCGGCCACTTAAAATAAATATCCAGTCCCCTAATTAAACCTTGTGATAAACTTATGCCTGTCAATAAATCAACCTACAATGACGATAGCCATCATCGGTTTACACCCATGGCTCTTACACATTTCCACATTATATAATAATGAACGAAACAGTAATGAAATATACAACAACCCTGTCAACATAAGGGTTTACACCCACGGTGTATTTATAAATCCACATTACAATATTAAAAACCAAATTAAAAACCAAATCATAAATCCTAAACCTTCTACATTGTAGCAGTTGCCATGGAAGGGCGCTCATGCCATTCACAGCATGGCCCCAAGCCATTCGTTGTCACTATCATTTCCATTCATTTAACTATTAACAATAATGGAAGTAATGATAGACAAAGTCATCGTAAAGGATGGACACCATATATAAACCCAAGTTTTAAATAATCACAATGCATTAATAAAAAACAAAGGATTGTTTTATACACACAGTACTGTTAATAATCATGGAAAAATAAAGTAAACACATTCTATATTCGAAACTTGGTGGTTCATCACCTTAATACAATTTACACATAAGCATTAAAGTTTGCAAATCAAAGTTTACATAGTCGTGCCAAGGGCCATGGCACCATTGCAAGAAATGGTGCTACCCAGGCTTAAAACCCCCATATCAAAACACGATTTACATACAAAATATGTAGAGTCTTCTAAAAGTCCTGAGTTTCCCCATTCTTTGCTAACAGCACCCTTGTTATTTTAAAAAACCAAAACTTATACATAGGCCCGAAGGAGAATCAAAACCCCACAGTAAAACCCAAACAACAATGTGATGACCTAGTCCTACCCACAATGCCAAGAGGTGACCAATGTAGGGTGTGTAATAGGCTTACCGTGCACTTGTGGCATCACCCACGAACCAGTTGCAAAACCCTGAGCCATGAAAATCCATGCTAACCCTGTCACCTGCACCCACCAACAAGACGAAAAATGGTGAGAAGTATGCAACTATTAAGCCACCAAAATAAACATCAAACACTGCCATGAAACCAACGAAGCTTACCTTCGTTCACGAGGGTGTTTCCTTATCATCTGCGCAGAGCCGAGACAAAACCATCAGCGAAACAAACGAAATAACCAAGTTTCTCATGGAGCCAAGACCTAAACTTGGGCTACCCCAAAACCTGAGATGCATTAATGGCACCATCCTGGTGTCCATTACCAACCCAAAACCCACATTTCCATAGTTTACCAACATTACATTATCGTGGTCTCCATGTCCATGCAAGGTGTTAAACCCCAATGCATAAGCCAAAACCATATGATAGAACTCGCCACCCTAATACTCATACAAGGTATAGTATAATGTTTAGTCCATACAAAATACGCTAACCCAAAGTCAAATCCCCAATGCAAAAATATGGTATGTATCATGTAAACCATAGGTTAGGCTTTGAACAATGGCCTTTCCATCTTCCTAAGCTTTAAGTTTAAGAACCATGGCATATGAAATATGCCATGGTAACCTTGTTATCCATAAGCCAATAATGGGCCTTTAACCAATGAATTGTGAACCTGTCAAACACATAATAAAAGGTATATTAATTCTTTTATTAAGGAAAAATTAAAATGTAAATAGACTAAGAGATAAACCGTGAATCCAAAATTACAAAATGAAGAGCATGTATAACATAGAAAATTTATTGATGTTAAATAATTAATGAATATAGAAATTACCTTGCTATCAATCTGAGTTTGTAAGGAAGTGTAATAACAAACAGTAGATATGTTAATGATCAAAATGCGCAGCACTCTTTAAAACTTTGTCGCTAAGTATAATTTGCATTAGTTCAACCGAACTAAGTAAGCCTGCTAGACAAGTGACCACTTTACCTCTTAGACCATCATGGCAGAACTAGTCTTGCCACTCCACCCACTGTAGTTCCAGAAACAAAGTTACATTAGAACCATATAAATAACAAGTAAGACTATGCAGAAATGAACGAAGCATATAATCAAGTAACGACACAAACACAACAATGTATAACCATAATAATAATGTAGTAAAGAAGCATTTTGGCATCGTAAGTAAAATACAATAATATTCACAATTGAAAGTAATATTATAGAATGTAAGAACATCCTACAACCAAACAATGGTACATCCATCATACGTTATATTCCGCAAGTTCAATAATGTTCTGCATAGGTAGTTTTTACTAGCCTAAGAATTTTAGTTTTTTTTCAATTTTGGGGGATATTAGAAGTGGTATAAGAGCCTCGTTTCAATACTAAGATACTTATGGGCACACCAAGCATTTACTACAAAGAAAATAAAGTATGTTATTAAATTTTTTACTAACAAAAAAAAATTTATGTTGTTTAAATTTTTTGAATTTACAAGAAACTTTTACCGAATAGTTCAGTTTATGAATGCTGAGGAAGATAGCAGATAACAAGGAAAGATGAATACCCCCACCCCAGAAGCAGAATTGGTGGTGGAGCTGAATTCTCATATTTTGAAGACTATACACAGTCTTCAAGCAGAATTACGAAGTCTTAGAGAAGATAGTATGAACGAAAGGAAAGAATAACAAGCTATAAATGAAGCATTACTAAGAAATATGATGGGAGTAATCCCGCAGGGTAAACCTACTTAGTCCACAAACAAATCCAAAAGAGAACCTTACCATAAACAGGCCAGTAGCCCAAGAGGAGAAGAAAAAGAGTAAAGTGCCCCTGAAGCACCAAAAGGATATCATCACAGTCCTTACAGTGATGACTCTCTTTCTCCCCAAAGAAAGAAACAAAGAAGTAATGATAGTCTTCACGGGGAGTTTAGAAAAATAAGAGCCTCAACCTATGAAGGTGAAGTAAACACTAGGGAGAAGGATGAGGAGTGGTTGGTGGACATGAGCAAATATTTCCAGGTTCATAACTACTGAAGTGAGATGAGGGCTCGACTTTCCATCTATAATTTGAATGGAAAGGCAACAAGGTGGTGGAGAGATTTAAAACACGCCAAGAAAGATGAGCTAGAGAAATACGTTGGGATAACTTCCAAAAACTCTTCCAAGAGAAGTATATGTTGGAAATATTCTTCGACAGAAAAGTGAAAGAGTTTCATGAGCTACATATGGGATCCATGACTATGGATGCTTTTATTAACAGATTTCTATATATGTTACATTATGTACCATACATTAAGGATGAAAAGGTAAAGATCCAGCAGCTTTTAGGATGTATTCCTCCCAAGTTTTAGGAAAGGATTGAGTTCAACATGCCAAAAAATTTGGATACCATGTTGCACAAAGCTAGGATCTGTTATGAGCATGGATACGTAAGGAAGGAGAACATGAACCAAAACCGAGACAAGTCTAAGAACATTTTTGATAACCGCAAACCTAGGTTTAACCCACAGCCATATAAAAAGCAGAATAATAGCTTTCCAGCAAACAAGAACTTCAATAAATCTAGTACGAAACCTTATGTGCTATCTCCTAATGCTAACAAGCCGATAGCAAGTGGATCCAATGATACCCCGCTACAAATCAAGTGCTAGAAATGCAACGAACCTCATTATTCTAGAGATTCTAAGAACAAGACCAATGGTTCTTGCATAAATTACAAGAAGAATCAACTATTGAGGACATAGCTGGAACACCGTGGATTTATGCACCATTGGATGGCCGACAGAAAGATCATCAAGCTACAATGGTTGAGATAGAAGGTAAGATCTTGAACACTTCTATTTCAATACTTATTGATCTCAGTTCTTGTCAGAGCTATGTTTCACCTAAAATTATCGATGAATGCAAACTATGCAAAGTAAAGAATGATAAACCTTGGATGGTGTAGTTAGCCATAGGTACGAAACGAAAAGTTTCCAAAATAGTTAAAGAATGTGAGGTAAACTTGAATGGTTTTCCAACGAAAGAAAACCTGAACATGCTACCCTTAGTATCGTATGATATACTTATCAGCATGGACTGGTTGGAGCAGCACCATGCCATACTCAATAGCTTACACAAGTCAATATTGTGTACTGATTGCCAAGGGAACCAAGTAAAGTTTCGAGGAATTCCAAAGAAAGTTTCTGTAAGGAAAATATCTACCTTACAAGCAAAGAAATGCGTCAGGAAAGGTTGGAAGATATTTGAAGTAAACATCCAAGACATAGAGTCTGAAAGAGAACATTGAATAGAATACTTCCCCGTTCTTGAAGAATTCAAGGATATGTTTCCCGAGGAGATCCCAGGATTACCACAGAAACGAGACCTATAATTTTCCATCGAACTGACCCTAGGATTAGTTCCGAATTCCAAGGCCCCTTATCGCATGAGTGCACTTGAGTTGGTGGAACTCAAACTACAGTTTCAAGAGTTGATAGAGAAAGGGTATATCCGACCCAGTGTATCTCCTTGGGGAGCACCAATACTGTTCGTAAAGAATAAAGATGGTACGATGCGGATGTGCATTGATTACTATCAGTTGAACAAAATGTCTATCAAGAACCGTTATCCACTCCCTAGGATCGATGACTTGTTAGATCAAGTGGGAGGATCTAGAATCTTTTCAAAGACTGACCTGCGATCAGGGTACCATTAGGTACGGATTCACGATGAGGATATTCACAAAAATTCCTTTTCTATGAGGTACGGGCACTACGAGTTTGTAGTGATGTCATTCGGGTTGACCAATGCACCTGCAAACTCTATGTGTATGATGAACAGCATATTCAGTAGGTATCTTGATAAGATTGTCTTGGTATTTATAAATGACATATTGGTTTATTTTGAAAATAAAGAATAACGAAGAACACCTTCGCATAGTACTACAAGTGTTGAGAAAACACAAGCTTTACGCTAAGTTTAGTAAATGTGATTTTTACAAGCCAAAAATACAGTACTTAGGTCACATTATCTCTGAGACAGCGATAGATGTGGACCCAGAAAAGATTAAATCCATAAAGGATTGGCCTACCCCTACTAGTGTAACTGACATTAGGTCCTTTTTGGGATTAGTTGGATATTATCGAAATTTCATTGACAACTTCTCGAGAATCGCTTTCCCCATGACTGCTTTGCAAAAGAAAGAAAGTAAGTTCTTATGGACTACTAAGTGCGAAGAAAGTTTTCAAAAGCTTAAGCAACTTTTGATGACCGCACCAGTGTTATAAATTGCAAATCTCGATGGGGATTTCATTGTTTACACAGATGTGAGCAAGGAAGGACTAGGGGGAGTCCTCCTGTAGAACGATCACGCGATATTTTATTAATCACGGAAGTTAAAAGAGAATGAGCAGAACTACCCTACGCACGATCTTGAGTTAGCGACCATCATCCATGCTTTGAAGATGTGGAGGCACTACCTCATGGGAAGGAAGTTCCTTCTGAAGATAGACAATATGAGTCTGAAATATGTATTCAATCAACTGAATCTAAATGCAATGCAATCCAGGTAGTTGGATTTCCTTAGTGAGTACCATTTTGAGCTAAATCACATTAAGGGAAATGAGAATAATATTGTTGATTCTTTGAGCCGACGAACTCATATGATATATGAGGTGACTTTGAGTCAAACCGATGCAGATTTGCATCAGAGGATTATAGCGACCAACAGAGTTGACCCCTTCTATGTAGAAATCCTCAAGAAAGTACAAGAAGATAGGTTGTTTCAACAACAAAAAGAATACAAGGTAGACGAATCTAGACTGCTATGGTCCAAGGATCGATTGTATGTTCCAGAAGGAGGGGACATTCGGTCCAGCATCCTCACAGAATTTCATCGAGAACCCTACTCAAGGAATCCAGGATATCAAAAGATGCTATCCGTCGTCAAGAGACACTTTTTCTGGCCTAAGTTAAAGTCTGAAATTGTGATGTTCATCACAAAATTTCAAGAATGTCAGCTAGTCAAAGTTGAGCATCAACATCCTTTGGGATTGTTGCAGTCGTTACCCATTTGGGAATGGAAGTGGGAGATCATTACTATGGATTTCATCACCAGTTTACCAAAAAGTAAGAAGAAAAATGATTCTATTTTTGTATTCATAGACAAGTTGTTTAAAGCAACACACTTCATTCTTGTGAAGTCAACCTACAAGGCAGTGAACATTGTTGATATCTTCTTGAAGGAGATATTTAGATTGCATGGGATACCCAAGGAAATCATCTCGAAATAAGATGTTAAGTTTACAGGAAACTTTTGGAGATCTTTATTCTCCACATTGGAGATAGAGTTGAACTTTAGCACTGCATATCACTCACAGACAGATGAGAAGAAAGAAAAAGTAAACTAGATTGTTGAGGACATGCTTAGGATGTATGTCATGAATAACCCCACGAAGTGGGAGGATTACCTACATCTCACAGATTTTGCATATAACAATGGTTATCATACTTTCACCAAGATGAGCCCCTTTGAGGTACTCTATGGACGGAAGTGTAGAACATCGGTTACTTGGGATAGCCCAATGGATCGGTTCATGTTAGTGTTGTTTAGAATAAAGCACCCTTGTAACCTAGGATCTGGGGTTACCAACTTACTACTGACTTGTAGAAAATCATCTTTTACAAGAGAATGGAAAGGGAATAGGAATAAAGTCTTGACATACCCGATTAACGATGGTTGATCCAAGCTTGGTCTTCTCCCACTCCTCTTCTCTCCAAAGCTTCCATGGATGCACCTCTTCACCTACAAAGAGAAAATCCATCAAGTAATATCTCATGCATATATATCAGAGGTTAGATGAAAAGCATATTCAACATATAAGAAAGTATGTTCATTAACCAATATACATGAAATAGACTAATACAATATTGGAAGAATAATGTGTTTTATTAACAATCGATGAATGAGATAAGAGTACAACCCAACTTTTGAGACAAGGAATGCTCTGTAACCAAAGGGATCTGAGTTCTGCTACTCCAAGACTCTGAAAATATACCACTAACATAAATTTTCTCCCCAAAATCGATTGACTAGTCCCCACCCCAAGGCCTCTATTTATACTTTGGGAAATAGAGTAGTTTCGAAATTTGGGATGGTTGAGATAGTTGGGAGAGTTATGGATTAGGCCCCAACTAATCTCTTCTAATCTTGAATTATATTTTTTGATGTCGAATTAGGGTATATGTGAGTATTAATATAGGCAACCTATGTATGACACGTGGGTTGCTCAAAGGGAGCTCTCATATGAAAGTATACGTGGGTTGCAATGCAAATACTCATGTATGGCACGTGAGTTGTAATGCACATAGTTGTGTATGCAACACAAAATCCATAATAAAAATATACAAGGCTGGTTTGAGAAAAATGCATCAAAGGTCATGCCCATCTATATTTTTTAGGCCACTTCAATCCAAATTGTCCTTTTGTGTACCAACATGAGGAATGTCAGCACTCAGACAGATAAGTGCCATTTTGGCTGATAACAGACGCCCCCTAATGTGTGAGGTCAAAGGGAAGTGATGGCCAAAATACATTATAATCATTATCTTGGAGAATTCGGAAGTCCAAGGAAGCAAAGGAAGTACCTGAAACAAATACATATCAAATGTCAAATACAAAATCATATCTGACGATGCCATGTTCAATATACTGGAACACTAGCTCCATTACAATATTTGAGTACATCATATGATACGGGTGCTAGACCATGTATATTACAAAAGGTGGATCTAAGCCACAATATACAATAATGATGAGTCTTCAAAGATCTGGAAGCTATGTAAATGAACACAACTTAATCTTGTGCAACTTAGGTTATAGATATGAACCTAAGGTATTCATCAAAATCCAAAGGAACTAGTACAATCCAGGCCATGTGAATAGATGTGTTGAATTTGAACATGGATAGGATTCAACAAATTGCCAATCAATGGGTGATAATTGAAAACTGAAGAAAAGGAATTCACCAATGATGAAAGTGAATCCTAAGGTACCATCATCAAAAGCTCTAGGTCTTCGTCTTTAGGAAATGCTGATGAGAAACCATGTTGTGAAGAGGAAGGAAATAGATCCTCCAACGGATCACAAGAGTGAGTAGGAACTGGATAAAGGAAGGTAGACACAAGTGATATCAGATAAGATAATGATGGAATCAGGATAATAAGTAGAAACACGGACAAATCCTTGAACAATGAGCACGACACAAAGATGATCCAAGGCAGCTTTTAACTTTGCAGATAGGAAAACTAGACTTATCTCTCATGTAGGAGACATGATTAGATTACTTAGGAATAAATGACAAGTGGAGGAGTAAGAAACTTGAAGTGATAGCTGAATTGAAAGTGTACACCAAGACATGAGTATGAAAAAGTTCAGAGAGTGCTATGTTCAAGGAGGACACACTGCCATTGACTGTAAACCAAAGAGAAAACTTCTTCCTTATCTTTTCTATTAAATTTTAACGAGTCCAGGAAAGTCAACTCGGGTCTCTCTTCATTTTTTACAAGCTTGAAGAGAAGAAGGAATAATTCTTGATAATGTCACTTATTCATGGATTGTACGAGCCCGAACTAGTACATGCTCGCTTGGTGTTTTCATATTTAGAGAGTCTGAAAACTCCAAAGAAGACTCCAAGGAGGTCCTTTTTTGTCCAATTTAGTCTCCTGAGGCCAAAAAAGTACAAAACATACCATAGAAGAACTCTCTTAACTTCCATAGAAGAAAAGGTGAACCTTTTTTGTACTTAGTCAGGGAGGTTCGAAAAAGGTTAAATTACCACCTACCCAACGCTCCTTTGAGAGCAGCATATAGCTTGAGTTTTACGAGTGTGAAGGAAAGAAAGATCACTCGAAAAGATCCATTTGATTATGAGAAATACTGCTTACAACAATAAACTTGATTCTTTGTTCTTAGTTTTTAACGAGCATGACAAAGACATAAAATACACTCAGAATCTTTTTCATGTTTAGGTCCAGAGCACAAAAAAGAGAAAACTAAGCTCATACCCAGTATTTCTTTTCCGTAAATTTAGTCCCTCAGGTCCGGAAAAGTGATAAACCTATGCCTAAGAATACTCTTCTCAATTTCGTAGAAAAGAGAGTGAACCTTTCTCATATTATTCCATATGGTCTGAGAAAGAGATAACCTATCACCAATGCAAATTCCCATTCACATATTCTTAACGATCCTGAATGGACAAGTTTACTCGACAATTGAGTCTATTTTGAGGAGTTAGACCCATGCCTAAAGAAACTCCATAAGGACATGGAGCCTTTAAAAGGGATATCTTGTAAAAAGAGACCAAAATGAGGCTCAATTTGGCATAAAAAATAGCTAAGTAGGTTCCCCTGAACCTATGACAAATACGACATGAGTACCAAAAGACAATAAATGTGTTCTAATCTAGGGTACTCATGTGAGGAAAGTCCTATCCATGGAAGAACAATGATATAGACAAGGTACTAATGGTTAAAATACCATAGTCCGTGCTCAAAGTAGTAATTCTAGGGTTAAGACGGATTAGGTATAAATGAAAAAATGCATATGAACGACCAAAATCCTATCGTATATGAGTAAAAAACAATTTTAAGTGACCATAGACCTGTTACATTGAAGAAAAAAGACATGGCATTAGTTTGATTTTTATCTAAAAATAAGAACTATAGGTTAAAACCCTACTTTTGAAATAATATTTCTATAAATAGTTCAAAATAGAAATCAAAACTCACCATTTGACATTTTTACCCAATATAGACAAGTTTTACCTCTTCCTTCAATCGCTCAGTGTGGACAACTCAGTGAACAATTTTCAAAACCACAAGTGCCAGGTAAATCTAGTCTCTATGCTCTTTGATTTCATCCAAGAAAATTTTGATTTTATGAAAAAATTTGATGTTTTAGGCCAATTCTATGGGGGTCGCGATGTATACATGGGTACGCAACCTAGACAGTTGTGTACACACATTTTATATGTGGCTTTCCCGAAAGAAACTCACATATGATATGCTACATGTCCAAAAGAGAATCGCATATACTGCGTGACATAGGGAAAAGCTATGTAAGGCCAAAATCAAAATTTTTTAATCGAAATTAATGTTTGAAAATGGCTTCAATGGTAGACTAAAACATGGTGCTAGAGTGGAGGGAGAGGGAGCATGAAGACATGGATCAAGATGCTCTTCGAAGTGCCCCCACAATGCATGCATTGCGGCAAAGTGGATTGCTTAAATTATTTTGCACCCCACCTATGCGATCCAATGTCCGCTTACTGGAGTTTTTGATAAAATACTAGGATCATGGTCTTGGTGCATTTGACCTGCAAGGTGAGATTCTAGAGATTACCTTGGAAGACATCTATTTCATATCCAGTTTGTCACGACAGAGAGCTCCGGTTAACTTGGAAAATACTAGTACAGGCGGCGACCTTCTAAGTGTGCAAAACTATATTGACACATACCTATGCACCTGGTACATGAAAGGAGGGCACTTGAATCCCTATTGTTCATATTCAAAGCCCTATTTGACTGGTGTTCGGGAATAATCCCGATAATGAAGAAGTAACTCTTTGACTGCAAAAGAGGCCGACGAAAAAACTTTGGTTATTCTAGCATATTAGAGGCCTTTTTCTTTGAGAGGGTGCCTGGTCTCAATCCTACAATACCTCTACCAGTTTCTTCTCCCCGTCATCCTAGACTGAGCAGGTGGGGGGAAATCTTCCTCCACCAGGGTGGCGGTGGATCAATTCAAAGTGTGTACGATGATGACTTCTACCTATGGTGGGAGCGATATCTACCAGCACTGGAGAAGTTTCCATATGCTAGGATGGATTTCCAGGGTGACAATGACCTTGTCCTCCCTCCTGGAGGAGCATGGGGAGCGCTGGGTATTTTGGTTTTCAATTTTTTAAATTTTTATGATTTTTTTGTCATAAAGATATATACATTTGTATAAGAGTTTTTAATCCTAAAAATGTTTTGAAATGTAGATATTGGACCAGTTCGCCCTGTTGGGAATCCTCGTATGTATGTGCGACTTATGGCAGGAGAAGATCAGATTCTAATTAGGGTTCTTGAGGGGAAGCTGGCCAGGCTTACCCAAAGAGTACCTACGTTACGCATTGAGCAGATCCCTACTGTTATGCAGGAGCTAGTGGTTGGTATACCACCTATTTGGATATGCCTTATGAGGAGGGTAGCCAGATCAATGCTAGTGTACATAGATGTTGCTAAGGCTACTGCAGCTAAGATGATCGAGGTGGTCAAGCTTAGACTTTAGAAGCATTTTATGGATTGTGATCCATATTTTATATATTTTTTGTATATTATGCAGTTATGACTGGATTTGAGGATCAAAATCGACCTATCTATATGGATAGATATTCACATATATATATTGCCGGTTTATTTACATGTGTTTTTCAATGTGTCTGTTGTAAATTTTATGAAATATGTGTTAAATGCCAATCCAAGATATAATTTGCATATGCATCAGTTGATGAATTTTGATTTCTTGGAATATGATTAAATGTAATTAAATAAAAATTTCTTTCTAATAACCTAACTTGAATAAACTGACGCAGTATAATAGGGTTTCACACCTAATAAGCTCGATTGAGCTGGGAAACCACCAGTTGAGAGTCAAGTATGACTTACAGCTAGGTGATGCCACTTGAAAAGGAATCCCATAAAATCTCAATGACATCCCTGTATTCATCCACATTATTGGTAGCAGGACCTAGGTAAGCACCTTTAGAGGCAACTAGTTGTCCTGAGGGTGAGTAAATAACCCATGCTGCTGAAGCTAGGTTGCAAGTGTGGCGACTAGCACCATCTGTAAAACCTATGAACAAGTCGGAAGACATTTGTAAAAACCAACAAATGATATAAGAACACAAACCAGTGAACTATTGTACATAAAGTTACATACCATAAAAATACAAGAAAAAGTGCTAAGCCTAGGCATAGTACTTTTTTAGGTAGAGCCCATTTCTAGGCTCAGGCAGCTTACTCCCCTCAAAATCAGTTTATTCATATGAAACTTTCTTTAGAAATTTGGACACGAAATAGGGTCCTAACCATATAGACCTGAATTTCCCTTCCCCCAGGAGTTCTTTATCTTGGTCCCAGATCAAGACAAGTTCCCCTTCATAAAAAATCCTAGGTTTAAGTGATTTATCGTATTGATTTTTCTGCCTATTTTTGTGAGTCTCATTTTCCATCAGTGCAACCCTACGCTATTCATCTAGATGTTCTAAATGTAACAAATGTTCTTCAAGCTCAGTCGTATTAGGTAACACATGAATAGAAATCTTTAAGGACGGGATTTTGCAGTCAACCAGGGTTACTACTTCCACCCCGTGAATGAGTTGGAAAGAAGAGAACCCTGTAGCAGTTTTCACATTGGTTCGATAAGCCCAAAGTGCAGGATATAGCATGATGTGCCAATTTAACCTAGCTACGTTAATAGTATGTTTGAGAATAGTCTTCAAGGTCTTATTTATTGCCTTGACTTGACCATTCGCTTGTGAGTAAAAAGAAGATAAATGGTCTTGTTTAAACCCTAGCATAGTGGTCAACTTGGTCATCATGTTGCTTTGGAAGTGACTTCCATGGTCAGTGACAATATCTTTAGGAATACTGAAATGTGCGATAATTTCATTAAAAACAAAAAAAGTTGTAGTTCCCCCATTAGCTTTATAGGTGGCCATTTCCTCTGCCCATTTCGTGAAATAATCTATAGCGACAATGATGTATTTGTGCCCCCCAGCCGAAACTGGGTTGCACATCACATAATCTATCCCCCACTTAGTGGAGGGGCTGATAGATATGATGGGGAATAACAGAGCAGGATGTGACCACATATTTCTAGTGTAAAGCTGACATGGGTGACAGTGCTTCATGGCTTCCACACAATCTTTAAAGATCATGGGCCAGAAATAACCAGCATGTAAAATCTTCTAGGTCGTTGCTAACCCAGATAAATGACCCCCACACACTCCACTATGGGTATCATTTAGGACATTCTCAGCCTCTTTATGGGTAAGACATCGACGCAAAATAGAATCTACCCCTCTACGATATAAAGTATCTCCAATAATGAGGTAGTTTTTTGCATGCAAGCGTAATTTGCATCGTTCTTCCCGTGAAAAGGTCGCAGGACACTTTAGAGTCTGCAGATATATAAGTATATCTCCATGCCACGAGTCAGACGTAGAAATAAAGAAGACGTGCTCATCTGGGAATGAGTCTTCTTCAATGGTTACATCTTGTTCAACATGAAATTCTGTGATAAGCTCTGCAAAAACTAAGGATTTGCCGGATTTGCCGGATTGGAAATCTAAGTCAAACTCTTGGAGAAGGACTATCCATTTTTTGAATTTTCCTCCAACTATCCATCGGGACAAAACATACTGGAAAGGATTAACATACACCAGTACTGTTGTAGTCTTAGTAAGATGTAATGACACAACCTCTGAACAATGTACACAGCTGCTAAAGCAAACTTTTCAACATGGGATTACCTATGTTCAAGGCCAGCTAAAGTATGACTAAGATAATAGACGACATGCTCTTGGATCCTATCATCATCCTGGACTAGTACTACCCCTATGGTCAACTCGAATGCGGCTAGATACAATATAAATTCCCGAGAGTAATTTAGCGCGCACAATAAGGGAACTGAAAACAAAGCTTTCTTTAATGCCTCGAGCTCAAGTTGTGCAGTTTCATCCCATACATATGGGGTATCCTACTTCAACAAGCACATGAAACCTTTAGTGATCTTGGCATAATTTATGATAAAACATCAGAGAACATTGGAATTCCCTTGCAGGCTCTGAAGTTGCCTGATGGAACGAGGAGGCAAATTTACAATGGCCTCAACTTTCAAGGGATCCACCTGAATACCTTTACTAGAAACAATGAATCCATGTAGCCTACTTGACTCGACATAGAAAACATATTTGTGGGGATTCAAACGTATTTTATAATATCTACATCTTTCAAATATTAAATGTAAGTGATCTAGGTGATCAATCCTCTTTCGAGAATGTGTTGGCAGATCATGTAGGTAAGGTTCCACAATAGATTTGATATCATGAAAATATAAATTCATTTTTTGTTGAAAAGTAGCCCCTGCATTTTTCAATCCAAAGGCCATTTTCTTGTATGCGAATGTACCCCAAGGACAAATAAAATTTGTTTTATGTTGGTCTTTCAGTTTAATTTGAATTTGATTATACCCAGAGAAACCATCCATAAATGAGAAGGCTTCACTCCATGAACAAGCATTAATGATTTGATCTATGAATGGTGTAGGGTATTTATCCTTAGGACAGAATTTGTTTGAATCGTGAAAGTCAATATAGACATGTATTGTCCCTTTTTTTTTGTCGGTGGGAACGGGGTTGGATACCCATTCTATCAAAGCTATTAGGTAAATAAAACCGGCTTTCAATAGCTTTTCAACTTCAGCCTTAACAGTTGTCGCTTTGTGCAGATTGACATGTCTAAGTTTTTGTCGAATTGGTTTTGTATCAGGATACGTTTTTATTTCATGTTTGACTATCAATGGATCAATTCCTGGCATCTCCTCATATGACCAGGCAAATACATCGCAGAACTCCTTAAAAAAGGCTATATAGATAGCAATCTCTTCGAGAGAGTAGTTTGCACCAATAAATACATTCTACACAACGTTTGGGTTCACAGAGATGTTGATAGGAATAGTAACGAAAAATGTTTTCCATATTCCCCTCAGCAAATATCCCCTCCCTTGGTAAGGGATTGATTGGAGTATCAGCACCATCTGCTAGTCTCATATGGAACTCTTGATTTTCAATTCTGCTTAACTCTAGAAGAAAATAAGATCGATTATGAATATTTTCGCAGATCTTATCATACCCACACATAGCTTCCAAAATGGCTTTGTCAGATGGAAAAACCATATCTAAGCAGTCTTGAGTATGCGAAGAGTTCTCTGCCCAAGCATGAAGATAGTCTTGCTCCGGCTCCTTTGAGACTGTGAGAGGAAACAGGACGGGGTCAATAGAGGTATGAATGATAGCTTGGTAAGATAATTCTGTTGTCGACAAGGGAAATTCAGGTTCATGATGAGAAGGAATAACCCAAGGGTTCGTTCTATCAAAAACTGTTGCAACAGACTTCCCTATACTCATAGAACCTAAATAGATAATCGGAGCTAGAAGATTAAATGTGCCCATCAATGATGAATACATTCCAGCCCCTAAGCTCTCTGAAGCAGGTTTAATCTAATAAACCAATGGTACGGTGGAATGATTAGTTTCCATACAACCCTTTCGAGTGAAACTGAGTTGGTCTACAGTAACCAACTTCCCTTCATGTGGAAACACTACTATTCAAAAAAAGACCGATGCAATAGTGGACATGGTATAAATCCAGCTTCTCCCAAGAAGCAAGTTATAATCTAAAGGTGCATCAGTCACCTCTACCTCAACAAACACTACTTTCCCTGGAAACTTTATCTCGAAATATGGGAGGATACCATGTGGATGAAATGACCTTCCGTTGAAAGCAGTAAGTAGGGTGTTCGATGGAACTGGCTTGGGAGGCCGGAAAGCTTTCCAACAGGACAAGGACATGACACATGTAGAATCACCCTCATCGACAACTGCCCTTCCAATGGTTTTTCCTCCATGGATGACATCTATTGACAAGGCTACATGATATGGCAGGTGAACTTTGATATCAGACAAATTAAACTTCACCATCAGGCTCGATGACTCCATACTTCCTAAGGCTGCTAAGAGTTCATCTCGCTAGGCAGGACAACTCTTCAACACTTCTAAAGTTGACATTGCAAAAGGGGTTTTGGCCAAATATTCAACTACAGAGTAATTGGTTGCGACCCTAGCATTAGGATTATGCAATGCTTTCTTGAAGACACCTTTTGGTGTCTTGGGAATATTTTTGGCAGGTTTTTCAATCGGGAGAGGGTTATAAGTTTCACCTATAGACTTACCCTTCTCCAGAGCCTTTGTTTCATAGTTCTTGTTCCTAGTTTGGAGTAGTGTTTGGGATCGAACCATGTTGATGTCATTTGGGTCAGGGGCATTTGGGGTGCCCCCTGCTACATTTGAATTTGAAGCATAATTATGTCCTTGGGGAAAAGGATCCTTAAAGACAGCCAGTTGTTGGATTTTAAGTAGCTTCTGAGCTTGGTCCATAAGGGGACATTGATGGGTGAGGTGATCTTCCTGGCACAACTTACATGGGAATTTCACATTCTTCTTCTGTTTTTTCCCCCCCATCAGCATTGTTTGTGGGTTTTGTCTTATTTTGGTTTTCCTCACCTTTCTTCTCCTTCTTCTTTTTCCCATCGAGATACCGATTTCCCTTTTGGGAGGATTGAGCAAAAAAATTTGCATTCTAGGGTGAGGGAGCATCCTTTGCTTCCTCTGTTGTAGAATGTTTGACAGATAACTCATGGAGCTGTTTAGCCAAAGATTCTACAGTGGGAGATTTTATTGAACCAACCAGACCATCGGCATGGGGTCCAGGCTTAGGTTTCTCAGCATTATGAGTTGGACTTAATGCATCAGGTATAATTTCGTATAGAATCCCAGACTGAGAATATATAAAATATAACTATCGGGCCCTGAGGATAGCCTCTTCCTCATTAGTTACTAACGAAGTAGGTACATCCTTAAATATATATGGCAATAAGGATTTAAGGAACCATTCTAGTAAAAACTCGGAGGGATGGTGGCCTTAATAAGCCTCTTCGGCCTTCTCTACTCTTGGATGTGATCCAAAATATGAGTGGCTTTGTCCTGCCGAATGGTGGAAAACAAGTCTGTCCCAACATCATACCGGACAGGAAGTTGGAAATGATTAAGGAACACAATCTCTAAGTCCCAAAAACTATCAAATGTAGCAGAGGGCAGTTCAATGTACCATTTTCCTACGATTCTAGTTAGAGTTCTTTGGAACAATCTCAACCGAACTTTGTCATCATTCACTGAGTTGGAAGAGCATCACAAGTGGAAAGTGGTAATATGATCCCCTAGGTATTCATAAACTTTTCCTTCAAATTTTGGGATATCTGAGGGTAGCTTGGTAGGAATGGATGGCCAGGAGGCATTATATCTCACTGGGTGATTCATTAGCTTCGACAAGTTTGGCATGTTTAAAGTTTCCAGGAAAGGGAGCTTGGGTCTAACCGAAGCATGAAAAGTACCAGCTTGGGAATTAGAAGGACCTGCCCTTAAATTCCCAAATGTGAAGGCAGGGCTGCCCCATGCTACCGATTGTGAATTAGTTGGGCCACTTTGGGAAGGATTCCACCCATAAGCCAGTGGATTTTTCATGTGCAGTGCAGTGCATGAGGTTCAAGCTGTCCCAATTGAAACTAGGAATTGGAAAATAGGAGCAGGTATCCCTTCACTAAACAACAAGAAAGGAGAGCTCATGAAGGGATATGAAATTGGAGTTTGAAAACCTTGACCATAAGGATTAGGGTTTCTGAACTACACCCCTGCATATGCATGTGTTGGTCCAACATATTGAGCAGATGGGGGAATGTGCCCCCCATTCCAAGGAAAACCCTAGACAAATGATGAGGATCCTATAGGACCACTCTGAGCAGTGTGTGCGAAGGAAGTTGAAACAGCAGGTACACTAGGAATCCTAGTGACCACTCCACTAGAGGTTCCTACTATGTGTGTGGAAGCTAGTGGTTGGACCACCCGACTAGCTGGAGTTAAAGGGTAGCAGGTATACTTGTTCTAGGGGCACCAACCAGGGGAGGTGGTACTCCTTCAGCCGGAGCGGCTGAGGTGGAGGTAGAAGGACTTTCTCCTACACTAGACATTAGTCTTCCCAAAGGAACACCGATCACATGTGAACTAAAAGGACAAACTTGGACGATCATAGGATCGTTTAGGTCAGTAAGAGGTGAGTTAAAGTTTCTTGCAAACTTTTCATCCTGTAAGTCTTCTATCTCTACTATGCTTAAAACAACTCGGTTTGTCCAAAGTTCTGGTTCACCCGGAACTTCACTAACTCCTACCAGTTTGAAAGAACCATCTGTGTCTAATCTCTGCCTTTGAGGGGGAGGGGGAGGTTCCACTGTAATAAGCAGAGGAAGGTTTTGTAACCTTCTTTACCTTTTGATAGGTTGTTCCTCCACAATTGAAAATTTGACTCTTCACACCCTAAGGTCGGCTAAACACAAACAAACCACAAAGCAAACACTATAAAATATCCTAAAGTCACAATAAACAAGAAGGGTATAAGATATGATTTCTCGAAGAAAGCTGAGAGACAGTTGCTTAGCATCCTTGAAGAGGTTCTTCGGCACAAGTAGAGGAATCACCCACCTCCCTCCTACACTTTCAACAAGGGTTACCTTCCAATCCCATCTAAGGTGAACCAGAAATAGCCTTCTGGCTTACCTATGTATGAACCCTAGATGTCAAAGAGACTAAAGGCTACCTTAACTATATCAATAGTCCAGGGGGACAGTCACAAGCCTGGTTCGTACGCATGGGCAGGGTAGCAAATTTGAAAACTCTTTTTAGGACAGAATCCCTAGATGCGCATAAACCTTGATCTACGCTTTGACAAGGAATCAGAGGGTTATGTCCTCATTAAAAGCCTCCACACGGACTCGTGATTAACTCTCATTTGAGAGGAGCTTCCCAGATACTACCAACATAGAAAATGATTTACCTATCGATTGGCCAACTAAGTCTAAATTTAAACACTTGTAGAGAGTTTACACTTCCTATTCCACAAGTCTAGCCTAAGCTAGTAGGTGTATGACCCTATAAAATAAAACTTACTAATAAATTTTAAATTATATCATTCATTTTAAGGGATTTTCTTAGTCATAGGGTAAATGCTGTGAATGACTATGATATTATACACTCGACAAGAAATAGTAAAATGATGTATAACAGAATTTCCAAAACAAATTACAGCTACTTAAATCAAGTTTCTTTTCTTTTTGTAAAAATGAGCTAATGAAACTAAAACTATATGTGAGAAAACCAAGACTTCTTTTTTATAATTTTTGAAAATTTATTTGAAAATACTGAAAATAAAACCACTATATGCAATTAAATGCAAAAGTATCAAATGTTTTTGTTCATTTTCCAAATTCTTAAAAAATTATCATGCACCTAAATGCAAAAAAATTTGAGTGAGTTTGAATAATCAGAACATAAAGAAAGCAATATGAGGTGTAGAGGACCTACAAGAACCAACTTCAACCACATAGGAAGGAAACTTGGTGAACACCTAACTTGGGAAGAACCAATGAATGAAATCCACTGATTTTACTAAAGGACAAGTGACAAATTGATACTACTCGAAGGTAGTACAGAGTATAAGGTATCCAAAATCCTGATCACTGACTCAGATACACATCACTGAACCTATTACCCAAGCAAGAGGACCTACTTCAAATTGCTAAGTGAAAGAAGATCCAAAAAATAAAACTCAAAGGCTTAACAAAAAGCACAAAGCATGCTATACAGGACTTTCAAACTTACAGAAAGTTGTGAACAACAGAACACCCCCTAAGCAGACAAAAATTTAAAATAGACAGGGACAAGCAACCCTCTCCCAAAATTTTATGCTGCTACATGAAATACATGACTATCTTATAGAGCAACTCGCATAACATACATGACTGTCTTATAGAGAAACCCACATATACAAGTTGTTATACACGACTGTGTAGCACAGCAACCCATGTATGCAACAACAACAAAATTCATAAAAGAAAAAACAATAAAGGTCTCTGGACACACTATATTGCATATCAAAGGAAAGATAAACAACCACACATAGAATCGGAGTAAAGACTAGGCAAGTATCTACAAGACTAACCCATAGGAGGCTGGACTCCCCAACGGAGTCGCCAGTGCTGTTGTTCAGGATAAAGCACCCTTGTAACCTAAGGTTTGGGGTTACCAACTTACTACTAACTTGCAGACAATTAGCTTTTACAAGAGAATGGAAAGGGAATAGGAAGAAAGTCTTGACTTACCCGATTAACGACAGTTGATTCAAACTTGATCTTCTCCCATTCCTCTTCTCTCCAAAGCTTCCAGTGATGCACCTCTTAACCTACAAAGAGAAAATCCTTCAAGTAATATCTCATGCATATATATCATAGGTTAGATGAAAAGCATATTCAACATATAAACAAGTATGTTCATTAACCAATACACATGAAATAGACTCAATACAAGATTCGAAGAAGAATTCTCTTTATTAACAATTGATGAATGAGATAAGAGTACAACCTAGCTTCTGAGACAAGGAATCCTCTACAACCAAAGAACTCTAATTTCTGCTGCTCCAAGACTTTGAAGATATACCACCAGCATAAGTTTTCTCTCCAAAATTGATTGATTAGTCCCCACCTCAAGGCCTCTATTTATACCTTGGGAAATAGAGTGGTTTCGAAGGTTCGAATGGTTGAGATAGTTGGGATAGTTATGGATTAGAACCCAACTAGTCACTTCTAATCTCAAATTATATTTTTTAATGTTGAATCAGGTTATATGCAAGTATTAATATAGGAAACTTGAGTATGAGATGTGGGTTTCTCAAAGGGAGCTCGTGTATGCAAGTATACGTCGGTTGTAATGCAAATACTCGTGTATGACATGTGAGTTGTAATGCACATAGTTGTGTATGCAACCCAAAATCCATAATAAAAATATACAAGTCTGGTCTGAGAAAAATGTATCAAAGGTCATGCCCATCTATAGTGTTTAGGCCAATTCAATCCAAATTGTCCTTTTCTGTACCAACATGAGGAATGCCGGCACTCGGACAGAGAAGTGCCATTTTGGCTGATAATAGTTAGGGTCTAATTTATTAATGGACTTAGAACAGTTGGTTACCAAGGTCCATATGAACCTTAAAGAAGCACAAGACCTCTAGAAAAGTTACGCATATCGAAAAAGAAAAGATAAATACTTTCAAATAGGAGATCATGTTTACTTGAAAGTAAAATCCAAATGAAGCTCCTTGATCTTGTATAGGTGTAGTAAGTTAGCACCTAGATTTTGTGGACCTTTTAAAATACTGGCCAAGAAAGGGCCAGTGGCATATGAGCTAGCATTACCCATGCATGTAAGAGTCCATAATGTTTTCCATGCATCTTTGTTAAAGAAATATGTTTATGATACTAAACATGTAGTTTATTGGTCCTCATTATAGGTGGAACCTAAAGGGTATTTTTCCCCTGAGCCTATTCATATACTGGACAAGAGAGAGGTGCATCTTTGGAAGCAAACCATATCCCAGTTGAAAGTGCAATGGAAGCACTTTGAGGCTGATGAGGCTACTTAGGAGAATGAAGCCACCATGAGAAATGCTTACCATGCCTTGTTTCATGATGTCATTCTGAGTCCCTAGAACACCAGAGACAGTGTTGTTCTAAGCGAGGAGGGATGTAATATCCTGAATTTTGTACCTAACACTTATAGGCATGAGCCTATTGATTACGATGTTTTCTTGATATTTTATTTTGATATATCAGGTCAAAGACCCCACTGCTTATGAACATGATGATTTGTTTTATGTATTGGGCATAAGCCAATTGTTGATGATATATATATATATATATATATATATATATGGTTATTTGTGTTGGGCGTGGACCGTGAAGCACATGATTGATGAGATGTTTGTGTTGAGAAGGGAACTCTGGAGCACATGGGTAATTAATGTTTCATGTTGAGCGAGGAGATCTGGAGCACATGGGTAGTTAATGTTTTGTGTTGAGCGAGGAGCTATTGAGCACATGGGTAATTAATGTTTGGTGTTGAGCAAGGAGCTCTAGAGCACCTCAGTACTTATGTTTGTATTGAGCGAGAAGATCTGGAACACATGAAAAGATAAGATTTGGAAGTGTTGGGCATAATCCCTAGAGCCTTCCATGTTGATGTTGAGCATAAGCTCTAGAGCATTAGATCCTTGGCCATTGTATCCCTAGGTGTATCGTACAAGTACATCCTAGCATTAGTGTTGAGCGAAGATCTCTGGATTTACACTAAGTTTGTAACTCCCTATTAAAGCGTTGAGTATGGGCTCTGGTAAGTTCTAGGGGTTACTGAAAAGAATTTAATAACTTTCAAGTGAAAACGGCTTGAGAAAAATATTGATCTCGTCAGACTTATTTATAAGTGATTAAATGAAATTTTGAATTTTTGTATTCTCATCAAGTACTGAAAATATACCACATTATACAATGAAAATCCAACATGCAAGGATGTTTAGAGTTTCCTAACCTAATAGACCTAACCATCTACCTATTTGACCTTCATGAAGAAGTGTCATTAAGTCTAGGGATCATGGTATAAGATTCCCAAAGACAAATCTTAACACGTTTTATATTATTATGTATTTTATACATGGGGTGTATAAAGAATAAATATAGTAATAATATTAATGATGAAAGAAAGAAAGAAAAGCTCCATCCATTATTATTTATTATTTAAAGATAATAAATAGTCCAATACCTACAAAATTCTAATTAGGAACTAGTTGAAAGTTCCTAAGTTAAAGTATTAAAATTACCCAAATTAATTGAAAAGGGTTAAATCAAGAAACCAAGGTTTCTTGATTTAATTGTCCCTTTGACTAAAAAGTCTGTCTATAAAGTGTCAATCCAAGGAAAGGATTGGGGTTTTGATCTATCATTAGGAGGAGTCATTTCTGCATGTTTTTCTCTCAAGTAAATTCTCGGAGAACATTTTCCTGGAAGGACAAAGGAGAACCGTATCCAGACCTGATATACCAGATAGGAAACCCTACGTTAGGATCTCTAAGCTACTTGCATGTTGGAGTCCAACTTGGGGGGATCCAGAGTTAAACCAGAAACAGTTCCAGGTCATGGTTGGGTGGAACGTGGTAGTTCCCAAGTGATTTGGTCATCAAAAACAGAGTTCAGATCTACCTTTGAATTGTTAGTGCTAGTTATTTGACTGTGCGGGTTCAACCATTACACAAGCTTCAAGTTACAAGTATGAATCCCTAGACTTCCTATTCCATTTTCCTATAATAAATGTTGTCTATGTTAGGGAAATGATTACATTGCATTTCCTAACCCTATGTAATTGTTTCTCTATTTGAATCTGCTAGGGTTTGCATTTTTTATAATAACCTTAGGGTGTAAGTTATTTTCTATACCAAACTTATCCAGGGTTTATTCATTAGTTTGCAATCTATAATTTTAATTCATTTATAAATGTTTATCAAGGGTTCTCCACCCTATTTTTAATTCGTGTATTATTTTGACTGTTGAAACTAGGTTAAGTACAAACTAGGTTTTATTTCAAATCTGCTACCTATCTAATTCTTTTGGGGTTTTATACTATACTAGCATATTCCATTTGTCAGCAGAGGCATGTTTTAGATTTAAATAAACTAGTTCAGAGGTAAGTCTTATTTATATATAAGTATAAACTTACAACCTAGATAACCTAAGATATTTACAAGATGAATTACTATATATATATACATCATTAGACATAAATAGAATTATGAATCTAATCAACTAAGTACAGACTATAATTATTTCTAAGATAAATAAACCAGTAAAGACCTTTCAAGGTCTAGACATTAAATACAAGCTAACTATTAAATCATCCCATTAAAAATAAAATCATAATAAACAACGAATAGAGTAAGTATCATGCCCATTATTTGGTCCAAGATCAAATCTCTTTTCACTATTTAAAATCCACAATCCTAATATATAAATCTACCTAATCAAAACATATGCCATAAAAATCGAATAGCCCCTTCTATAAACAACTCACAACCATAGTATAACAAATAACCATAATAATATCATAATCATTAAATAAACCACTTAGTGTTTACATTAAGGTTGCAGGAACGAATCCTGTAGACTATCATGCTATTTGCTTACACAACCACAATTCCCTTATATTAAAACCTACAGCAAATAAAAATACAACTCATTGCATCCACCATGACTAGGATTTGAATACTATGGAGTCACTATACATTTATCAGATCCACGCTACACACATAGTATATGCAGGCTACAATAATAACATCACTACGCTACGGCAAGGTCATGAGACCTCATCTCTACATCCCACGTTATAAGCACAGCCTCGACCACTTAAAATAAATACCTAGTCCCCTAATTAAACCTTGTGATAAACTTATGCTTGTCAATAAATCAACCTATAGTGACGATAGCCATCATGGGTTTACACCCATGGCTCTTACACATTTCCACATTACAGAATAATGAACGGAACAGTAAAAAAATTTATAGCAACCCTGTCAACACAAGGGTTTACACCCATGTTGTATTTGTAAATTCACATTACATATCAAAAACCAAATCGTAAATCCTAACCCTTCTACGCTGTAGCTGCTACCATGGAAGGGTGCTCATGCCATTCATGGCATGGCCCCAAGCCATTCACTGTCGCTATCATTTCCATTCATTTAACTATTAAGAATAATGGCAGTAATGATACACAGACCCATCGTAAAGGTTGAACGCCATATATAAACCCAAGGTTTAAATAATCATAATGCATTAATAAAAAACGCATGATGGATTCATAGACACAGTATTGTTAATAACCATGGAACAATAAAGTAAACACAATCTATATTCAAAACTCGGTGGTTCATCACCTTAATACAATTTACACAAAGCCATTAAATTTTGCAAATCGAAGTTTACATAGTCGTTCCAAGGGCCATGGCACCATTGCAAGAAATGGTGCTGCCCAGGATTAAAACCCCCAAATCAAAACATAATTTACATACACAAGATGCAGAGTCTGCTAAAAGTCTCGAATTTCCCCATTCTCTGCTAACATCACCCTTGTTATTTTACAAACCCAAAACGTATACATAGGCCCAAAGGCAAATCGAAACCCCATAGTAAAACCCAAACAGCATCGTGATGACCCAGTCCTACCCACAATGCCGATAGGTGACCAACGTAGGGTGTTTAACAGGTTTATCATGCACCTATGGCATCACCCACAAACTAGTTGCAAAACCTTGAACCATGAAATTCCACACTAACCCTGTCACCTGCACCCACCAACAAGATGACAAATGGTGAGAAGTATGCAACTGTTAAGACACAAAAATAAACATCAAACATTGCCACGAAACCAATGAGGCTTACCTTTGTTCACCAGGGTATTGCCTCCATCATCTGCGTAGAGCCAAGACCAAAACATTAAAGAAAAAAATGAAATGACCAAGTTGCTCATGGAGCCAAGCCCTAAGCTTGGGCTTCCCCAACACCCGAGATGCATTAATGGCGCCATCCTGGTGTCCATTACCAACCCAAAACCCACATTTCCATAGTTTACGAACATTACATTATCATGGTCTCCATGTCCATGCAAGGTGTTGAACCCCAATGCATAAGTCAAAACCATATGATATAACTCACCACCTTAATACTCATACAATGTATAGTATAATGTCTATTCCATACTAAATACGCTAACCCAAAGTCAAATCCCTAATGCACAAATATGGTATGTATCGTGTAAATGATATGTTAGGATTTAAACCATGGCCTTTCCATCTTCCTAAGCTTTAAGATTAAGAACCATGGAATATTAAATATGCCATGGTAACCTCGTTATCCATAAGCCAATAATGGGCCTTTAACCAAGGAATTGTGAACCTGTCAAACACATAATAAAAGGTATGTTAATACTTTTATTAAGGAAAACTTAAAATGTAAATAGACTAAGAGATAAACCTTGAGTCTGAAATTACAAAATGAATAGCAGGTATCACATAGATAATTTAGCGATGTTAAATAATTAATGAAGATAGAAATTACCATTCTATCAATCTGAGTCTGTAAGGAAGCATAATAACAAACAGTAGATATGTTAATGATCAAAATGTTCAGTGCTCTTTAAATCTCTGTCGCTAAGTATAATCTGCATATGAAGTAGAAGAGGTGCCTTAGTTCAACCGAACTAAGTAACCCTACTAGACAAGTGAACACTTTACCTCTTAGACTGTCATGGGAGAACTAGTCCCGCCACTCCACCCACTTTAGTTCCAGAAACAAAGTTAAGTTAGAACCATATAAATAACAAGTAAGACTATGCATAAATGAACGAAGCATATAATCAAGTAACGACACAAACACAACAATGTATAACCATAAGAATAATTTAGCAAACAAGCATTATGACATCGTAAGTAAAATACAATAATCTTCACAAGTGAAAGTAAGATGATAGAGCGTAAGAACAGCTTATCACCAAATAGTGGTACATCGATCGTACGTTATATTCCGCAAGTTCAATAATGTTCCACATAGGTAGTTTTTACTAGCCTAATAAAAAAAAATATTCAATTTTTGGGGACATTACAAGACGATAGCCAAAGTCTTATGCAGACATTGAGTTCTCTTCTTCTACCGATTTTTGTGGGATAAAGCGTGATTTTCCTTTCGTCAATGGTGATAACCCGACTGGATGGATATGCATGGAAGAACAATATTCCAGTCTGCATAACACTTTTGATGTCAATAAAGTCCCACTTGCATCCTTTCATTTGGAATATGAATCTCTTCAATGGTTATGTTGGTACATCAAGGCTCATGAAGAGACAAAATGGATATATTTTTCCCAACTCCTTCTACAATGATTTGGCCCTAGTGATTTTGATGACTTCATAGGAGCACTCACTAAAATTTTCCAAACTGGCAATGTGAAAGACTATCAGACAAAATTTGAGAAACTTGTTAATCACACAAAGGGATTATCTAATGCATTTTAAAGGACTTGTTTTATTAGTGGTATGAAGGATGTAATTCGATCGGAGGTTAAGATCTTATGTCCCAGCAAAATGATGGAATCCCTAGGGTTAGCTAAGTTGGCGTAGGACAATATCATAGCTTAATAACCCTCTAAATACATTTTTGTTCCATTGAGAAATATGGTTTCCCAAATACCTCTGATCACTCTAGCTCTTAGAATCACACCTATCAAGCATTTGTCTAAAGCCGAGATGCAAACACGTAGAGAAAAAGGAATTTGTTATAATTGTGATGAGATATTCACCTGAGGACATAGATGTGTTGAGCAAAATCTCTATCTCTGGGATGTGGATTCTTTGCATACACCTGAAATTTGTGAAGATGATTAGGATCGAGTTGATGTTCAGGTTGACATTCAGTAGCAACCTATTGACCCTCCCTCTCAAGAAGACCACCCAGAGATATCTCTCCATGCATTAGCCAAAGTCACCACCCCACAAACCATGCAAGTCAAGGATTTCTTTAAGAATCTACCTCTTATGATACTCATTGATTTTGGTGACACTCATAACTTCATTGACCATTAGATAGCCAGAAATCATGATTTTTTTTTCCATCCTTGCTCCAGATTTGAAGTCATGATTGCCAATGGAGCCACCTTAGCTCGCAAGGGGAAGTGTCACAAGGAGTGTATCTCTATTGAAGATTATAACTTGTGCTTTTACATGTTTTCTTTTCCCTTAGGAGGATGTGATGTGGTTCTAGGTGTTTAATGGTTACGCACACGTAGACCCATCTTATGGGATTTTGCTGAACTTTCGATGCAGTTTTTAGTAAATGGGAAAAAACACACATTGAAGGGATTACAATCAAGTTCTTTACACATCAGCAGTTCACATCATATGGAAAATATCCTTAAGAATAACTCACATGGTGTCATCGCTCATATCCATTACATTCAGGTGCAACCATCAGTTGTCTCCACTACTCCCTTATATCTACAAAAAAATTTGGATTGATATGCATGTGTCTTTGTTGAAGCGACGAGATTTCCACCTTCAAGACAAGAGGACCATTGTATTTCGCTCCTTCCTAGAAGCGTTGATCCCAAAATCAGTCCCTAGCGCTAATCCTTTCACCAAAAGACATGGATTGAGATGCTCATTCGGGACTTACTAAAGCAAGGTATTATTCCCCCTAGTACCAGTTCCTTTTCTTCACCAGTTCTTCTTGTCCAAAAAACAGATGGTTCATGGAACCACTGCAATGAATTTCGAGCACTTAATCACATCAAAATCAAGGATAAGTTTCCAATTCTTATTGTTGATGAGCTTCTTGATGAGATTCATGGTGCTCATTTTTTCTCCAAGTTGCATCTTCATTCTTGGCATCACCGAATTCGGGTTCATGAGGATGATATCCCTAAAACAACTTTTTGCACACATGATGGCCACTGTGAGTTTTGGGTCATTCTCTTTGGGCTCACTAATGCTACTTCCACATTCCATGCATTGATGAATAAAATATTTTGGCCCTGCTTGTGGAACTTCATTATTGTCTTCTTTGATGATATCATCATATATAGTAAAACATGGGCTGAACATCTCCAAAATTTGTATCTTGGACTACAACTTTTCTCTGATCATAATCTTTGTTCCAAATAGTCTAAATTTTTTTTGGGCAGAAATAAGTAGATTATTTTGAGCACATTGTTTCATTACAAGGGGTTCAGGTGGATCCTGCCAAGATAGATGCCATGAAAAATTGGTCGTATCCTCAGACACTCAAGATCCTTCATGGTTTTGTAATACTGACTCACTACTAGCGCAAGTTTTTCAAGGATTACGGGAAGATTGCAGCTCCATTAACAACTCTATTAAAAAATGATTCTCTTACATGGACACATGTTGAATGTGCATTTGACAAACTGAAACCATATATGTGTACCACACTTGTTCTAGCTATGCCTGATTTTTCCAATCCCTTCACTATCGAGAGTGATGCTTGTGACAATGGACTTGGTGTTTTTCTCCTTAAAGATGAACATCCCATTGCATTCACCAACAAATCCCTTTCTCGTAATAATTTAGCCACCTCTACATATGAGAAGGAAATGATGGCTATTTTGCATGCAGTACAAAAGTGGAAAACATACCTATTAGGGAATCTTTTATGCATTAATAATGATCACCAAAGTAAGAAATATGTCTTCAAACAATGGGTCCCATCCCCAACACAACAAAAATGGGTTAGCAAAATCATGGGTTATGACAATGAGATCACTTACAATAAGGGTAAGGACAATCTTGTGGTGGATGCTCTTTCTCACACATTTGATAACCACGTTTATCTCTCATTTATTTCTATTCGTATTCCAAATTGGTTGCAATATGTTTAACAAGGGTATGTTGATGTGTCTTCATTATCTGAAATCATCCAACGGTTGGACAATAACCCTTCTGTTGTACCATATTACTCTTGGGATGGTACTTCTCTGAGATGCGAGCATCGTCTGGTGTTTCCCTAGAGCACAAATCTTCAACATAATGTCTTCTATAAACTCCATGCTTCGCCATCGACAGGGAATTCTAGGTTCCTCAAAACATATGAAAGGGCACGACGTAACTTCTTTAGGAAATAAATAAAAGGTACATTCAACAAATGGTGCTTTAATGTGATACCTTCCAACACCACAAGGGTGAAACCACACTCATTCCAGGATTTCTCGAACCCTTTCCCATACCTACATGTATTTGGACAAATATTTTGATGGATTTCTTTGAATGGATCCCTAAATCTGGAGGGATGACAATGAGTTTATGGTTGGTCGAATCTCCAGATAAAGTCATTTTCATTCCCTCAACCATCCATATACTGCCTCCTCAGTTGCACAAATTTTCATGGACCAGATCTTCTGTCATCATGGAATCCCTTCTTCCATTGTCTCAGATCGCAATGCAACTTTAGCAAGTCATTTTTGGAAAACACTATTTATCCACACTGGCACCAAAGTAAGATGAGTTTAGGGTATCACCCACAAACAAATGGTCAGACTGAAGTTATCAATAAATGTTTGGAAATTTATCTCCGTTGTTTCACCTATGAACAACAACATCAGTGGTTAATGTGGCTCCTTCTCATTGAAAGATGGTACAATATGTCCTAGCACACTACATCTAAAATGAATCCATATGAAGCAATCTATGGTCAGGCACTACAAGTGCTCCTTCAATACACCCCCAATAGTTCACGAGTTCATGAAGTTGTCACAATTCTCCGAAACCAAGATCAAATTCTTCACATTTTACAGGACAATCTTCACATGGAAAGAAACCAAATGAAACAACAAGCCGACCGACACCATTCTAAGTGCACTTTTCACCTTGGTGATATGGTTTTCCTTCATCTACAACCTTACAATCAATCCTCCCTAAAACTCAAAGGGTGCCATAAGATGGCTCCAAAGTTTATAAGGTTGTGTCCGTTGCTTATAAAATGGAACTTCCTCCTTCTCGTGTTCACCCAATATTTCATGTCTCTTGTCTTAACAAAGTTATTAGAACCAACATCAGAGAAAAAACAGTTTTACCTGGACTGGATAATGAAGGATCCATCATTTTGGAGCCGAATTCCATCCTCAATAGGGGCACTTATCAACTTCTTTCTTGAACCATCACAGAGGTATGAATTAAGTTGCATAACATGCAACGAGAAGATGCTACATGGGAACCACTCCTTTAGATTCAACAACAATTTCCTATTCTAAAGCTTTGAGGACAAAGCTTTTCTAAGAGGGAGGGGATGTTAGAAACCCGCGTGAGCCCTTCTCTTTACCTTGTTAATATATTGTTGTTGGATGCATATGCTTTGTAAGTAGTCCCATGAATATATTGTATTATCCCACATTCATGGGGAGTAATAGTTGTTTAGATTAAACTTAGTATATAAGTACGTGTTTATCGCACATTCATGGGGAGTAATAGTTGTTTAGATTAGACCTAGTATATAAGTACGTTTTGAGACCAATGAAGGAATCCATGAGTTATTTGTATTGAGCTTGATTAATGGAGGTTTCCCCCTTGAAGTGGTCTACGACTAATAACTTCCTTATCTGTTCTAATATTTCTGTTATATCATGCATTTTCATTATTTGTTGCATGAGGTTTCTCTAATACACACTTATCCTGTCATTTCAAATTGACTAAGGAGATTTTTTCCAAGAAACAGGAGCAAATAGACTATGAGTACAAGATTCCATGCTCATCAGTAGTTGGCAACTTCATGTGTGCAATAGTGTGCACAAGGTTGAATATCGCACATGCAGTGGGAGTTTTGGCCAAGTATATGAATATTCTAGGTAAAGAGCATTTGCAAGCAGTAATGTGTCCATTCTTAGGTATTTGAGAGGGGATACTACTTAGGCATTATGTTTTGGAAGTTCAAACAATGTTCTGCAGTTATATGTTGAACAATATATGGAAGGTGATATTGACAACATAAGGAGCAACAGAGGGTATGTTTTTACTGTAGGTGGAATAGCAATAAGTTGAATTTTTAAACTACAAAATGTTTTTTCTCTTCCAACAATTGAATCAAATTATGTATCTATACAACGGCTAGTAAAAACATGATTTAGATATAGAAGTTTATGGAGGAATTGAAAAGAAACGTGAGAATAGACGTAGGTTGTACAGTGACATCCAAAGTTTCATTCATATTACAAAGAACTCACCCTTCCATTCTAATACTAAACATATACAACTCAAGTATCATTTTGTACAATCAGTATTTGAATATGGACAGTTGAAGGTAGAAAAGATGTACACAAGTTAGCTAGAATTCTCCATACATTTTAATGAAGTTAGTAATCAGGGAAAAATTAGGTTCCTAATAAATTTCACTTTGCCTTCAAGCATGAAAGTGAAGATGGCAAACTTGCCAACTCCAAATTTGCAGCATAATCCAATATGTGTGGAAACGGTGGAGTTGTTTTGATAAGTCTCAAAGTGGGATATTTTTGGCTGTGGAACATGATTGTATTCCCAATTAAGAGGTCTTGTTTCAGCTACCTTTGAATCTGAATTTTTAATAGGGGGGTTGGGGGGGACTTTCCCTCTCACTAGCATTGCTAATGGATCTAGGGGAGTGGTGGAAAATTTTGGATGCCTCTTGGTAGGGATTCGAGGAAAGTGCCACAAAAGATATTTTTTTCAAAAAATTCCTTGTAAAATATTGTAGTTTCATAGTTAATATGGAACATTCATCATTTATTCACAAGTTTGATGATATAATTTATGTTGGTTCCTTTTTTTCCCTATAAGGATCAACCCTCTTTTTTATGAGGGCATTGTATATTGAGAGACGGTTGTTACTAAGAGAGGATACTACAAGAGAGTGAAAAGGAGGTTGGAGAAGATGTGTTGTAGGTTTATCTCTTATTTTTGCTAAATGGAATAGATAAAGGACTAATTCTATTTTTGTGGATGTAGACCATCTCAAATGAACCATATATATCAATGTCTCTCTTGTACTGTATTCTTTTGTGTTCTATTTTTGCATTCATTTTATTTTTTATTGCTCTGTGATCCTATTCCTTTAAAAAAAAGATACCTTTGATAATCTAAATTAGGGTTGATCACCTCCTTACATTATCATAATTTTCTCTTATTGTCTATTTCTTTAATGAGCACCGATTTCTCCTTAGATTTAGATGTAATAATATTTTAGTGTTACAGCTATTGTGCAAAGATAGTTCTTCATTGATTCCTCAATGATTTAGCCTTAGAATTTACATCTTTATGCCAAATGTGATTTTCAATGGATTTTGATTAAATCTTATGAAGTCTATTGGCTCCATGTTATGCATTTATCTTTTTTTATACATTTGATACGTAGCCATAGCCATGCTCCCAATAGGGGAAAGAGTCACTTCTATGAGGACAATAATATAACATGTATTAGCTATAATTTTAAAACTATATCTTATAAAGTGCTATTGGATTTTCTCTATATTTCTCCACTATTCATTAGAGATGAACATGCTACCTAGAAAATCACAACCATATAAGACAACACCCATGAAAAAAGTCTCAAAGAGGAGTTTATTCTTATCCTAGAGCCCAAAGTCCATTGGTTTACAATTTTTTTCAAGTTCTTAATAAACTTTTCACCCTCCAATTATTCTTTTAACAATATTATAGTTCCAATTAAACTTGGGATGGAGATTGATTATGAGATATTTGTATGAAATCATTTCCTTTAAGCAACTATTATCATACACAAAATTGGTATAAACAATATGTTTTGATTGATTATCATATATTTTGCTTTATCACTTATAACAATTATACTTTTACTAAAAAATCTTTGAGAATTTTTTGTTACTTATTGAAATCATTCACACTCTTGACCATATGATCAAGAATGATGATGGCTATAAATACATATAAATTGGTTTATGGGAAAACAAATGTCAACACTATTCAAAGGGCTTTGCTTTAAGATATATTACACTTTCAGTTGAATGCCAAGTATTATGCTACATACTAAGGGCTAAGGGCTTTTGTTTTCGATGTATGACACATTTTTCCATTGGATGTTGAAATCAATTTAATTGAAAATGAGGTTCCAAGAACTTTCATTTTGACATATGGCACATCAAGGTTTCAAGAGCTTTCCATTAGGATATATGACAGATTTCCATTGAATATTAAGGCTCTACATATTATGGTTTATAAAAAAACAAAAATACTTAGTAAATAGGTAAATCTAATAATATGGTCTATTAAACAAAAACAAAAAAACTTAGTAAATAGGTAAATCTAAGAGACAATTCTTTTATATCCAAATGCAGGTGAGAATGCATCATTCACATATGCCTATCCAAATGCATCATTCATCTATGATAAGTCCAATGGTACACCCTCACTAGCGTCGAGAGACATGAAATAGGAGTAAACTTTCTATCCGACCATTTGCACCGGACAACCTGGCTCGCTCGATTTCACATAAGCATTGTTGGTCCCAGCTCGCGTGAGCTTTCACATCACGCATTATTGGTCATCCAATCAATGCAATGATCGGGTAGAAAGTTTACTCAGATGAAATACATAAAAATAGCCTTACGATCTGTAAAATAACAATACACATATTTCTATAGAATCTCATAGAACAAAATGAATATGAAGATTTTTTGGGGGGTTTAAATAACCCTTCTCAATGGAATCCTATGCACTCCGTACATACATGATAAGACCACCAGATCTCTCTCTCTAGAGAGCTCACCTTTTGTTCTTATCCAAATTGAGAGGCGCAAAATCGATAACTATATCTCTTTACATTTTGCTCTTATCCAAATAGAGAGGCGCAAAATCGATAAGATGTAATACTGTTAAAGAATCGTTAGCTGTTATCTCACTGACAACGGAGAAAGAAGAGTGACTAGACACAGAATATACAATCCTGGCTGATGTCAACATAATACGGAATGAAGTGAAGTGAGGTGTGGCAGCTTTGTTGGACAAGGAATAAACAAAGTAGCTGGAGTCAACATTATCTCGAAAATAATCATTTATTTCAGTATATCAAAGCTTTTTCCTCTCTTCAGTGCACATGGATTTATCCAGAATCACATTAAAAAACGGCGTAACGCATTTAGCGCAGTCATAGCTTTTGGGTAACTTAATGTCTTGCGCTCGAAGCAAAAGACCGATTGGTCTTATTTTTTAATCCGAATAGTTTGTTGCGTGCCCATGTATTCTATTTTTATATTAGCACGCCACAAAAGTATTTCTGAGTTTCAGTTGCAAACCCATGTATATATATCTGTATGGTTTGCTCCGGAATATGTAAGCCAAAATCCAATCGAAGGATTAAGCAGGTTGCGACAGGAACAAAGCTATGAGAAATATTACGGCAGCAACATCTTTTGATGCGAGGACTATTTCAGTATGGAAGTCACCAGCTCCATATGTTCTAAGCGGGGCTGCTTTCATTATCGCTTTGATAGCTTTTTCTTTCATCTTTGTAGCGTGCTGCTGCAGGAAGGATACTTACAATCATCAGTCTGGAGAAAATAGCATGAGATCAGTGGATGCTAAGGATTCAAATATTTGTTCAAATGATAAGGACCAAAAATTAATAGTCATTATGGCAGGTGATGCCATGCCTTCCTTTATAGCTACGCCCTCCATTCTGTCAGCAAACTGAAAGCACTGGCATATTGTGCATACAGAACTGTTTCGTTCTATTGAAATGTTTATTGTGCATACAGAACTGTTTCGTTCTATTGAAATGTTATATGTTGTAATAGTATGCCATTATTATATATATATTTTAATGGAATGTTATATATTGTAATAGTCTGGAATTATTTTAAATTTATATATATGTATATAAATTTCAACTTCGAGTTTAGTAGCAGTAAACAAAAATATATAATAATATGTTAAAAATTTTTAATTTTATATACAAATATGTTTATTAATTTTATTTTCATATAAAATAAATTGTTAATATTATTTGGTATGGGTTAATTAACTGTAATTATTATTACTATTTTTTTTTAATTTGAACTTTCAAGTTTGGTTGCACTAAACAAAAATATAAAGTAATATATCAGAAAATTAAAATTTTATATACAAATATATTAATTAATTTTTATTTTTATATAAAATAAGTTGTTAATATTATTTGGTATCGGTTTAATTAAATGTTTTTTGAGACAGCAGCGGTTAAATTTTTGGATTAAAGGCTGGCAAACCAGTTGACAGGTGCTTTACAACCGTGGAGATTAACTAATACCATGAAGCTTTGTTCGAAATTCAACAAAATAGGGAAAACAACAAAAGCCCAGGTTTTGTGACGCTGGTAGACTGACAGTGGACCGTGGACGTGGCTTAGCTGCCGCAACTGGCAATGGAAGAGCAATAATAACAGAAGAGGACTGATGCATAGCAAAAAGAGGGAGCACTGAACTTAATCTTCTTTCTTCTTCACCGTGCGTTTGGATCTTTGGGCCATTCACCCGTTAGTTTTTCGACTTTGACTTCGAGCCTGCTGAGGCGATTCCCAAATTCGCCATGATCATTGGCCACATCTTTGAATTGGGCATTTGCCTCATTTGTGAGCTCCTCGCGTAGCTTGTTGAGATCCTGATTGAGAACCTCGCATCTCCTTACAGCGAGATTATCCAGGTTGAGCATGATCCTTGCTTGCTTTTGGACTTAGGCTTTTACTCTGTCCATCTCCGTCTGCAACTCTGCAATTCGATCCTCCACAGAAGGCCCGGGGTTGAAGATGGAGGCCATTGAAGCCATTCTGGAAGAAGCCTGACTCTCTCCTCTCCTAAGAAAACATAACGCCGGTCTGAAAGCAAATGTTCTGCAGAACTGAATTTCGAGGCCAGTGAAATAGCCTTCGCTTTCAGGGAGTTCACGTGAATACTGGCGGTGTTGCCGAGAAGTGGGTGTTGTTCCATGGTCTGATATTCCCTGACCTTGACCGGAAGTGGAGCTGCATTCTCCAGGCTCTGATGGTACTTGCCAAATAATCCTGTATTGGATTCGCTTCTCTGCTTGGAAGTGGCTGAATGACATAAAGGACTAGATTTGACCCCTTGAACGACCGATCTTTTGGCTGAGATCCGCCATTGTCAGGCGATGTATGAAAGCGTCTTGACCCGATCTACTCGCACCACGCCCTTGCTCATAAGTGTTTCCTTATTAGCTTCTGTATCCGCCATGATATTCAGCCCCAGAAGGATGTGGAAGAAACGGACCTTCTTGAATTTGTGAAGCAGAAGACTTGTTTTATTGAAGATTTGACCTAAGTTAACATGGATTGGCTTCTTTTGCGATTTTAAGACCTGAATAATTACCTTGGAGTCTCCCAAGATCACTAGATTCTGGATATTCCTCACGGAAACAAGCCTTAGGCCCTGCCAGAGAGCGAGAGCCCCCGCTCTGTTGTTAGAGTCAGAACCAAGGTCCCATGCGTAGGCCAGCTCCATCTTGCCATTAGGACCCACGGGGATCCCTCCCCTGTCTGTCGCACCTGGTTTCCTTTAGAGGCACCGTCGAAGAACAAGCAGTGCTCTTTTAGTGTCGATCTCCACTTTATAAATTCTCGTTCTTCCATGGACTTCCCAACATGCTCTCCAGACTGGGTTAGGATTTTTCCTCTGTTGGTGGTTTGGACAAACTCCTTAAGCCAATGATCTTCATCTAGCTCCAAGGTGTCTGAATTCCTAAGGGTAGTCTTGGATTCCAGGGTCTTGCCCAGAAATGCCTTGACCTTATTTGAAACGCAGCTTTCCTCACGGAAAAGCATATTATTCCTTTCGAGCCAAATTTTCCACAAGGTGAGTTTGGGAAGCCAGATCCAGCAGGTTTTGAGAAGGTCCTTTTACCTTAGAAGGAACGAGGATCGTTAGCCCAGCTACTTAGGAGATCAGGTACGTTCGTGGGCAGAGAAAAATGATTTGGTCCTAACTTCAAGACACAGTCCCAAACCTCTTTTGTGTAAGGGCAAGCTAGCAGCAAATGATCTGTGTTTTCTTCCTCTTTCATGCACAACGGGCATCTAGAGGGACCTTCCCAGCCTCTTCTTCTTAAATTTTCACTTGTCAAGATACCTTTGTGGGCCAACGTCGAAGTGAACATGTCGATTTTGGGGATCGAGACAAAGGACCACACTGTCTTCTATGGAGTTGGATCTCGAGGGACGTGCGGGACTTCCTGTAAAGACTTATAGCCTGCAACTGCCGAGTACTTTCCAGTGGATGTGCCTCATCCTCCTTTGTCTTTGGATATGGCTTTAATGGGAGCTTTCCCTTGCATAACCTTGAGCAGAGCTTTGGCTTCAATCTCGAGCCTTTCTAGATAGTTCCCCAGGTCCCAGGCCTTCCAACTGCGATCCTCATCTTCTTCTCAGCAAGAGATGTCCCAAAGCGTGAGGTGATTGTCGAACTGGAGCCAGATTTTAATATTGGTCAGGCCTTCGCGATGGTCTAGTGAAGGGTCCCCTCGAATTGAATCATCCCAGATCCTTATGTGGTTTCCATTTCCAAGTATCCAAGTTAGCTTAGATTTGAAATGGTCAAGAGATCTGAGGCAGAGCAAGAACATCAGCGAGCCTCTTGGAACTTTTGGTGGTTGGTCCAAGCATCTTATCCGGTGTCTGTGGAAGTATTTTTTCCAGAGTACTTGCTTTCTCCAAGAGAATTTTCCAGAGATTAAATTGCATAGAAGTTTGGACCCCATAGCTAAATTTTGGGTAGCCACGTCTCGGATGTGAAGGCCTCCTTCCAGCACCCTTCCAGGAGCGGATTTTTAATTTTATCCCAGCTTACTAAATGAAGCTTCCTCTCATTCTTCCTTCCACCTTCCCACGTAAATCATCTAAACAGACCATTAATTTTGAGGTTCATGGTTTTTGGAGCGAGCAGTATTGAGTTTTGGTAGATATGAAGACTTGTGAGGACCGACTTTAGCAGGACCACTTTCCCCACAAGGTTTAACCAAGTAGCTCCCCATGCTTGGATGTGGAGTTTCAATTTGTCCAGAAGGGGCAGCCAATGAGCCACTTTAGGGGCAGCTTTAAAGATTGGAATTCCCAAATACTTGAACTATTCCCAAGTCATGGTTCCTTCCATCTCTAAATCTATGGTGATTTCAAGCATCTCTCTTGGTGAGTTGTTCCAACCGTAGATCTTACGTTTTTGGAAATTTATTTTGCTTCTTGAGATCTCTTTGTAACTGTCAATCTACTGCTTAAAATGCCTTGCAGTAATGATATTGGCTCCTCACAGAAGCAGAGTGTCATCCGCAAACTGCGCATGATTGATGTCTTTGACGTTTGAAACCATTCAGAGCCGCGAGAGGGAATGGATATGTTGGCAATGATCCAGTTGGAAGCTTAGAACTGACACTTGGATGGCATATAGAAGGGGTGACAATGGGAATCCTTGCCTCAGTCCCCTTAAGGCTTGGAAGTAGTCGTTGAGTGTCCATTCACCAATGGGGCTATCCAAGGAGAGCAAATATAGGCTTTCACCCAACTTGTGAACTCTTTAGCAAACCCCAATTTCTCCATAACTATGAAAAGGAAATCATGTCTAACTCTATCAAACGCGTTAGGAAGATCTAGCTTAATAACCATACCTTTTTCTTTTCGTTGACAGCTCAAATGGATGGCTTCCTGAACCAACACTATGTCATCCAGGATTTGACGCCCTTTGATGAAGCTGCCTTGGTTTTCCAAAATAATGCCTCGCAGAATTTTCTTTATCCCATTGGCGACGATTTTAGTAACCAATTTGTAGCCTATATTGCAAAGAGAGATTGGGCGGAATCTATTGAAATTGCTTGTCCCTTTTTCTTTAGGAATTAGCGCTAAGAATCTCCAATTAGTACTCCCCCCGAGATTGGAGAAAATTTGGGATTTCCTAACCATTCTCAACAGAGCTTCCTTAATGATTGGCCAACATTCCTTATAAAACTAAGCCGTGAAGCCATCGGGCCCAGGGGCCTTATCAACTTCCATGTGATTTAGGGATTTTTTGAGCTCTTTCATGTTTATTGGGGTTGTTAGATTCAAGTTATCCTCATTTTGCACAAGATGGGGGACCAGGGACAGTGGATAGCAGTTTGAATAAATGGGGACCTCATCAAGAGTCGTGCATAGGTCTTTAAAGGAAGAGTGGGCAGCTTTCTTAATAGCTTTAAAGTGCTTGTGGGCTTCCGCTTGCTTATGGAAGTAACTCGTATTCTTATCTCCATCTTGGAGCCAAAGGATTTTGGACTTCTATCGCCAGTATTCTTCCTCTTCTTTGCAGACCCAAGGGAATGCCTTTTGAAGGTCATCTTCTTGGTTCAACAACTCCTGGGTCACTACTGCATCCTCCAGGGCCAACCGGTGAATCTCGAGAGCCTCCTGGGCATCTTTTCTTTTAGAGGTTGGGGGTTTGATTGATTTAGCCCATCGTTTCAAATATCTTTTAAGGCCTCTCAAATTTTCTTCCCACACATAGAACGAAGAGCCTTAGATCTACCTGCTCCAGGTAGCATAGATGACCTCCTTGAGCCCTTCTCAATTAATCCATATTGGGTTGAACCAAAAGGGGATGGGAGCAAAATTTCTTTCTAAATACATATCTAGGAGAATGGGCTTATGATACGAGACATAGTTAGGCAGGATTTTGGAGGTGGACATTAAACCAAAGGTCAGGAAGGTGGTTTGGACAAGGAACCTATCCAGATGGGCCACAATGTGACCTGGACACAACCTTTTATTTGTCCAAGTGAACTTCCCTCGCGCTAGTTTGATGTCTTCCAAATCTCATTCCAGGATGAGATCCTCTATCCATTCTCTTGTTGGGTCTCTGACGAGGGAGCCCCCTTTTTTCTCCTCTACAGAGAGGGTGATATTGAAGTCCCCTGCAATAATAACATTCTTAGTGTTGTGCATGCTAAGGAAGGACTCTAAGGAGTCTCAACGGATTCTTTTCTCGGATAGTAGAATAGGAACATATAAATTAAAAAGACTTACTTGGTGACCAGAGTCTTTATGAAGGAATTTGGTGAAAATCCAGTGGATTTTGCTTTCTTCTTCAATTAGGTCAAACATTGAGCTATCCCAAAAGGTGTTGATTCCTATTGAGGTGCCTCTTGAACTCACTGCTTTTCCATGGCCCTTTTTCCAAAAGGTTTTGCTTGCTTGGAGGAGATCAAAGTCCTCCATTTTCATCTCTTGGATTAGAAGGATCTCACACATCGGCATTCTAATTATATATTTCAAGGCTTCTTCTTTTAACTTGCTACCTAACCCTCTACAGTTCCAGGAGACGTATTTCATTACTTTCTTTCTTGGGAAGAGGTGGCTCCCTTTGGAGCGTGGCCATGCTTTCTTGTGGTTCGGGTGTTTATCATTCCCTTGAGAGTTTTCTAGGACCCTTGCAAGACATCTAGGTAGGGTTGTTCTTCTCTTTTTTTTCCTTGGACTTCCTTCCCTTTGTGGCTTTTTTCGGGGTGGCATGGGAGCTGCTTGTTTATGTTTCTCCATGATTTGAGTCCCCTTCGAACTCTAACCAAAGGCTGATATGATCCTCCTCTGTTTCCTTCCCCTTTGTGGAATCCTATGGGACTACAGGGTTGATGGATGTTTCTCCTTTTTCGATCTCCTTTGGATCCTTCTCCTAAACTTCCGAGGCCTTGGGACTTTCTCGTGAGGTTGATTTTTCTTTTTGTGCTTCTTTGGCTTATGGAGTGTGTTGGGTATTTTCTACAGGGCCTGTGTTTTTCTTCTCTTTCAGTTTTGGGGCTGCTTTTCCTTTTTAACCTTTTTCTAGCCTTCTCCTTCCTCTTTTGCCATCAATTGTGCCTTTGGATAGTTCCGTTGAAAATGTCCATGTTCATGACAGTTTCTGCACTTGAGTGGTAGTTGTTCGTAATCAAGCTTTTGGTAGTGATGTCATGCACCCGCTGTTAGCTTAATGGATTTAGGTAGCACTGCTTCAAGATCCACTTCCACACTGATCCTTGCACAATAGTATTAGGCTTTGCTGTTAGCTTTGTCGATGAAGTGACCTAGCCCATTCCCGATCTTTTGTAGGGATTGGCAGTTCCAACAATGGACATGCAGGTTGGGAAACCGAACCCAGACCGATAACTCTTTAGGTATGTTGACTAAAGCATCGAAGTTAGGTGTCCATCTATTAAGGTACAGACCCCGTGTCCCCATGAAATAAGGGTCGCTTGTGAATATAAGATCGCAGTCTTCTTTCAAGATAAAATCGAAGATGAAAAAACCTCTTCCTATTGCATAACAAGTCATGCTATTCTGGAGATGAGGTCTCCAATTTTGTTGGATCTAGTCGTCAGTGGTTCTTGATGAGGGCCAAAGCCCCATAAATTGTCCAACCAGACCTCTTTCTGCCAAAGCCAAAGCATTCTTCATGGGTTGTTCCTCCGGTAAAACAATTTCAGGGATTGTTTCCAATTTCTTGATAAATTTAGGGACTACAAGATTTGCTGGCTTCTTACCTTGCTGATCAATAAGCTTCCGAAAAGCCTCCTCTATTATAACTGGCGGGGTGGGAGACTCCTCTCGCCAAACCCTAACGGCTCGCTCTCTGTATTGGGTTAATTAAATGTTAATAAGGATATGATTTAGAATTCTTAAATAAAATATTATATTAACTAATTCAAATTATTATTGAAAAATTTTAAAAAACATTATTTAGAATTTTTTTTAAAAGTTTTAATAATAATATTTTTTAAAATTAATATTTAAAAGAATAAAAGAATGAAATCTCTTCCTAAGTAACAACAATATTAAACACCTCTCTGGGCAGCTTTTGCAAAAACATCTCTCAACTGGTACTCTTTAAATTTCATATAAAAAGTAAAATAACATGACCAATTAATATATAAAAAAGATTAGAAAATAGTTTTAAATAAAAGCAAATTTTTAAATTTTAATAAAATAAATACTTACGAAACCCTACATAGATCAGAAGAAAGATATTATATTCCATTGGAAGAAAACAAAAAACAAAGATATTATATAACTTGAAATTTAAAAAAGCTTCTCACAATTAAAAAGAAGGTCTCACTTTCCTATGATCATACTATTGCTCTGAATCTCTTAAACATGTGATTCAATCATAGTAGCATAATTTGGTTGTATTGGCTTTTTGTGCACAGAAATTCCAAACAAATTCGAGTTCGTCGAATATTCAAGCTATGTGGAATACGGATATGAGTTAATTTTGAAAATTAATTTTAAAAGCCTAAATTTTAATTATTCAAACACTATAAAATAATTACCTTTCAATTTCATACTTCTTAATTCATTTTAATAAGAATAAAATATGCTCAAATATAATAGCAACACTAGATTTATTGGTTGCCAAAACCATGTGCCCAAAACCACTTATATCCTTGCTCATTCCAGATTCAAAGTTAACCCTAACACAATTTAAAGATTCATTAATTAATTCCAAATGTAAGTAGTGGTAAATATTATTTACTTTATTTCTAAAATAATTAATAGCTATTAATCTGTAAGAGTTTTCTCTCTTGCAGTAAGTACATTATATGTTTGTTTTTTAAAGAGTAATTTTGGTTATAAGTAATTTGTTTAAAACAAATAATGATTTTTTTTTTAAGTTTAAATGTTATATATAGTGTTGTATATTTAATTTGTATGATTAACTATATGTAAATGTTATATATAGTGTTGTATATTTAATTAAAAATATTATATATAAAAAGTCTACTTCCGTATTTTATTCGTATTGGATTTTTTGGTTACGTATTTTTTCGGTATCGAATCGTATTCGTATCTGTATTCATACATGAATTATGCTACTATGGATTCAACTACTCCTGAGTCTACAGGATACGCCTCAATGATGGCGGTAGTAATAGGTTAAATGGTAGCGCTGGTTGTATATTGCTTCTGATGGCATAACCAATTATATCAGGTGAACGGATTTGGGATTCAATGTGAGAGAATTCGATTTGCTTATTGATCAACAACTTCGTATTAATCTTGAAGATGGGTAAAATGTTTACTCATCAAATGAAGTGTTCAATTACTTAGTGTAATGTTGTAGGCTATTTAATGTGGTTGGAGTAGGTATGCTATCACTTGGATTTTGAACTGTTTGAGATCTAAAGGGTAGTATGTCAAATGTAGTATGTATGTTACATCTCTATTAAATGGTCTACAATAGGTTGAATATTGATGGCCCTGCGAAAAGGCCAAGGCCTCAATAAAGATCTAACTAATCTATACCAGTGGGAAAGCTTCGACTCTTCTAAGAGTGAGAATAAAGGTGGATAAAAAAAAAATTCACATCAATAAATTGGATTCCTCTATATACTTAATAAATCCAGATTTAAATGAAAAATTTAGATCCATCTCCCTACTTAATAAAAATTAACTTGTTCCCATCAAACATAAATTAAATAAAATAGAAAAATGTAATGAGGGGTATTACAATCCTTCCCTACTAAAAACCTTGCATCGTCCTCGGTTCTTATTCAGTATTATTAATGTATGGAAATAAAATAAGAAATTTTCGTCTCATAATCTCCTCTCTTTCCCAAGTAGCTTCTTCCATTGTATAATGTTTCCATTGTACTTTAACTTGTACAATAGTCTACTTCTGAAGCTGAATTTATCTCTTATCAAGAATGCACATTGGTTCCGTGTGAAATTCTCCCTCTGGTTCCACTTGTTGATTATTCCAATTAATAATATGATATTTATCAGCCACATATTTTTTTTAATAAAGAAAGACTGAAACCATCATGAATTATTATATAAGTAGATAAGGCCAATTGATAAACTACAAGCCCTATTCTAGCCAAAATTTCAAAAGTTCCCACATATATGGGTGCAATTTTTGCATAAATCCATGTTCTTAGACTTAATCTATTCACTTCAACCATAATGGATTCATTATGCTTCCTTTTTTTCGATATCCTCGTATCGAAATCCATATCTATAGTTTCCCATTTCCATTTAGGAATGGGTATAGGCTACAATAACCCGACTAGATGTTGATTATTGACTTTAACATGTTGATAAGTAAAACATCTGGCCACATATTCAACAACTTCTTTCTTCATATTTGTCCAATAAAAATATTTCTTTAAGGCTGTTATAAACTTCTGATATTCGGGATGTCCTGCATACCAGTTATCATGTAATTCTCTTGATATGATATGTTTTATATTATCTTGATTGGGTACATAAATTTTATTTTTGAAATGTAGAAATCCTTTTGTATCAATCTGATACAAGATTTCCTCATCTCTATGAAAAATTGAGTCATATTAATATGAGGACCAAGACACAAATTACAGAAGATTCAAGGATCAATTACACAAAAAAATGGCATGAAAACACTGCAATTAGGAGTTGCAGCTGTATAATTGTTATCATTAATAAAAAAACAGTGATGCAATGTGTTACACTGGCATGAATAGCTAGACAATTCGAATCCCAAGGAGGTCATTCAAATTGCATACATGAGAGTGGCTTAGCTGTTCGTTAGCCACACTAGACACATCAGTTAACCACTAATCATGACCATAATTGACTCTAACTAAATTTGAGGCATTTTAGAATGAGTTTAACTGAATACAACTCAACTGCATGTCAATCAGTAGTTGAGGGCGCATGTGTAACTTTAGTTAGCTGAGATAAACTAAACTGAACAGAACTGAGTCACCAAATTTTGTTGGAGGTTCCTTAAATCACTCTAGTTAATTAGAAATTACCAAAAATAGGAAAAATAATGATGGAGGCCCCTTTACAACTACAGTTTAACTTAAAGTAGGTGGAATAACCATCATTTAACTATTTTGAAGCGTTTAGGTCATGCATATCAACCCAAGTTTTATCCTTGATTGAAGGAGGAAGCTCTGTTAGTCTCCCCAATTGAAGGAGAAGACTCAGTTAGCTTCCCTGATTGAAGGAGGATGACCCAGTTGATGATGCAATCATATATTCGAGCCAATAACTTAGGATAAGTTGTAAATTAGGTCAATTAGGCCAAATAAAGACGTGTGTGTTGGATAATGAATCCAACACCCCCCCTTAATCTATACTCATGGGGAGGAGTAAAAAAAAAGACAGGGTCCCAACAACAAAGGCCATAGGTCACCCTTTACAAAAAAGTAACTCTAGAATGCTCAAAAACCTATAAGTGAAGAAAAGAGGAAAACCCAGTGGGAAAGAAACCCCCCTTCAAACTGAACACTAAATAATTAGCTGACTTCACCCTGATGAACTCACCCCCAACAGTGAACGTAGGTAAGTATATTTTTTCTCAGTAAAGTTCTTTGTGAAAATATGTACAATCTGCTCATATGTGGGGCAGTATTGCAAAACAATTGTTCTGTCATGCACAAGTTCTATGATGTAGTGCATGTGGATCTCAATGTGTTTGGTTCTCTGTCTTTGAAATGTATCTTTTGAGATTTTGATATCACTTTGGTTTTCACAAAAAATGACAGTAGATGAAGCACTACCAATATCAAACTCGGACAAAATACCTTGTAGCCAAACTTCTTGGATGCATGCATTGATTGCTCCCCTGTACTCTACCTCTACTGAAGAAAGGGAAATGGAAAAATGATTTTTTCTTGACCAGCAAATAGGCCCACTACCAAACATCAACATATAGCTGGGAGTGGACTTCTGATCTATGCTATCTCACGCCTAATCAGAATCTGTAAATCCTACCAAGTCTAGTTTGGAATCAGCAGCACAGTGAATGCCATATCATCTAATACCATGCACATAATGTAGAATCCTCTTGGCTTCCATCCAATGAATCTCATGAGGATGATGCATATACCTTGATACAACATTCATGGAATAACAAATTCCATGCCTTGAATGTTTCAAGTAGAGAAGGCTTTCGATCAACTGACGGAAAAGAGTAGAATCCTCCCGTGGAGTTGTTTTTCCCTCTTTAAGACTGATTCGTGAGAGAAACGGAAAAGGTACAGCCTTAAAATCATCCATATTAAACTTAATTAACATGTATAAAGCATATTTATATTGTGTCACCATAATCCCATCAAAATCTTGATTTATTTCTATCCCGAGAAACTTCTTGATCAGGCCTAGATCACTCATCTCAAAAGCTTTATGTAAAGCAATTTTTATGAAGGAAATCAAAGCAAGGGTGCTTCCTGTGATTAAAAGGTCATCAAAATATGAAACTATTATAAGAAAATTAGCTTTATATTTCTTCAAGTACACATTTTTATCATACATACATCTTTCAAAGTTCTGTGAGAGCATAAATGAATCCATTTTGGCGTACCAAGATCTTGGGGCCTATTTTAAGCCATATAAGGATTTTTTCAACTTACAAACCAATGTTGGATCTGATGTGTAGCCTTCAGTATGATTCATTTATATCTCTTATTTTAGGTATCCATGAAGAAAAAATCTTTTTACATCCATATGCTGCACCTCCCAGTGCTTGGATGCAGCAATGGAAAAAACTAGCGTGATAAAATCCATTTTTTTCCACCAGTGCAAAGGTATCGGTGTAGTCCACTCCTTGGACTTGGGAGAATCATTTTGCAACCAGAATGATTTATATTTGTAGGGTGATCCATATTCAAATTTTTTTTTTGGATATACCCACTTGCATTGAACAAGTTCCCTCACAGGTGGAAGTGAAACTAGTTCCCAAATTGCATTTTTTCGGAGAGAGTTGAACTCTTCATCCATTGCAGCTTTCCATATAGGATAATTCCAAGCATCATAATATGGCTTAGGATCAGACCCAATCATCATATATCAGGTCTCATACAACAAATAATCATTTCAATAAAGATCAATACCTGCTCTTTGAAAATATGACCGAGTTCTCCTTGGATCAGCAGGATTTCCAACATCTAACCCAACAGAAGAGAGAGTCTTTTTGATCCATTTTGGGAGATGAGTGGGAACATTAGGATCTTATTCATATCCTTATATATTATTCTCAGTGATATCAGACATCATATATTAAATATCAGAGCTCACACTTCCATTTTCATCATCAGAATCATCAACAAAATGAGAGGAGATTTTAGTAGTTTCTTCCTCTACTAGTTCCACATGTTGGAGAGGTTCTTTGAAGCAGACACTTCTCTCTATGAATATATTTTTGGTTCTGAAATTCAAGAGTTTGTATCCTTTTGATTCCTCTGGATACCTAATGAAAATACACTAAATACTATGTGGTTTCAAAAACTTCCTCTTATCAAGTGGAACTCGATCCCAAGTAGTGGACCCAAAAACTCTGAAATTGTACACATCCAGTTGTGACCAAAGTATGCTTCGAAAGGTGTTTTTCATTTCACGGATGAATAAGGGACCCTGTTATGAATGTAGGAATAAAAATACATTGCTTCATCCCAAATATTTGCAGCCAAATATTTAGCTTCAAGCATGCAGGTGGTCATCTCTTTTAGGGCCCAATTTTTCCTTTCTGCTACACCATTCTACTAGTGCGTGTAGGGAATGGAGTGATGTATCTTGATTCCATATTTAGAAAAAATTTGAAGCAGATCAGATTTGATGTACTCTCCTCCATTATCATATTTGAGAGCCTTTATCTTTCTCACAGAATCATTCTCAATAGAAGCCTTAAACTCTATGAACCTTTCAAGAACTTCATATTTTTTCTTGAGAAAATAGACCCATGTGAATCTAGACAGGTCATCGATGAAGTGAGCACATACCTTGAACCACTCATCGAGGTTTTAGGCATAGGACCACTAATATCAGAGTGGATAAGCCCCAAAATACATGTATCTTGTCTTGGCTTTCCTCAATCAAATTTATGCTCAGGGTGCTTGTCGACAATGCAACCATTGCAAATTCCATTGGAGGTTTTGATGGTAGGGAGGCCTTCCACCATGGAATTATTTTGAAGTTTCTAAAATTATTTGAAATTTTTATGTCCAAACCTTTCATGCCACATCCAACTGACCTCATTCCCATGGTTCAGAAGGGAGATGGCTTTTCATCAGGCACAAACTTGGAGAACTCATAGGTCTTAGAAGAGTGATTCACTATACCTGTTGCAATGATTTTTTTGGATGCAATTTATGAGATCTCAACATCATCTAGGTCGAATGATACTCTCTTGGGAAAACATATCTGTGTCATTTGATACATGGACAACAGGTTTTAATCCAGAAAGGGCACATAAAGAACATTTTGAAGCTTCCATGTTCTAGTTTAACAGTGCCTTTGCACTTTGATGTGATTTGAGAATCATCTCCCATGGGGATGGGGATGCTACTATCAGAGTCCATGGATGAAAAGGATTCTTTGATTTTCACCATATGGTTTGAAGCATCAAAGTCAATGAGTAGAGATCTAGGATTTGAAACATTTTCCATGAGGGAATGTCCTCTTTCGGGCTATGTGTTCCCATCATGATTATCTCTCTTCCTTACACCTTCAGGAAGATTGCTGTTATTCTTCGCAAGGAGAAGAATCATTTTATCAATTTGTTTCTTGATACAGGAGCTTTTAGGGTGAAATCCACTTTTGCAATAGGAACATTTCTTTTTTTATTTTTCTTCTTTACCTTTGTGCTTGTTCTTTCTTAAGCTCGAGGGCTCATCTAGCTGCTAATTTTTTTCCTTTGGCTTGGGAGCATCAATCTTAGTCTTTTGGTTCTTTTTCTTAGCCTTTCCATTCATAGGTTTGGGTACTCCAACAAACAAGGCTTGGTCCTTGGAGGATTTTATGATTCCCATTTGGACAAGCTTGTCATGCTCATTGGTGAGAGACTCAATGAATGCATTGAGGGTCAACATATTCCAATTTGGGATTGTAAACTTCTCGGTATGAAAGGTGGACACAAAAATTGAGTAATATGGGCCAAGTTTTGAAAGGATGGAAAATATGAGTTGATCATCCTCCTTCTCAACTTTACACTACTTCAACTAGAGCACTAGGTGCTTGAAGTTGGTGAATAAGTCATTCATGGTTTCAAAGCTTCCCGAGTTAAGATATATCAGCTCATTCTCTAGCTGATAAATTCTTGGGTCGTCTTGCTTAGAAAACATAGTAGTAAGTTGGTCCCATATCTCCTTGGGATTCTTCGATCCAATGATGTGGAAGAGAATATCTCTATAGATTTAAAGGCACAAAAATCCATACGCTCCATCAAGATTATTCCAGTAATTTTCTTTGTCTACAACATGATTCGACTCAACGTCCATGTCCATTGTGAATCTGTAGAGTCCTTTGGAGCGAAGTTGAATCTCCATATCTTCCTTCCACTGATGGTAGTTTAAAGGAGTGAGTATATTAATAGAAGTGGCCATTATGGTGCTGTAGCGAATGCAGTGAAAGAGTAAAAAACCTGTAAATCACACAAAAAATACAAAAGTCGAACAACCTGCACTTTTGGATTTTTCTTCACACCCGGATTAGTCAATCAAGCAAGCTTGATAAACAATATTATTTTTCCGATGAATTATGGTGTAAACTCTCTGCTTTTGGTGCAAAGCTAGAATTTTTTGAGATTTTTTTTTGTGCTCAAATTGCATCATAGATCCCTCAAGGAATTTGTTGAAGAATAAAAGCCGTTTCTTGCCATGGCTCTTATACCATATGAAAAATTGATTCACAGTAATATGAGTACCAAGAAAAAACTTATAGAAGATTCAAGGATCAATTACACAGAAAAATGACATGAAAACACTGCAATTAGGAGTTGCAGTTGTATAATTGTTATCATTAATAAAAAATAGTGTTACAATGTGTTACACTGGCATGAATAGCTAAACAATTTGAATCCCAAGGAGGTCATTCGAATTGCATACATGAGAGTGGCTTAGCTATTAGTTAGCCACAGTAGACACATCGTTAACCACTAATCACAACTATAATTGACTCTACCTAAATCAGAGGCAGTTTACACCAAGTCTAACTAAATAGAACTCAACTGCATGTAAATCAGTAGGTGAGGGTGCATGTCTAACTTTAGTTAGCTGAGATCAAATGAATTGAACTGAACTAAGTCACTAGAAGTTGTTGGAGGCACCTTAAATCACTCCCATGAATTGGAAATTACAAAAAGTAGGAAAAATAATGATGGAGGCACCTTTAGAGCTACATTTTAACTGAAAGTAGGTGGAATAACCATCAGTTAACTGATTTGGGGCACTTAGGTCATGCATATCATCCCATTTTTTCTCCTTGATTGAAGGAGGAAGCTTCGTTAGTCTCCCCGATTGAAGGAGAAGACTGAGTTAGCCACCTTGATTGAAGGAGGATGATCTAGTTGATGATGCAGTCACATATTTGAGCCAATAATTTAGGGTAAGTTGTAAATTAGTCCAATTATTCCAAACATATATGTGTGGGTTGGATAATGACTCCAACAAGTTCACACAGTTCCATTGTTACATTTTTCGATCTAGTTTTTATATTTCTCGTCACTGTTTGATGATTCCTTCCACAAAGTACTAAATTTATATTCATAATCACTAATTAGTACCAAATCCATATCATGTTGTTGTTGGATTAGTGCATTTTCTACTATGTTTTCCTTTGCATTTATGTGTCTAATTTCAAAATCATATTCACTAAGGAATGCAAGCCATTTGGATTAGCGAGAATTCAATGTTTTTTTATCAAATAAGTATTTTAACCCATTGTTATCGTTTAGTAACAAAAATTTATTTCGTACTAGATAATGTCTCCAAATATTAAGGGCATGAATAATGACTGCTAATTCCATATCATGTACTACATAATTATTTTCATCTTATTTTAACTTCCTAGATTCATAAAATTTTACATGGCCTTCTTGGGTTAAAGCCCCTCCCAAACCTTCTTTACTTGTGTATGTGCATACCACAAAGTCCTTACTTGGATCAACAACTTTTATAATTGGTGCTGTCGCCAATTAATATTTCAATTTCTCAAAGTTTTCTTGACATTGTTGGCTCCAAGAAAACCGAACACTTATTTTGTAGAGTTGTTATAGGATGAGCTACTATGGAAAACATTTATATGAATCTAGGGTAATATCATGTTAAACCCATGAAATATATTATATCATGTACATATTTTGGTAGAGGTCATTCCAATATTGCCTTAAGTCTAGTTGGATCAACTATTATTCCCTTTTTTGAGATGACATGTTGCAAATACTATAATTCCTTTTAATAGAAGTCACACTTACTCAATTTCGTGTATAACTGATGTTCTTTCAGAGTTTTCAAAACCTTTCATAAATGGTCCTCATGATCTACCTCATTCTTTGAATATACTAAATTATCGTCAATAAATACTAAGACAAATTTATACAAGAATTTAATTAGCACCTTATTCATCATGTTCTTAAATGTCACAGGAGCATTTGTTAAACCAAAGGACATTACTACAAATTCATACTATCCATATCTTGTTTGAAAACAATTTTTTTGGACATCTTCATCCTTAACCCATACCTAATGGTATTCTGACTTGAGGTCAATTTTTGAAAATATTTTTGCACCATTGATTTGATCAAACAGGTCATCTATTCTTGTTAAGGGATACTTGTTTTTAACTGTCATCTTATTTAATTGTTTGTAATCTATACGCATTCTGAAAGCTCCATCCTTCTTATTATCCAACAAAATGAGTGCTCCCCAAGGAGATACACTAGGGAGAATATATCCTTTGTCCAGTAACTCTTGTAATTTCATCCTTAATTCCATTAATTCTGGGGTACTCATACGATATGGAGCTCGTGATACTAGTGCTGAACCAAACATTAGATCTATCATAAAATATAATTCTCGTTTAGGTGGTAATCCTAGTATCTCATCAAGAAATGCCTCCTGAAATTCCTTTAAGATAGGAAATTGTTCCAATTCCATCTTTGATGTTTCGGGCTCAATTTCTTTAATTTTGATGGCATAAAGTTGACACCCTTTCCTAACACACGTTTTAAGTTGTACTGCTGAAATTTGTTATGTAGATATAGGTCTATAAATTCCCTTCACTGTATGATACTTACCCTCCTCATCCACACAGCCAAAAATTTTATGCAAACAATCGATAATAGGTGGATGAGATTCTAGAAAATCCATGCATATCAAAATGTCATATCATCCTAAAGGAAGCATATTTAAATTAAGTGAGGTATCCATGTCGTTAAAACCTGATCTAGAGTCTTTAACTATCTCTATAACTTTCCTTTTTACTCCTGTTTCCAATTGTACCAACCATGCATTTTTTTTTTTGTCCTTAATAAGTTTACACTTTTCAACTACTTTTGGTGCAATTTAACTTAGACTATCTCATGAATTGATAAGTATAGAAACAAATGTGTTCAAAATTTTACCTTCTACTTCCAACATAGTGGATTGGTGATCTACCTTCTGATCTTCCAAAGAAACATTAATTCTAGTTATATTCCTGGCTATGTCATTGACAGTAGAAGCTTCTTGAAACATGCTTGCGGGAGCCATTTTTATGTTACAATTGTGCAGGAAATTTCTGTATAAGTGAAATTTGTTACATCCCCAACATTTAATTTCTTTTGAGTTGTTATTCAATCCTCCACTAGAAGTTTGAATATCCTTTACCCCATTGTTGTTGGTTGAACTTGGTTTTCTATAGTTGGTTGAACCTGGTCTGTTGTAATTGTTATTAGTATGACTTCTTGTTCGTTTTCTAAAAGGAGAGGGTTTAAATCCTTTCCTGTGTTGATCCATATTTTCAATTTTTTTATTTTTCCAATTTCTGCTCAGTACTTATCTTTGTTTGAAAAAATGGTAGTGCAACTTGGATTTTCTAATTGCTTCATCCATGGTCCTAGGAAATATGTCAAACTAAATCTTTTCCTTATATGTCAGGGGTAAACAATTGATAAACTTGTTCGTCTTATCTTTTTCATCCCTTAAGTAAGGTACATAGTGTTGTAAATTCATGAACTTGGTTACAAATTCTTCCATGGCTAACATTCCTAGTCTTAAATCATTGGATTCTTTGGATTTCCCATCATAATATCGCTTTGACATAAAAAAAATTTAAATAGTTTTTTAAAACTTTCTAAATTAACTCTTTACTACGTATGTTATTGACAGCTTTAGCATCCTGCCACCATAAAGCATATTTTTCACTCAGATGGAATATAGCTAAACATTCCCTCAAATTATTATCATACATGTAAACTTGAAAATAGCATTTGATATTTAGTAACCAGCCTTCATATGATTCCTCAAATTCTCCATCAAACATGGGGGTCTTAACTTTTTGAATTATCCCTATAAATCTACAAGTCTTTCTTTTTGTTTCTCTGTATTCATTTCATCACCTTTATTTAAATACTGGGTGGTTATAGGAATGCTATTAGCAGTTTCCTCACTACTACAACTTTGTACTGTTCCTTTCCTTTTCTTTCCAGCACTACAAGAATTTTGACCAGTGTTTTTGGGTGAGTATATCAAACTTTTGAGGATTAGTTCATTTATTTCTTCTTGATCTGGTTTGACATTCATAAGTTTAAGATTATTTGCCTTAATGCTTTCCAAATCTTCCTTCAAACTCTTCATCATTTCTAACATCTCTCATTGCATTTCTGCATTACATTTTGCTTTGAGTGCCACGTAGATACTTGAATTTTCTAATGTTGTCATACCTTCAGGTATTACTTCTTCTTCCACAATTTGTCCAGGTTCTTCCATCGCTATGCTTGCGTGTAACAATATTCATTCATTTATTATTTATATTTATGTGCCTTCAATATATTTTACCAAACAACTATGCAGTGTCCCATTAGGTCGAAGTGTTATAACCTCACTCTAATACCATTTTGTAACAACTCCTATTTAAAAAAATAAAATAAAGAAATGATCAAGATTTTTTTTTAAACAAATTAAAAAGGCAAACTTACCTATGGTTGATTAAGCTAAACCCCTAACTACTTGATTTTATATGTTAAATATATTTCATAAAGTTTCAATCCCTGATGGCTTCATGAAATATTTGGAGAGAACCAAAAGCTTATACAAGTGACTTACTTAGCTTATTAGCTAACACATATTCTCAACTGCAGGTACCAAATTTTATTGAATTTTTACCTCGAGCATCAAACCTTACACTGAAGATTGAAGTTAACCAACATTGAACAAACAATTTGTTTATACTATTGGTTAAATTTATTATGTTGAATTTAAAGCTTCTTCACATCCGTTGAAAGTGCTATACAACCGCTTCGTATATCACTCCGGGAATTTAAATTTTAATAGAGTTTTTAACAGGTTTTACATGTCACTCCTTTGTCATAGCAGTATTTCCCACAGCCAGCAGGCCATTTGGAAACCCTTGAAGTCGAAACTTAGTCCACAAGTAGTGAACATATACAATTCTTAAGCTTTGGCACTATTAACAAGTTATTGATTCCATATTAGCTACAATTTTAGGTTTGTGAAGTGGCTTACAGGTTATGTTTTCGACAATGACACCATCACCTCCATGAACGAGTGTGTGCCATACTATTCTCAGTTTAGGTTTACATCAATACCTAATTCCTTCTTCTTGTTAAACATTTAATTATTTATCATACCTTTTTCCACTTACAAATAATACTTGGCTTAATTCTTACAACATGGTTTTGGGACTAAACAGACCTCAGCCCTCATCTCGTTCCTTGGTTATCCTCAATATTGGTAAGTCCTTGGATAAAATTTGGATCTATCCTAAATCTACAGTCTAGATATGTTAATCATGGTTATTTAATTACGGTCGGATCACCAAGGAGAAACGAGAAGGTTATGTTGTGGGTTTTTGTTTTGTACATTGTTTTCCTTTAAGATCTTGCTAGCTGGGGTTTTAGGTTTCATAAGCCATATGACTGAGTTTCTATAATTAAATCTTCTATTTTATTTCTTCGTAAATAAAGAAGGGACATCGTTCTCTATTCTATATATTTTTTGTTCATGTTGTAGAAATTCTTGCTTGCAAATATAGAACTATGAAAGGGTTATTTGTGCTTCATTGATAGTTATAGAGGTTGAGCCCGTAAGCTTTCCAAGGGTTTAAAAAGATGATTATTCTCATTATACCATGAATTTTACATTTTTGTTCCTATTTAAGGTCTACTATTAATCTTGCATTTTGGTCAAAGTATTTGTTTGTTATGGAGTTTACTTAGTTTTGCAAAACAACTCATGTTAGGGTTTAACTCTAATAACTAGTGTCATTTTAATCGTTGATCTTTTAAAATGATATAAAGAAAAATAATGAATAAATAGGGCTTTGTCCATTTTTATGCTATTTGATTTGCTGAATAGATTACATTCATGCTTTGCCAAGCAACAATAAGGAAATCATATAAATAAGAATAAAAGAATCATAATAACGGATTCGACATCAATTCTTTCTTGATATTTTAACTACATAACCTGCTAATACACAAATATTACACATTACAACTTTAATAATAAAATGTTTAGTCTTTCAAGAAACATATATGTTTAATTCGGAAATTGATGTCTCAAGAGTTATACTCCACCTAACCTCAGGAACTTCGAAGCATTCAAGACTACAATGTTCCACCCCTTTTCCTAAAACTTTAGGTTTAAAACTTGTTCCATGCACCTTCAAGTTGCCACTAGTAATTAAAGGGAGTTATTTACTCTAGAACCTAGCATTCTCTTATGCTCACTAACGGTTCCAGTACAGAGCCTAACATCTCACAGATGTTCTTTGGAAGCTATGCACTATCTCATTGTTAAATTAAGTAGATCCTTCACCCTTGTGATCTCTTGCAACTCTCATTTCTTTATTTTATTTTTCCCTTCTCTCTTTTTGCATGCTTTTTCCTCTTTTACTCGGAATATTAAAACAAATAACTAACTCCCCTTATTACTAGCCACTTGTCTTTGTAAAGAATGGTGAGCATTTGGTAATTGTTTTAAACCCAAGTTTCGGTCAATTAACTGTATAGCTCTTTAAAGTCTCAATTTTCAAATAATTTTTATATAAAAATTAATTCAATTGTTCCTATCACACATAAATTAAATATAATTGAAAAATCTAATGAGGGGTTATTACAAACCATCTCTATCATTGAAATGAAAGTCTGCAAGAGGAAAGAAGTAAAGTCAATCCATGCAAGTGGAACCTTGATAACTAGAGTTGAATGGCAAGGAACCAAAGCCAAAGATCCCCAAGAGTTTGACAATCCTCCCACCATCAATAACAATTCCATCCTTCAAAAAGAAAATGATCGAAACTCTTTCCACAAAATCCTCTATGGTGTTAAACCAATGTAGATTGTTCCCCTTTCATGGCCAATGATTCACCGAGTAAGGCTTGATACGTTATCATTGAGTGGAAGAGAAGAATTTAAACTAGAAATAAATCCACCAAATACATAAGAAAAGAGAGTGTGAGGTGCAATGGTCCCTATTAACATGTTTCGATTCTTCGTGATATGCACACCTCCCATAACAATAACGGTCACTGTCCTTGGTGAATTGACTATGATGCCAATCAAACCAACTTTACCATCACCCTGTACCATGCCTTTTTCAGTGAGCAAATATCCTTCAATTCGCATGATTCTCTCCTTCATGAACTGCGAAATATAACCCCTCCATCATCGCCCTTCTATGTCACCCTATGCCAGCCAACCAGACCATCCAAATGGTTTCATTATTGCCAAGCACATGGCCTACACAAACCTTTTCTACCAAACTTAAGGATATATATATATATATATATATATATATATTCAATTTTTTAAAATATAATTACATAATATTACTTAATATGTTAAAAAATGTGTTTAAAAAAAAACTATATTCCTTTTAAAATCATCTATAATTTTAGGCATTTAGACCAATGTTTTTTCTTAAAAAAAATTATGTTTTCTAAATATATATTTTATGTGTTTTTTTAATTTATATAAATAATTACATAATATTACTTATATTTGTTAAAAAATATGTTTTATAAAAATATTATATATCTTTTAAAATCATCTATAAGCTTCACTCCAGCCCAGTATGGGGAGATCCTGTCATGTTAGTCACAAGTTAGTCACATTATGCTAGCCAACATAAATAAAAAAATAAAAAATAATATAAATATAAATTACATATAGACTTAAATAAATCATACAAAAAATATTAACCACGATAGATCCATTTTAAACCCAAATCTATCAAGTGCCAAGAAGGATCCAAATGGTATAAAAATGTACATCTCAATAACTTGGATCCCTCTGGATGCTTAATAGATTCGGGTTTAAAATGGATCTATACTAGTTCTAATAAAAAAAATTAAGTTTTTTAAATATAATATATATTATTTTTGGAAAAAAAATTAACATAATTTCACCTAAAACATTGAATGTTCTAATACTTCCAACTAATTTTTACACAAGGGCTTTAACCAATGACACCCCTTAAACCCTTAAAAAAAAGCTTAGACTTCCTTTCATGGGCTAAACTTTAACTACGCTGCCTCATCATGGACTAAACCTTAGCTACGCTTCCTTTCATGACTAAAACACAACGGATGTAGCTTTGGAAGCGCGTTTGGCGGCCATTGATATTGATTAAGATTTTATGAAATTTAAAATTTTTAAATCACTTTAAAAATAAAATATAAAATATCATTCATTAACTTTTGTTAAAAATATTTTAATAATTAATAAACAACTAAAGTTATATTAAAAACCCATAATCATATTTCCACCATATATTGAAACAACTACAACCACTCGTTACTTTGAAACTATTTTCATTGTTTGTTAAGTCATCCCAATCATTCAATGAACCCAAACCTTAAAAGCTTCCTTCCAAACAACAAACATGCGTCCTTTATGACACAATTTTCCATAAAGTGCTATGCTGTGAGGGCCCTAGTATGATAAATTTATTTGCTTTAAATTTAAAGCGTCCAAGGCTAAATTTCCAAACAATAATTATTATAAAATTTCACATATGATTATGATTGCTTGTCCCATTGGATATAGCACATAGTTTTCGATTGCTTTCGATGGATTTCCGTTTTGGATATGGCACATAGTTTTCCATTAAATACCACGGTCCGAGGGCCTTATTATGATTAAAAAGAATAAGTTTTATTATGGTTAACATTTTGTTATTTATAAACATTAAAGATTATATTAAATATAATTGTGCTAAAGTTTAAGTAAGTGTATATACTCTCTTTTTTTTTTATAGCTTAAAAAAACACCGGTTGTTTAACAGTTCGGTCTACTTAAGCTGTACATTATTCAGTTATTCATGTGCAAATTTTCATTGCTCCATCTTTTTCTCTAAATTTTATTATTTTGAAAGATAAGTTGGTATGTTATGATTTAGTTAAAAAATAGGTAGATTTCATAAAAAATATGTTTGTTTGAAGTTGATTCCTGAGTTTTGTGTTATGTCTTGGACTTTTGAAAACTAGTCTAAGGTTATAACAACAATGTATATGAACCTTCAATTTTATTAATATCTTTGAATTTACTATCGAAGGTTATAATGACAATGTATATGAACTTTTAATTTTATTGAAATCCTTAAATTTACGGTTTCTATACAATGGTAGCTCATGAACTTTTCAAAATCTTAATAAGCCAAAAAAAAAATTTAACAATACTCAACAAACTAAAAAGCATTTATAAACTTATTCTAAATCCAAAAATAATTAAAAAAAAAAACTTTTTATGTGTAAATTTGATTTATCTGAACTTTTGTAATGTCTAAATAATATTTATACCTCAAGAAATCTTGATTCCTCTTGGTGTTTGATAAATATGGATTTGACATAGATAAAATTTATATCTAAAAAAAAATTGATTCCTGTTGATATTTGATAAATATGAGATTGAAAAAAAAATATGAATTTTATTTGGTAATTATTTTATTTTATGAAACAATTTGAATTTTTTAATTACATTTTATATTTAATACCATTACATAAATTAATTTATTCTTATTTTACTAAATCATTATTAAATCTACTGAAATTAAAAAATTCCAACCCAATGAAACTTGCTACTGTATAAAAGTAATATTATATAATAATGAATACCAAGATCCAAGGTTACATGATTGCATCTCGTATTTTCTCCTATCTGAAAATAATAAACACTAATATAAAAAATGCAATAAGAATCTAGAAGTCTAAATAGGTTATGATTTGGATTACTTCAAGAGTTAGATTTTTTATTATATAATAAAAAATTAGTTTTCAATAATATTTTTTAGATACAATTTAAAATTAAATTGGAAAATTTTGTTATTATTAATAATAACAATTAATTCACATGATATTTCAGTTAATTGGTTTTTTTTATTCCAAGATTAAAGTAGTCTTAGAAAGTTCAATTATATGGGTCCATGAAATTAGGTTACAAAACATTTCATCCCTTTTAAACCACATGAAAATGATGACTAACAATAACCACAAAATTTAAAATCCTCTCTTTGTGCAATTTTCTGATGAGACTAGTGCCGTAGCTTTGTTGGACACATAAGAAACAAACTTGTAGGACACTGAATAAACAAACGTAGCCGACGTCATCATGATAAAACAATTAATTTCAGTACATCACAGCTGTTTTCCTCTATTCAGTGCACATAGTTGCATCTAGAATCACGCACAGAAAATAGAAAATAAAAATTTATGACTCTCATAGCTTTTGATCAGCATAATGTCATGAGCCATATGATGTACTATTTATATTCCCACGCCATAAAAGTATGTCCAAGTTTCGGTTCCAAACATGTTTTTAGGGTTATATATACAGAGAGACAGTTCGGACTATGCAAACGAAAATCCATTTGAAGCTGGATTAATTAGCCCAAAGGTATGAGAGATATTATCTCGGCACCTTGTGATTCGAGGGGTCTTTCAGGGTGGAAGAGACCAGCTCCATATGTGCTTAGCGGAGCTGCTTTCGTTATCGCATTGATAGCCATTGGTTTCTTCTTTCTGGTTTGCTCCTGCAGGAAGGACTCTGACAATCGTGAGGCAGAGGAAAATAGCATGGGATCATCATTGCATGGTAGAGAATCAAATTTTTGTTCAGATGATAACGAAGAAAAAAAAATTGTGATTATGGCCGGTGATGCCATGCCCTCCTATATTGCTACGCCATCCTCTGTGCCTGTAAAATGAAAGCGCCACCACATTGAGTATAGAATTGTTTTGACGCTACAAGTGATTCTATGAAAAAAAAAGATTGTTGCAATTTATATGTAAGTTTCAGTTTATCTGGATTTATCATCATATCTTTAGGGTAAAATTAAAATCAGTTTGGATCATTAAGGACTCTGAGAGATCTTATTACATACATTATTTGTTTTTTTGTTTTGATATGTCAAAATTTTAATTTTAAGATAAAAAACATTACATCTCCCAGAAAATTGGATAATCATATCTTAAAAATTATACTTCATGGATAATCATATAATTAACTTTAATATAAAACTATGTTTATTTCATTATTTTTATATAATAAAGTGAGATGTTATATAATATTATATGGATAATAATTGCCCAATGTAAAGAGATACCCATAAACAACATGTATTCATATAATTACATTGTAAAACGCTACCTCATTACTCTTCTGCAAATATCTATTGAATTAATGATATATTAACAATCCATAGTTGGTTGGTAGTGTATTCAAAATCATGCGACAACAGGGTAAGATACTAAATGATATATTAACAATCCATATCTGGTTGGTAGCATATTCAAAATCATGTGACAACACGGTAAGATATTATAGGGTGTTCTCTAATTAACTATATTGGTGTTGAGGTGTAACTCATCTAAAATGATGTCATGTTAGCTATAAAGTTACAAGTTGTCTTGTCTTAGTGGGTTGTAGGATATTTTTTGGGATTAATGCTTGAATATTGAAGTAAATGTGATTTAAAATGATATTTTAAATTTCAAAAGTTTATTTTATTTGAAAGTGACTAAAAATATTTTTTCATAAATAATTTTAAAAACATAAAAATATGAACAATAATATATAGATAAAGTACTTTTATGAACTATTTATAAAATTAATTTTTCCAAGATTGAGGTTAACTAATACCACTCTTATGCTCCTACATTTCACTATTAACTCTTCTCTATAATCAATTTAAAGAAAAAAAAAATTATTTATTTTTTAAACTAATTTGAAACTATTTAAAATCTATTCTTAACTACCAAAATGAAATACAAACATCTTCTTAATTTATAACTGAAAGAGGTCTTCTAATAATCCAAGCCTCATGAGAAAAAATATAAAAATAATAGTATTGAAAATTGAAACTTGTAAAATAAATATACCTTTAAAGAAATAAAATTCTAAATAAAATATTACTTATCTTTTTTTTCAACGTTGAAAGTCAACAAATAGCATATGTCATTATATTTTGAATAAAGAGTAATATTAAACTACTAAATAAGTCATTATAAATAGTAATATTAAACCTTTTTATAATTTCAATATGATAGTTTTTATGTATATTTGAAAATACATTAAAAAAATCATAAACACTTAGGCATGTTTGTTTTCTTTCAAGGAATTTCAAAATAATAAAAACGATAATGTGAATCCTAAGACACAATGTTAGAATCAAATATGTTTTGAATGTTTATATAATCGAGAATTTGTTAGTTGTATTTATATCATGAATGAGTAATGCATAAGATAATAAAAACGATAATGTGAATCTTTAGACACAATGTTAGAATCAAAAATGTTTTGAATGTTTATATAAGAGAGAATTTGTTAGTTGTATTTATATGATGAATGAGTAATACATAATGGATTCATATCTTGATTATATCACAATTATGTTTAATCATTAAGATTATGTTTAATATGTGGATGTGGTTAGAAAAGAAGAAATTATAGTAGATTTTGAGGCTTTTGATGAAGGGTGGTACTTTTATTAAAACATTAAAAAAAAGATGAGGAGACTGTACTTATTTTATGATTTTAGGAACATGCAAATATAGCATGATTGTATCTCTTTCTTATAATTTAGGATAATATGCCTATGATTTGGAGCTTCCTATGATGCACACAAACACAAAATTAAAGAATTACTCATCAAGGCCAACTGAAGGAAATTATGTTATTCATATTGAGGACATTGATCGCTCACTAATATATCATACCATGCAAACATGTGTGGTAGAGTGAATGTTAGAGAATAATACCTAATGGATATAATTTATAATAACTTGAATTATGTTACCTTGTCAATAATGTTCTTAATATCATTGCATAGGCATAAATATGTTTCTCCAGGCATTAAGGTTGTAAACTATACCTCTCATTGATTTTGGGCTTGGGATGAGGCTAAGAAAAGGATAGCTATTGTGACATACCCATATAGCCTATTAAAATGGATATATAAAAACATTTATTTTTCATAAGTCATGGGCCATAAATATTCCTCTAACATCCACTCCTAAGCTTAATCATTTCTACAACGGTCCTTCCGCATATAAAAAGGCCCCTTTTGTAAAATAAAGGTTCATTTTGCAAAAGAAACTCCTTTCGCAATTCCTCTTCCGCAATACGGATTGCGGATGTCTCTTAATTCTTTTATAATCTTAACCTTTCGCATTCTTGCTTCCGCAACCCCATGTATGTTAATCAATTTTCCTTTCTACTTTCTCCATTCTGCAATGCAAACTATGGATTATGAAAACTCTTACATCTTATAAGATTTACCTTTGTATTTTTGCTTTTTGCATGTGGGTTGCAGGTTACAGAAACATGAACATCCTTCTCAATTTCATCCTCTACTTTTCGCTTTCCACAAGGCAGATTGCAGATTCTGGAAAATCTTAATTAATTAACAGTTTCCAAATTCAACTTTCTTCTTTTTGTAATTGCAGATTGCAGATTGCAAAACACATATCTTCTTCACAGTTTTAAATTCTGACTTCTGCTTTCCGCAATGCGGATTGTGGATTGTGGAAACCACATATTTCCTTTATATTTTCTCTTACGATGTCCACTTTCTGCAATTGCATATTGCAGATTGCGAAACCTCCTGAATAATTTATTATAAACTTCCACTTTACGCATTCCGCAATGCAGGTTGTAGATTGCAGAAAGTTCTAATATTCATTACATTTTAATCCTAGTTTCCTCTTCCGCAATGCGGATTGTGGGTTGAGGAAACCATCCCATTTCTTATAAATTTTACTCCACTTTTTGCTTCTGTAATGTGCATTTCAGAGTGTGAGAGCACTCGACTTCCTTATGAATTTTTGCTTTGTTTCTGCTTCCGCAATGCAAATACTGGGTTGCAGAAACACTTCAAATTCCTTGTAAATTTTATTCTTATTTGTGCTCCCACAGTGCAAATTGCAGGTTGCGGAAGCACTTGAATTATTTATATATTTTTAGGATTCTACAGGCCTTCTGGCCCAAGGTTTTTCACCTATCTCTTCTGTGTTTTCTTGGCAAGACTAAAGAGTTGCCGACCATCGATGGACTCATGGTGTTAATCCAATTGAGTTACTTAGACAAGATCCAACTTAGGTATTTTATTTTTGGTGGTGTATAGTGGCGAGTTTCCTAAGAAATTCATCAGAGAAGCTCTCCTTCTTATTTTTACCCTCCTTTGGGAATTTCAGGCATTGTTCATGGATTCACTAAACTGGAAAGGGTCTAACCCTAGTAAGGCATATTGAATTCCCTACCAGGGGTTTCTCACACTAGGAATTTAACAAAGGAATCATACAGCATGCAAGTAAGTCTTTATTGAAACAATATTACACCATTTACACAACCAATATCACCAAATGCAATTCACATTCATAATTAACTCTAAACCTGGTATTTATTATTTCAGAAACATTGAGACACACATTTACACATATGCAAAGATACCCTAAGTTCAATAGATTTCTAGAAACATAAACCTAGTAATGAAACATGTTTGTAAAGAGAGACTTAATGAAAAGGGAACAACCATGTTCCACCCAATCGTAGATATGTGGAGAACCTCCTACAATAAAGAATGAAAATGCACGATATAACATAAATATTGTAGCACAAAAGATATTTTATTGATCACGGGCCACTTCGAGGGGGCAACCTTCTTTGAGCAAGATCAACACAAAATAAATCTTAGATGATTTCATTGGCCTCAACACTTACTTATATACTAAGTCTAATCTAGACAACTATTACTCCACATGAATGTGGGATAATACAACATACTAACTGGATGACTTAACATCAACTATTGATCCCCATGAATGTGGGATAATACAACGTACTAACGGGATGACTTACAAAACATATGCATAAAACAAAATAAACAGGAGGGTTAAAGCGGGTTCTTAACATCCCCTCCCTCATAGAAAAGCTTTGTCCTCAAAGCTTTAGAGGTGGAAATGATTGTTGAAGCTGAAGGAGTGGTTCCCATGTAGCATCCTCTGGTTGCAGGCTGTGCCACTGAATTAAGACCTCTGGGATGGACCGAGAGTGAAACTGACAAGTGCACTAATTGAGGATGGTCTCTGGTTCCAGAATGATAGATCCTTCATTATCTCATTCTGGTAAAACAATTTGTGCTCTTATGTTGGTGCCAATCACTTGTTGAAAGTGAGAAGAAGGAGGAAGTGCCAATTTATAAGCAACTGACCCAATATTTTGAAGAAATGTATATGTACCAGAGATATTTGGAGCTAGCATTTGATTCCCTTTGATTTTCAAGTAAGATTGCTTGGAAGTTTGCAGACGAAGAAAAACCATATCACCGACTTGAAAAGTGTGCTCTGAACGATGTTGATCGGCCTGTTGTTTTATGCAGGTTCTTTCCATGTGAAGATTGTCCTATAGAATACGAAGAATCTGATGTCGGTTTCAAAGAACCATGTCAACTTCCTGAACAGTTGAACTGCTATGGGTGTATGGAAGGAGTGCTGGAGGTGCGTGGCCATAAACTACTTCATAAGGAGTCATTTTAGATGCAGTATGGTAGGAAGTATTGTACCACCATGATCCCAATTTAGAAGTAATTATCCCAAGCTTCTGATGAAACTTATATGTGCCATAGAATGTTGGATCTAGCTTATGATGCCATGGAATTTTTAGAAAGGATTGCTTGTAAGCCCGATGCAGAAGAAAAACCATATCAAAAACTTGAAAAGTGCACTCAGAACGGTGATGATGGACCTGGTATTTCCTTCGGTTTCTTTCGAAGTGAATATTTTCCTGTAAAATGTGAAGAATTTGATCTCGGTTTTGAAGAACCATGTCAGCTTCTTGAACTAGTGCACTTCTATGGGGGTATGGAAGGAGCACTTGCAATGCTTGACCATAAACTGCTTCATATGGATTTCGTTTAGATGGAGTAGGGTAGGAGGTATTGTACCACCATTTAGCGAGAGGGAGCCACTTTTCCCAATGGTGTTGTTGTTCAGAGGTGAAACAACGAAGATAGGTTTCCAAACATTTGTTGATAACTTCAGTTTGGCCATTTGTTTGTGGGTGATACCTTGAACTCATCTTCATTTTGATGCCAGTGTGGTGAAATAGTTCTGGCCAGAAATGACTTGTGAAAGTTGCATCATGGAAGATCTGGTCCATGAAAATATGTGCGACTAAGGAGGTGACATATGGATGGCCGAGGGAACAAAAATGGCTATATGGGGAGAGGCGATCAAGCACAACCAAGATCATTATCTTCCTGCTAGATGTAGGGATCTCTTCAATTAAATCGATCGATATATCTATCCAAACCCATGTAAGGATGGGCCTGATGTTGGGAGGGATGCGTCCAGGAAGGAGTGGAATATGATGGTCACCTGGTGTTGAAGTCAAAAATTCCATTGGTTCAGAAAGGACACATGCATATTGATCCAAAATTTCTTGTACAACCAAGGAAGTAGTGGAGACCATTGATGGTTGCATCTAAATGGAATGGAGTTGAGTGATGACACCATGTGAATTAATCTTAAGGAGATTTTCCATGCGACATGAACTGATGATGTCGAGAGACCCTAGTTGTAATCCCTTCAATGTGTGTTTTTTACCATTGACAGAAAAATGCATCCATAGTTCAGCAAAATCCCATAAGATGGGTCCAAGTGTGCGTAACCATTGAGTGCCCAAAATCACATCACAACCTCCTAAAGTCATGACAAACATGTTAGAGTGCAAGGTATAATCTCCAATAGAGATACACACATTGCGACATTTTACCTTGCAAGGTAAGGTGCCCCCATTGGCAATCATGACTTTAAAGCTGGAGCAAGGATAGACAAAAAAATCAACATGTTTGGCGGTTTGAGGGTCAATGAAATTATGGGTGCTACTAGAATTAATGAGTCATTAGAGGAAATTTCAACTCAAAATGGGCCTCCTAAAAAAATTAATAAAATAATAGTTAAAGTAATAAAATAATATTTATTAATTTTGGTGGAAGAAAAGAAAAAAACTACTTTTTTGTTTGTATTTTCGACATATCTCCCCATGTTGTTACTGAAATTTTGATCGAGAGAGCTCGTTGGATGCAGAATTAAATTCCACATCCAACGAGTGCCCACTCAAAATACTTTTGATGAACCCTGCTACTCGAAAAACAAGAAATACCTGGAAAAAATGTGATGATGATGTCATCATCACATTTTTTCAGGTATTTCTTTTTTTTCGGGTAGAGGGGTCCATCAAAAGTATTCCAAGTGGGTACTCGTTGGATGTAGAATTTAATTCCACATCCAACGAGCTCTCCCGATCAAAATTTGAGTAAAAGCACGGGGAGATATGTTGAAAATACAAACAAAAAAGTAGTTTTTTTTATGATACCTATCCCCAAATTTATATTAAAAAGGTGTTTAAGACCTATACGGTATTTCAAATTTAAAGCAATTTCATTGGCTAACACATGATGACATGGAATTTGAATTAAAGTTAAAAGGTCCATTTTGAGTTGAAATTTCCACTAATGAGTGTAAGAGGGATATTCTTGAAGAACCCTTTGACCTGCATGGTTTGTGGGGTGGTGACTCTAGCTAATGCATGGAGAGATATCTCTAGGTGGTTGTCATGAGAAGGAGGGTCAACAGGTGGCTGCTGAATGTCAACTTGGTCATCTACTGGATCTTGAGAAGATGCACGAAGTTCAAGTGCAGGAGGAGAAGCCACTTCCAAGAGATAGGGATTTTTCTCAGCACATTGATGTCCACGGGTGAATTTGTCATCACAATTATAACAAATCCAGTGTTCCCTATGTGCTCGCAGCTCAGCTTCAGAAATATTGCTTGATATGAGTGGTTTTAGGAGCTGGAGGGATTGGAGGTATTTGGGAAACCATATTTATGAATGGAACAAAAGTGGAGTTGGGGTGTTGTTGAGCCCTGATCTTGTCCTCCACCAACTTAGCCAACCTTAGGATTTCCATCATTGTGTGGGGACAAAAAATTTTAACGTCAGAGCGGATTGTATCCTTAAGACCACTGATAAAACAACTCCTATAGAATGCATCAGAAAATCCTTCTATGTGCTTGACTAATTTCTCAAATTCCGTCTGATACTCTCTCACGGTGCCAGTCTGGTGAAGTTTTGTGAGTGCTCTTGTGAATTCATCAAAACCACTAGGGCCAAATCATTGGAAAATGAGTTGGAAAAAATATGTCCATTGGGGCTCTTCATGATCTTTGATGTAGCAACAGGACCATTGAAGGGATTCATGTTCCAAATGAAAGGATGCAAGTCGGAATTTTGAGACATCAAAAGTGTTATGCATATTAAAGTATTGTTCTTCCTTATGTATCCATCCAGTTGGATCATCACCATTGAAGCAAGGCAAATCAATCTTTGGCCCACAAAAGTTGCTGGAAGAAGAGAACTCGGTGTCTGAAGAAGACTCAAGCTATTGTTGGTTTCTCATGGCTGAATGATGTAGATGAAGGTCGAGAAATATTTGATCAAGATCTGTGAGTTTGGTCTTGAGGGTGACAAGTTCTTCTTCCATTTGTCTATTTACTCCTGTGCAGGTGACAACAACAAGGATTTTTTTATTTTTTTATTTTTATTTTTATCTATGGGAAATGGGTAGAAAAAAAAAAACAAAGAGGGTTTAAGAAAACAAAAATTTTGAGTTGGGAAAGACGTGGGTGGGTAATTGGGGTTGACTAGGTTTGGGACACTTTCTGAAGGACAAGGAACAGAAAATGTGAGTTTCAGAAGCGGGGTAAAAGAATGGAAAAATTTGTCGAAGAGGGACAATGAAGTAGAATTCAGAAACGAACAATGTGGCAAAATTTGAAGGCGATTGGGTGATAATTGAAGAAGTTATGACAAACCGTAAAAATAGACAAATGTGGGGTTCCTCTGGTACTCCTCACAATGAGTTTTAGGGCTATGCCCAAGTACTTCCCACAATTAAGAGGATAGGGTTTACCGAATGAATAGTACCTCTGCAAGAAGAACTATTGTAATAATCACAATGCCAGAAAAAAGGTGGCAAAAATTCCATCCGATGCCCAAAAAAACCTGTAATTAGAGCTAGGATTTTGAGACGAAATTTTAAAATCAGCATAACCTTATCTATATTGTTCAGAAGCGCTATTATAACCAATTTATGGAACCAGAACAACCACTTTCCTTCTACCCTCGTAATATGAATAGAAATCTGGGCACCCAGTCAAAAAAATTTCGCTCTGAAATTTCTGTGGTCGTCACCAAAATTCTGAAAAATTGCTGATTTTAAATCCGCGATATCTCAACTTACGGAACTCCAAACGAGATGATTTATTTTTTTAACTGCATATTTTTGCAAGAGGAATTCAGATATGAAACCTGTTTTCTTCTGATTCTGTGCAAGAGGTTTCATAAATTGATCTGAAAGTCGCCACCCAATTTTCCCTCTTTTTTTTGCCAAAAATAAAAGAATAGAAAAAAAAATTTCCCACTTGTTCCAAGGAAAGTGCTTTGATACGAGATGTGGAGAACCTCCTACAATAAACAATGAAAATGCATGATATAATAGAAATATTGGAGCACAAAAGAGATTTTATTGATCACGAGCCACTTCGAGGGGGCAACCTCCTTTGAGAAAGCTCAATACAAAATAACTCTTGGATGATTTCATTGGCCTCAACACTTACTTATATATTAAGTCTAATCTAGGAAACTATTACTCCCCATGAATGTGGGATAATACAAATACTAACTAGATGACTTAACATCAACTATTAATTCCCATGAAGGTGGGATAATACAACATACTAATGGGACGACTTACAAAACATATGGGTCAAACAAAATAAAGAGGAGGGTCAACTCTTTCCTAACACAAAGTGCTGACACACCAAGAGTTCATTCTTTACCATCATACTCAACAACGTCCTACATCCTCGCATATTCCCTATTATAGTTTTGTTTCCTAGGTCTTACTTTGTAACTATGGTCCATTCCCCAAGGAATCCTTGTCAACCACTAGGATCCCTAATATGCCAAGGTCTTTTAAATCTTAGTTTGTAGCTACAATCCATTCTCCATTGAATCCTTGTCAACCACTGTTCCGCAAATTTCTCTAGGGTATGCCTGATGCCATTAAGGCGTTCTGGCACCCGGTGTACTTCCCTAAGGTTTAGTGCTCTATATATCCCACTCTTGCATGCAAAGTCTCCTCTTTTAGTGTGGTATGTCTCTTTCATTTTGAATTTCATTAAAGGAAAAATGTAGCAGTTACAACTGTCCTCTAGGGACGATTTGGATGGATTCCACAATCATCCAAACTCATAAAAAATTATAGTCGAGATTTAATATTACAAATAATGTTTATAAATCGGGGGATATTACATCGACACCCCCTTATTGAAACACTTCCCATAATGTTCTTAGTCTTTCTCCACAGATTCTAGAAATAAACTAGGGTACTTATTTTGCACATCTTCCTCTAGTTCCTAAGGCACCTCCTGTGAGATAAAATGCTTCCATTGCACCTTAACTTGAGTGAGGACCCAGTTTTGAAGTATTGTTTCTTTCCTTCCCAGAATATGCAGTGGTCCCACTTGAGATTCTCCTTCTTGTTCCACCTTCACCACGTTCCAGTCAATGATATGAGTGGAATCATGTATATATTTCTTAAGCAATGAAATATGAAAAACATTATGAATTCTCAAGTGTGATAGAAGAGAAAGTTTGTATGCCATGAGTCTGATCCTTTCCAAGATTTGAAAGGGTCCGTAGAACCATGGACCTAATTTGGTACAACTTCCTAATTTCAGGGAGCTCTTTTTGGGCTTGACTTGGAGGTAAACATGATCTCCGATCGAAAATTCCTTATGCTATCTCTTCAAGTCAACATAACGCTTTTGGCGATCCCGTGATACCTTCAAGTTATTTTGCACCTTTCAAACATTATATTCCATTTCTTTTAACATTTCAGGTCCTACTATCAGATGATTCACAGGGATATCCTAGCTAACAGGGGCAGTACACTTTTTCCCATACGGGATTTGGAATGGTCTCATCATGGTTGAGGCCTGGTAACCATTACTTTTTGCAAACTCTACAAGAAGCAAATAGTCTCCCCACTAAGTGGGCATTTATATGACATACATCCTTAGCATGTCTTCAATGACTTGATTTGTTTTCTTTGTTTGTCCATCTGTTTCAGGGTGGTATCTAGTGCTATGATTTATCTTGGTTTCTAACCCTGTAAACAATGATTTCCAAAAGTTTGATGTAAAATTGCCATCTTGGTCAGAAATTACCATCTTTGGTACTCCATGAAGTCAGAATACTTCCTTCAGAAATATTTCTGCAACGTTGATAGCCTTGTAAGTGGACTTGAGAGGAATAAAATGAGCAGATTTGCTTAACTTATCTACCACAACCATAACTGAATCATGTTCTTTTCGAGTTAATGGAAAACCTGTGATAAAATCCAAATATATTACCTCCCATTTCCATTTGGGAATTGGAAAGGGTTGTAACAAACTTGTTGGATGTTGATGTTCAACCTTCACCTGTTGATATTCCAAACATTTAGATAGATAATCAAGTAAATCTGACTTTAATTTGGGGAAAACGAAGTATTTTATCAGGGTTGTCATCATCTTTTGGTAACCAAGCTTCCTTGCATAACGAGGTATATGCATTTCATTTATAATAAACAATTTTAAATTTGCAGCGTTAGGCATGTATATTCTTCCTTTAAACCAAAGTAACACTTTTTGGTGATCTAGGAGCATCCAGCTCCACTTGATGACTGGGACTACCATGTATTCCTTCTAGATGGATAAGGTTTGATGACAAGTAGCTAGGGTTAGTTTTTATTTGTAATAAGTGGAAATTTTTCCTTGTTCTCCTTGATCCCTGCATGGAACTTATCAAGGATCTATCTTTGTAGATAGTTTTGTTTTTATAAGGTTCTCTGATCCAACTTAGTCGGATCTGACAGGTTTATGAGTTATTATAAAACATAAATGAATGTAATAGATATATAGGAAGGATATGAATGAATGAGTGAGGTAGAGGAGTGTATAGGAGAGTGATCTAGGAATGAATAAAGAAGAGTCCTCTATGTATATTTTGAGTTCTGATTAATGAAGAAAATAAGAATCTTACTCTACGTATATGTTTGATGGACTCCATGTATTTATAAGCCTTATGAAAGTATAAATTCATTCTGCATTCACTCCTTACAAACCTATGTAGAAATTCTGTAATTTCATATTGCCAGTTCTCGAATAGTAGGAGAAACTGATCCTTCCCATGATCAATTTGGAAAAATTGTGAAGACAAATCTTGGAGAAGATTGGACAGTGGTGAAATATCGTGATGAAGATCAATGACCAAAATTTTTTCTTTATCGAATGAAGAAGGTCTGATTGAGATCTACAATTGAAACCAAATCAACGATCAATATTGAATCCGAGAGGATCAACGATGTGGAAAGACAAAGGGAGGAAATCAGAAGAGTATAAATTTTATTTTCGAAAAGTGTAAGTGTCGAGTTTTGATTCTCAAACCTCAAGTTGAAAATCCCATTTCAAAACATTGAATATCCAATTCCAAAAATCCGGAAGTTGGAAAGGTTAAGTTTGGAGGTCAAAAAAGGTGGAATTCATGGAGACTGAAAGTCAGAGAGTCGACTTCCCAAACCCAAAATTAGAGATCAGGAAAGTGAGAAAAGGTAGAAACTCTTTTTTGAAAGTTGAAATTCCAATATGCACATTCCGCTGAAGTGGGGAAAGAAGATTAGATAGTATGGGAAGCTATTTAACAAAGAAGTTTTGGTCTGTTAGTTTTCAAAAGCTTGTATTTGGGGTTTGTAAACTAATTAGTGCCATCAGTTTTGGTATCAGAGTGGAACAAGGATTTTGCGTAGCATCTCAATTGATTAGTTGATCCCGTGAAGAAAGATGCCACCAAGAAGAGGACGAGCACATGGAGTTCTTATAGGATGTGGTTGGGGAAGAGAGCCTAGAGAGAGAGATGTCCAGAGAGAAATGAGAATATTAGAAGAAATATTGGAAGCAATGGAGAGAAGGAACCACTCAAAAATATCCAATGATAGCGATGAAGAGGAAGAATCCCCTGAAGAAGAAGAAGAAGATCCTAAAGAGGTTAAAGTTCTGAAGATGCTTATGAAGGTCAATAGCAAACCAAGAGTAGAGGTGCCTATGTATGAAGGTATATTAAATGTTGAAGAACTCATGGATTGGATTAATGCTCTGAATAAATGTTTTGATTTTGAATCAATTGAAGACCAGAAGAAAGTAAGGTATGCAGCTACTAGAATGAAGCCACATGCTTCTATCTGGTGGGATGAGCTCTAGATCCATAGAGAAAGAATGGGTAAGTCAAAGATTAACTCTTGGTATAGTATGCTATATAAAATTAAAATTCAGTTTATGCCAAAGGATTATCAATTAAATCTTATTAGACAGTTATAGAACCGTACACAAAAAACCATGACTTAAAAGAATATACATAAGAGTTTTTAGATTGATTACTAGAGTCGGACACACCCAAGGTGTTATGGAAAGAGTAGCTAGGTATATCAATGGGTTGAGGTATGATATAAAAGATGAAACTAGTCTATAAAATTTGAAAACTGTAGAAGATGCATATCAGGTAGCTTTAAAAGTAGAAGATAAATTGTTGAGGAAACAAAACCAGAGAAACATGGGAAAGAGTGCAATAAGAGGCAGAGGTGCTCCTAATAGTGTATGTAGGACTTCTAAATATGGAAAGGAGGGTTCTATTAGTATTATTCAGTCATCCTTGATAGGAGGATTCATAGGAGGAATTGGTATAGAAAAACACAAAGAAGTAAAGTGCTATACTTGTGGAGAGATTGGACATATGTCTTGGAATTATCCAAGAAGTCAATATTATGATTAGAGAAATGTGAATTTTGCAGAGCCTCGGGAAGAGTCAAAAGAAGACACATAGATGAATAACCCTCCAGAGGAAGGATAATTTCTTGTGTTGAAGAGAGTCTTAGAAAAGTTAGAGAAACAAGTACATGAACCAACCCAAAGGAAAATTTTGTTCAGAACAAGGTGTATGTCGTAAGGTAAGTGTTGTAAAATGGTTATTGATAGTAGTATTACAAATAATTTGGTTTCCAATGAGATGGTAGAGAATATGGGATTGAAGAGGATGAAGCAGCGCACTCCCTACAAAGTGTCATGGTCACAAAAAGGACATAAGCTCTTGGTGAATGAGCAGTGTAATGTGGAATTCCACATTGGTACTTACAAAGATGTGATATTTTGTGACATAATGCCTATGGATGTGTGCCATTGACTCTTAGGGAGACCTTGGAAGTATGATAGGAAATATGTTTATGATGGGATAAAGAATAATTATTCTCTAGAGAAGGATGGGAAGAGACATACTTTGTCACCCTTGGAGGATGAAACAATTCAGGAAGGTTCAATTTCAAGTATTTTACCGATGTCTGGTAAAGAACTGTTGCAAGAAGTTCAGAAAGAGGAGGATCTACATTTTTTTCTTGATGAGTGTGCTGATATTATTGTGGATGAATTACCAAATTCTTTTTCTTTTATAAAAATTATTAGTCATCACATTGACTTAATACCTGGTGCAAGTTTACCTAATAAAGCAACATACAGATTAAATCCTCAAGAAAATGAAGAAATCAAGCAGCAAGTGAAGGAGCTGTTGGAGAAGGATTGGTGAAAGAGAGTTTGAGTCCTCATGCAGTGCCCACTGTACTTAGTCTAAAGAAATATGGTGGGTTGAGGATGTGCACTGACGGGCCAGGGAAATAAAAAAAATCACTATCAGGTATAGATTCCCTTTACCCAGAATTGATGATTTGATGGATTGTTTAAGTGGTTCAGAATATTTTTCCAAAATAGATTTGAAAAGTGGATGTCATTAGTTCAGGATAAGGGAAGGAGATGAGTGGAAAACAACATTTAAAACTAATGATGGTTTGTATCAATGATTAGTAATGCCATTTGGGCTTACTAATGCACCAAGTACCTTCATGAGGTTGATGAATGAGGTTTTGAAATAATTTACTAGAAAATTTGTGATGTGTATCTAGATGACATTCTAATTTTCAGTTAGAATAGAGAAAAAAATTTAAGGCACCTTAAGTTGGTGTTGAGGACTTTGTCGAAGGAGAAGCTATTGATAAATCTAAAAAAGTGTAGCTTCCTAAATAAATGGTTGGTCTACTTGGCTTTGTGGTTTTAGTAGAAGGACTGAAGATGGATTCTAATAAAGGGAAAACAATTTTAAATAAAAGTTAAATGAAAAAAAATGGAAGTATTCTTCGTATGATAAATAATTATATACTATTGTGAAGGATCTTAAGAAATAGAGACATTATTTGATGCCTAAGGAATTTCTGTTGTTTTCTGACAATCATGCTTTGCATTTCATAAACAGTCAGCCTAAGTTAAACCAAAGACATGTTAAATGGTAGAAGTTTTGTAGAAATTTACCTTTGTTATCAAACATACAAGTGGTAAGTCTAACAAAGTTGTTGATGCTTTGAGAAAATAAATTTAGTATTACAAGAACTTAAGGTCAGTACTTTGGGATTTGAAAATTTGATTGATATGTATAGGGAAGATTTAGATTTCAAGGATATATATACTTCCTATGAAAATCTAGTTACCCATAATAGAAGCCAGTGGTTAGATTACATGTTGTAGAAAGGTTTTATATTCAAGGAGAGTAACTTATGTATTCCAAAGTGTTCAATGAGGGGAAATTTGCTTCAAGAAAAGCATAGTGGAGGACTATTAGGACATTTAGGCCAAGACAAAACTTTTTCTATGGTGAGTAATTTTTATTTTTGGCCAAATATGTAGCATGATGTGAGGAAATTTGTTGAAATATGTGGAATTTGTCTACATGAAAATGAGAGAAGTCAGAACACAAGATTGTATCAACCCTTGCCTATTCTAGCTAGGCCTTGGGATTCCATAAGCATTGATTTTGTTTAGGTTTTCCTAGAAATCAGAGAGGGCATGATTCAGTAAATGTTCTAGTAGATATATTTTCCAAAATATCTCATTTTATTAGGTGTAACAAGACAAATGATGCAACCAACATTGTTAATTTATTTTTTTCTAAAATTGTCAAGTTGCATGGGTTACCTCTGAGCAATGTTTCTGGCAGAGATACAAAGTTTGTTGGTCATTTCTAAAGAACTCTATGGAATAATTTGGGGACTAATCTTAGTTTCATTTCTTCTTATCACCCTCAGACTGATGTATAGACTAAAGTGGTAAATAGTATCTTATGAAACATAATGAGAGGTCTTGTGTATGAACGTCCAAAACAATGGGACTTAGCTCTTGCTTAGGTTGAGTTCACATACAACGATTCACCCAACAGAAGAGCATGTATGAGTCCTTTTCAAATTTTCTATGGGATTCATCCAAGAGCTGTATATGAACTTAGAGATTTGGGAAAAAAGGAAAAGAGAACTGCAGAGGGTGAATACTTTGCAGTTAGTATGCATGACCTACAGGAGACCATTATGAAGAGATTACAAGAAATTGTAGGAAAGTATAAAAAATAGCATATTTGAAGAGAAGATAAGTGAATTTTCAAGTTAGATGTTTAGTGATGGCTTATCTTAGAAAGGAAAGATTTCCTAAAGGAACTTATAATAAATTGAAGTTTGAAAATATTGGAGCTTGTAAAGTCTTAAGGAAATTTTCTGCAAATGCTTATGAGATAGAACTTCCTTCTTACCTTCAGATTTCACCATTTTTTAACATTTCATATTTGAAACCTTTTAAATATGCAGGTATCCAGGAAAATGGTGTGACTTCGGATGAATATGATTCAACTATAGATTGGTAGGGACAAATTCCACCAAAAGAAAAACCTCATATTGAAACTATCCTTGGCAAAAGAACTCTAAGGAAGACCAAGAACAAAAAATTATACCATTACTTGGCCACGACGAAGAATCAACCCACTTAGGATGCAACCTGGATGACAGAGCAAGAAATTTCCAAATACAATGTGCAGCCTGAATACTTAATGAAGAATTTGTTTCTTCCTTAGGAGTATGATGCAGGAGCATCCAACTCCTCTTGATGACTGGGGCTTCCATGTATTCCTTCTAGATGGATAAGGTTTGATGACAAGTAGATAGAGTTATTTTTTATTTGTAATAAGTGGTAATTCTTCCTTCTTCTTCTTGATCCCTGTGTGGAACTTATCAAGGATCTATCTTTGTAGATAGTGTTGTTTTTATTAGGTTCTCTGGTCCAACTTAGTCGGATCTGACAGGTTTATGGGTTATCATAAAACATAAATGAATGTGATAAATAGATAGTAGGATATGAATGAATGAGTAAGGTAGAGGAGCGTACAGGAGAGTGAGCTAGGAATGAATAAAGAAGAGTCCTCTGTGTATATTTTGAATTCTGATTAATGAAGAACAAAGAAATATGACTCTGTGTATATGCTTGACGGACTCCATGTATTTATAATCCTTATGAAAGTATAATTTCGTTTCGCATTCACTCCTTACAAACCTACATAGAAATTATATGATTTTGTATTTCCAGCTCTCAAATGGCAAGAGAAATTGATCATTCTCGTGATTAATTTGGTGAAATCGTGAAGAGAAATCTTGGAAATTATCAGACGGTGGGGAAATATCTTGACGAAGATCAATGGCCACAATTCGTTCCACATCGATTGAAGAAGGACTGATTGTGATACGCACTTGAAACTAGATCGACGATGAAGATCGAATCCAAGAGGATCGACAGTGTAGGGAGATGAAGGGTAGAAGTCGAAAAAATACAAATTTTGGTTTTGAAAAGTGTAAGCGTTGAGTTCTGATTCCCGAACCGGAAGTCAAAAATCCCATTCCAAAAAATTGAAGGTCTGATTCCAAAAATCAAAATGGTTGAATTCACGGATACTGAAAGTCGGAGAGTTGACTTCCGAAACCAAAAATAAAAAATAAAAAAAGTGAGAAAATGCAAAAACTCTTTTCTAAAAATTGAAATTTCAATCTATGCATTCCATTGAAGTGTGGAAACAAGGTTAGATAGCGTGGGAAGTTGTTTACCAAAGAAGTTTTGGTATTTTAGTTTTCAGAATCTTGGATTTTTTGTCTGTAAACTAATCAGTACCATCATCTGGTCTACTTTGAATTCTATCCCATTCAGGCTTACCTCATCTTTCAATAATTTATTCAGTAAGTTTTCATATTCAGCATCATGGATGCTGGCTATTTTTATTCTTCTCCTCATATCACTTTCTAGTTGGCTCATAGTAATCTCATATACTTCATGAGCTTCTTGATTGAGTGCATCAACCACCCTATTTTCCTTACCCTTGATATGATTTACTTCAAAATCAAATTCACTTAAGAAGGCGATCGATATTGCTTTTCTGGAATTTATCCTCGGTTGAGTAAACATATTCTTTACACAAGTGTTTCTTGTCAACAAAGGGAACCTTTTCCCTAACAGGTTGTAGTGCCACATTCTTAAGGCATGCACTACTACTACCAATCCTAGATCATGTACTAAATAATTTCTTTCATTCTCTTTCGATTTGAAAGATTCATAACATAACGCATGCCCTTCTTGAGATAATACTAACCCCAATCCTTCTTCATTAGAATCTGTACAAAATGTGTAGTCTTTATATTGGTCAACCACCTTGAAGATTCTAGCCATGGTTGATAGTATTTTTAGATTTTCAAAGATATCCTCACATTTCAAGGACCAAAAAAAAATTAATCCTTTCTTTTGTAAGGAAGTAATTTGATAGGTTATATTTGAGAATCCTTGGATGAATTGTTGGTAGTAACCGGTGAGTCCCATGATGGACTGAATGTCGGTGACATCCTTAGGCTCATGCCATTCTGAAATAGCATTAATATTCTGCGGATCTACTGTGATCCATTTTTTCTGAGATGACCTGAGCTAGGTACTGAATTTTGTTCTTAAAAACTTCATACTTCACGAATTTAGCATACAATTGATTCTCTCTTAGGGTCTCTTGCACAATTTCTAGGTGTTGTTGGTGTTATTCCTTTTCCTTGGAGTAGATTAAGATGTTATCAAGAAATATCAACAAAAACTGATCTAGTTACTTGTTGAAAATAATTTTCATGAGGCACACGAATGTAGTAGGGACGTTGGTTAAGCTGTAAGGAATTAGTACGAATTCATAATGCCCATATTGGGTTCTAAAGGATGTTTTACTTACATATTATTCTTTAATCCCAATCTGGTGATAACTTGACCGCAAATCTAACTTGGAGAAGATTTTATCTCCCCCCACTTGATCAAACAGATCTTTAATCTAAGGCAGAGGATACTTGTTCTTGATGGTTACTTTATTCAACTATCTGTAATCTATGCAAAGTATTAGAGTCCCATCCCTTTTCTTAACAAATAAATATGGTGTTGCCTAAGGAGACACAATGGTTCTAATGTAACCCTTATCTAGCAGTTTGTGTAACTAAATTTTCAATTCGGTTAACTCAAGGATGTTTTATAAGTTAAGGTATCTTAGATACCGATGCATAACTAGGAACAATCTCAATGGATAAATCTATTTCTTGTTCAGGGAGAAGTCCTGGCATCTCTTTTGGAAACACATCCATAGACTTACTTCAGACGGGGTGTTATTTTTCCTATGTTTGAACTTCATTAAGGACAAGGTCAGTGACCCGCACTGCATACAACTTGTGACCCTTTCTCATACACCTTTTTAATTACATGGCATAGATTTTCCTTAAGTAGATAGGCTTAATGTCCCTTTCTACCTTCCTAATAATTTGATCCTCGACCACATAAGTAAAGGTTTTATTGAAAACAATTCAATATTAATTTGTACTTTTCTAACCAATCGATGCCAATACTCATATCATATGACCCAAAAGTAAAAAAATTCATATTAATCATAGTCACATGATCCATTATTTTAACTTTACAATCAATAATAAAATTAGTTACATTTCTCTTTGCTCAGGTGGCTAGTTGGACTGACCATGGTTTTACATGCCTTACCTTAGTGAGCTTGAAGTCCTTCGTCAATTTGGGAGTGAGGTAAATTAAGGTAGCCCCTGTATCAATTAGTATATAAATATTTCGGTTAGAGATAGTACCTTCTATCTCCACAATTGCATATTGATAGTCTTCTTGTTGATTTTCTAGGGCAGGATTAATATGGTGGTAACTTTTCCCAACTTCCCCAATAGTGGAAGCTTCTTGCAGGTTTTGAATAGCCCCATTAGTTTGGTTGAGGCATGGGAAGTTCCTTTGAAATTGTGGCTCTTCACATTCCCAACAATTTAGTGGTTGTTTAGGGGATCCAACAATACCCTTAGGTCCAAGGTTCACAAATTTATAATTCTTATGTAGAAGCTGTTCATTTTTTCTCTAGGAATTTCCTTGCTTCCTTGGGATGTTCTTGAAGGGTGGGGGTTGGAATCCCCTCTTTCGTTTGTTGAACTTTTCCTATTCTATACCCTTTCATACCTTGGAAAGGTCACTCCTCTATTTGTACTATTCAAAACATAACCTTTCCTTTCTTAAGGCTTCATCGAAGGTTTTGGGATTGTAGAATTCAATCCGATCCTTATAAGACTATGTCAAACAACTCAAGAAACTATGCACTTTCAATTTTTCTTCTTTAATATATGGAAAGAACTATAACATATCAAGAAATTTGTTAATGAAGTCCTCTATATTCATTTGGCCGAGTTTCAATTCGTAGAATTCTTTGGTTTATCTCTCGTAATAGCTCTCTGACAATTATTGATTCACAAAGAACTTCTTGAAATCTGACCATTCCAAGTTCTTCTCTTTTATTTCCTAGGAAATATTCAGATCCTGCCACCATATGGTGGGATTTCGCTTCGAGTTATAGATGGTCATTGTAACTTTTATGTTTCTATAGTAATTATAAATTTGAAAGTACTTCTTAATGTCCATCAACCAAGACTCTACTTCTTCCCCAGTCTTGGATTCCCCATTGAAGCTGATTGGCTTGATATTTTTAAATTCTCCTTCCAAGTGGTTGATTTTTCTCTTACCGACCCACTTGGCTCGATTTTCATATATTTGAGTTCCATTGGAGGAATTGTATTTTCTTTCAGCACTTTCTGGAACTTTCGGGTCCCTCCCAATATATGTTCGGCTTTTTTCCCTCATTATTCTTCTCTTGCATTCTTTTCAACAGTATCTCATTAATATCATGCTTCCTTTCCTAAGCCTTCTTTAGCTTCTCATTATCCACTTTGAATCTCTGTATTTCTACGATCAAGTTCCTCATTCTTTCAAGAACTTGACTAGCTTTAGAGTATTGTTGCTCTGGTTGCAATGTGCGTAGTGATGGTGCACCTTCTTGGGGTTGATCTACAATCTCAATTTGTGAGGTCATTGCTGTATCCTTATTGCAGAACAATTTTTCTTGTGCAAAAAACATTCCAACGCAAATTGTTATGATTAGAATAAAATTTTCCATAATTCAGTGAAACTATATGTTCCCAAAAGTGACAGGGTTGAAACCTGTAGCTCTATTACCATATGTGACATACCCATATAACCTGTGAAAATGAATATATAAAAAAAAAATTCATAAGTCATGGGCCATAAATATTCCTCTAACATTCATTCCTAAGATTAATTATTTCTGTAATGATCCTTCTGCGTATAAAAAGGTCCCTTTCACAAAACAAAGGTCCCTTCCACAAAAGTAACTCCCTTCTGTAATTCCTCTTTCACAATGTGGATTGTGGATATCACTTAATTCTTTTATAATCTTACCCTTCTGCATTCCTGCTTTTGCAATACGGACTGCAAATTACGGAACCCCATGCATTTTAATCATTTTTCCTTTCTGCTTTTCGTATTCTGTAATACAGATAGCAGATTGCAGAAAATATTACATCTTATAAGTTTTACCTTCCTCTTTCCATGTTCCGCATGCGGTTTGCAGGTTACAGAAACACTCACATCCTTCTCAATTTCATCCTCTCCTTTCTGCTTTCATTAGAGAAAATTTGGGGTCTAAAATGGGCCTTATAAGAAAATGCGCTAACAATAAATTATTTTGAGTTGGAATTCAAGAACCAATAGAATTTCATTAAAATGAGTCAACCATAATGGTTGAATTGACATCTTTGTCATTAAAAAACTATTTTTTGTTTGTATTTTCGACATATTTCCCTGTGTTTTTACTCAAATTATGAGTGGGAGAGCTCATTCGATGTGAAATTTAATTTTGAATCCAACAAGTATCCACACTACATACTTTTGACAGGCCCAACTACCCAAAAAATAAGAATTATCTGAAAAAATGTGATGATGACGTCATCATCACGTTTTGTTAGGTATTTTTTTTTTCGGTTGTCGAGTCCATCAAAAGTATACAGTGTGGGTACTCGTTGGATGTAGAATTAAATTATGCATCCAATGAGCTCTCTCGCTCAAAATTTGAGTAAAAAAGCAGGGAGATATATCGTAAATATGAACAAAAAAATTAATTTTTTCTTTCTTCCTCCAAAATTAATAAATATTATTTTATTATTTTAACTATTATTTTATTATTTTCCTTGGGAGGCCCATTTTAGACCTCAAAATTCCTCCAATTCCATAATGCATATTGTGAATTGCGGAAACACTTAATTACTTAATAATTTCCTCTTTCTTATTTCTGTAATTGTGGATTGCAGATTTCAGGAACACATATCTTCTTCGCAGTTTAACTTTCCCCTTCCAGTTTTCCCAATGCGGATTGTGAAAACCCCATATTTCCTTTATATTTTATGTTCTTCTTTCTACTTTCCACAATTACAGATTGCGGATTGTGGAACCTCGTGAATACTTTGGTCTAGAATTCCACTCTCCCCATTCCACAATGCGAATTGTTGATTGCGGAAAGTCTTTATCTTCATTACATTTTAACCTTGGTTTTTACTTCACAATGTGGATTGTGGGTTGCAGAAATTCTCCCATTCCTTATAAATTTTACTCCACTTTTTGCTTCCCCAAAGAGGATTGCAGATTGCGGGACCACTCCACTTCCTTATGAGTTTTTTCTGTGTTTCTTCTTCCATAGTGCAAATAATAGTATGCACAAACACTTCAAATTTCTTATAAATTTTATTCCACTCCTCTCCTGCAATGCAGATTACAAATTGTGGGTTGCGGAAGCACTTGAATACTCTATACATTTTTAGGCTTCTACAGGTCTTTCAGCCCAAAGTTTTTCACCTATCTCCTCTGAGTTTTCTTGGCAAGACTAAAGAGTTTACAACCCTCGTTGGACTCACCATGTTAAGCTGATAGAGTTACTTAGACAAGCTCAGGATTAGGTATTTTATTTTTGGTGGTGTGCAGTGGCCAATTTCCTAAGAACTTCAGCATCCAAGGTTTGCTTCTTAGTTTTACCCTCCCTTAGGAATTTAAGGTATTCTAAAGGGCTTCACTAAAATGGAAAGGGTCTAAACCTAGTATGGCATATCGGATTTCCTATCAGGGGTCTCTTATACTAGGAATTTGACAAAGGAATCATACCGAATGAAAGTAACTCTTTACAGAAACAATATTACACCATTTGTGCAACCAATATCACCGAATGCAGATCACAATTATTCAAAACAGAGTATGTGTATACACCATCTGATAAGAAACATTTTTGTCAATAAAACTAAAACTGGTATTTATCATTTCAGAAACATTGAGACACACATTTACACATATGCAAACATACCCTAAGCTCAATAGATTTGCAGAAACATAAACCCAGTAATGAAACCTATTTGTAAAGCGAGCCGCAATGAAAAGGGAACAACCATGTTACACCGAACCGTCTATTAGGCATAGATATGCTCTATCCTCAATCATCCCCGAGATAAACTATGTGTTCCAAGAGTGGAGATAACTAACCTTAGTTCATTTTTTTGAGTAGAAATCACTTGCCTAACATAGAGTGCTCACACAACAATTATTTCTCTCATTTCTTTCCTAACATAGAGTTATCACACAACAAGAGTTCATTCTTTCCTAGCATACTCAACTGCATCCTTCCTCCTCGCATATGCCCTCTTATAGTTTGGCTTCCTTGGTATTAATTTGCATCTACCGTCCATTCCCCAAGGAATCCATGTCAACCACTGCATTCCCTAATCTTCCACGGTCTTTTCCATCTTATATTGCAGCTACGGTCCTTTCTCCATTGAATCCTCGTAAACCACTTATCCCATATTTCTCTATGGTCTATCTGGCACCATTAAGGCATTCCAATGCCCAGTGTACTTCCCTAAGGTTTACTTCTCTATGTATCCCAAAATTGCATGCATAGTCTCTTCTTTTAACGTGGCCTATTCTTTTCATTTAGAATTTCATTAAAGGAAAAATGTAGCAGTTACAACTGTCCTCCATGGACCGTTTGGACAGATTCCACAATCATCCGAACTCATAAAAAAATATAGTCTAGATTTAATATTACAAAGAGTCTTCATAAATCGAGGTCTATTACACCTATGGGGCATTTTCAAATATTCCACTCTTGAACTATCATCACATTGATTTCAATGTTTCTATTAATGGAAAGATGAATGTGAATGAGTGCGATTGATAATGGTACATGGAATTGGGGAAAAAGGGATAATCATAGGAGTGAGAAATTGATGTAATTTAGAATTGAATGAATAGAATCATTAAACTTACTATTACAATCACAATTTTTGGGTTTTTGATGTTTGACTAAGTCTATTTTTTAAAGGATCATATGTAAACTTAATCTAGAACATACAATTTATCAATGATCTTAATAGAGTTTGTTATCGTGAATAAAACCATTAACATGGTTTTGTGTGAAATAAAGATAAGAACATGTTATATTGATGATGAAATAAATAGAAAAAATATACAAACTTGGTGGGTGTTCCCATGAACATGGGTAAAATGTTTTGGAAAGTTGTGGGTGTGGATTGCACCAAACAATTGCTCGATCTTGGGATGTCTCTCGTTGTGATGTGGTTATGTTATTTTATTAGACCATCTCATGGTAAATTTTTTTGACATCCATATGAACATCTTGTTGGAATAATCAAAACCCATTCCAATACTTAGGATAAAATAATTAATCTTTTTTATTAATTTCCTAGGTCGTACACTACTTAGTTTGCACCCAATTCCATTTTTGAGGTCAAACTTGCAAAAAATTCCTCTTGGAGCTCTTTCAAAATATTATGGCTAATATTATACCAAATAATTGACTTCCAAGTTTAGTAAGTGTGCATTCCTACCGTATCCAGAGTTTCTATCTTTTCTGCAGTTTTAAGGGAAAAGCTAAAGCTAGTTTTAAGGTAGACTTCCTTTTTTTTTGCAACAAGTCACCTCGCTTCTTTTCCACTATCCATCACTTATCAGATGTACCTACTCATTCATCAAATTCATGATCATCTTGACTGGTTTGGAAAGTGCTTTATGCACCTATGAGGGATTTTGACTAGTTTAGTAAGCCTTATTTTAAACTGATGCGAATAAAATCTTTAAGATTTATAATACTTGGAGTATCTACATGATGCGAACCCTATATCTATTTAATAATGGCTGGTGTGAATTAATATCAAAAACAGTTTTTGCTATTCAACGGATTCAGTCTCCTTTTGAGTGTTTCTTGCATAGTTTTCAAGCAATCTTCTGAGTTCAATTTATCTAAGCTTGGGATTAATTTCCACATGGTATGAGAGCCTTGGTTTCTCAATTACTCTACTCTTGTAATTTATTTTGCACGGTGGATATCACTCATTGGGAGCACATTCGGTCTGTTCAAGGGCACATTTACTAAAGAATGGATCCATCTCAACAAATAATCTTCACTCCATCCAACTATTTTGAATGGAATTAAAGAATGGATATTATGATGAGGAGTAAATTCCTTTACATAGTGACCATGGAAAGTGAAGGCTATCCTAGTGCAACAACTTAGAAGATCAAATCACATAAAAGGAGAGATGAGGCGTATGGTCTCTTATGTCTCAACATTTCCATAGACCTTCTATTCCATCTTGATGGGTTGTTGTCTCCAAATGAAGTATGTGAGAATATTCAAACTTTATTTGGGAATACAGATAAGAGGAGGGGTCATCAACTGGAGAACAAGCTAATTTCATTGAGTCCAAGCAACTTTGATTCCTTCCAATTTTACTTCTCCAAATTCAAATAACTGGTTTTTCAACTAAAACAATATGGTATTGACAAAGAAGACGAACAAATAGTCTTTCCATCCTTTCGAAGCTTGGCCCTGGATACTCAGTATTTTTTTCAACCTTCTATGCCACTAAGTTGATAGTTTGAAACTGGATGATTCTTTCACTGACAAGTTTCATGGAATCCTTGACTCATGTGAAGGAAAAATTGGCCTTGATGGGCACCATGAGACCTTGCAAAGATAAAGCTTTGGTTCTTGGAGATTCCAAGGTTGATTCCAAATCTAAGAAGAAGAATATTAAGCCTCCATATAAAAAAGTAGAAAATTCCAAGTCTCATGAGGAGTCCTCAACCTCCAAGAACAAGAAATTTTACAAGAAGAAAGGTAAAGGTGAAGGTAGAAAGTGCGCATACTATGGTAAGGGATTTCATCCTAAGAGCCTTTACATGAAGAGGTAGATTGATATGTTCAATAAAATCCTAGAGAAGAACAACATATCCCTTCCTGATGGTGCAAAGAATAAGGAAGGAGGATCCAGCTTCGAAGACAAGGAGAGATTTCATGCTTCGCTTGTAGTCACTGTAATATCTCCTTCTTTTATTGTCAATTCTAAAGATTCTAGGTACATGGTTTAAACAAAGGAGTCTTTCTCATCTATTGATTATTTGAAAGGTCCAAATATTTTGCTGGGAGACAATTGAGAAATAGAAAATAAAGGTAAAAGTAGCATTGATTTTGACCATGGTTCCTTTAATAATGTCTTGTATGTCCTAGGTGTTGCTACTAATCTCTTGTCAGTCTACCAGATGACCCACACTGGGTATCCTAAGAAGGTTGTTTTCTCTCGCAATGATGTTTAGATATTGAATATTTCAAATGGTAGATATATTGTTAAAGGTTTTGCGGATCATAGTTCAGAAGTATATAGCCTCTCACACTTCATGCCTTTCTCTAAACCCTCTGCTCTCCTCACCTATGCCAATGAAGCAACCAAAATTTGGAATGAGAGGTTTGATGATTTAAACTATAAATAAATTTCAGATTTGTGTGAAAAATACATGGTTTCAGGATTTCCAAAGATAAAGTTTTTTAAAGGAGTGTGTTAGGGTTGCATTCTAGGAAAACATTGAGAGCATAAGTATGAGAGATTCATTCATGAGCGAACCTAAAAACCTCTTGATCTCATCTATAATGGAATTGTTGTACCTTTTCCTCATATTTCCATGAATCAATATAGGTATGTCTTAACCTTCATAGATGAATTTTCTACGTATTGTTGGGATTACTTCCTTAAACTCAAGTCTGAAGTTTTTGACCTCTTCAAGGTTTTTAAATCCTTGGTTGAGAATCAGTCTTGGAGGAAAATAAATATCCTACGATATGATAATGGTGGTGAATATGTAAATACTGAGTTCATTAAGTATTGTGAAGATGCAATTATCCATATGAAACACTATATTCCCTACACATTTCAACATAATGATGTTGCTGAGAGGAATAATATAAGCCTCGAGGAGATGACTACTTGTATGATGGAGTATAAGACTTTGCCGCCAAAGTTTTGGGATGAATATATAAATTGTGCATCCTTTATCCAGAATAGGGTGCCTCATAATCAACTTAATGGAGTTAATCCTTTGGAAGCTTGGAGTGAAGACAAGCCTGATGTGTGTCATTTCAGGATTTTTGGCTTAAGGGCATGTGATAGAATTCCATTAGATAAAAGGAGGGTGTTGGAACCCCAAATTCATGAGTGCCTATTTTTTGGGTATTCTGAATATTCCAAAGGGTATAATATTATCAACATGAGCACTCAAAAATACTTCATTGAAAGGATTGTTTAGTTTGAAGAAGAGCTTATGTTGGCAGCAAAAATTGGAGAGTCCTCTTCACCACCTCCACCTTTGATTGTAAGTGAAGAGACTAATGAAATTTTGGACTCTGATATTTCTGATAATGATTATTTAATTGCAGATACAAATATCTCCACAATACCAAAGTGGGAATAAAATACCATTCAAACAGTTGGGGAACTAGCTAGGAATCCTAGTAATTCTAGGAGGACTAGATGTCAATTCGAGTGTGCCCTTTTTGTCAAGGACCCTTTCTTTGCCAATAAGTTTTTTCTAATGATTGAATCTGATACATAGGTATATGAATAGGAATATGATTTCCAAATATAGAAAAAAACCATGAAGGGGGAATTCCATTCACTCCAAAATAATGACACATGGGAACTAGTCATTTTCCCCCCAAGGAGAAAGCTAGTCAAGTGTAAGTGGGTGTTAAATTTAAATTTGATTCTGGTTGCTCTCCTCTGAATTGTAAGGAAATTTTAGTGGCTGACATATTCTCCCAAGTCTAGGGCATTGACTATAATGGGACACTTGCACTAGTTGCAAAGATTGACTCGATAAGACTAGTTTTGGCCATAGCAGCTTGCAAGCAGTGGGAGGTACATCAAATGGATGTGTAGAGTGCCTTTATACATGGATATTTGAAAGAACAAATATACACCCAACATACCAATTTTTTTGTGAATAAATGATCTCTTGTTTCTAGGTTGAAGAAATCATTGTATGGGCTAAAACAAGCTCCGAAAGCTTGGCATGCCAAGATTTATGCCTTTTTTATATCATTGAACTATTGTAGATGAAATTTTGATCCAAATGTATATATCAAGGTAATTCATGGTTATTTAATATTTATTGTATTGTATTTAGATGAAATTTTGATCACAGGAAGTTCCAGTAAATAAATTGCCTCTTCAATGAACCATGCCTTCTCTATTACTGATTTGGGATTGTTAAGCCATTTTTTGGGGCTTGAAATTTCTCAATCAGATCTTGGGATCAAGGTACATAAGTGCAAGTATGCTTGATATATGTTTAATAATTTCAATATGAAGGATTTAAATCCAAGAAATACTTCTTTTCTTTCAGGAGTTAATCTTGAAGAAGAATAATCAACTCCATTGGCAAACAACAAAATGTAGAGGTAGTTAGTTGGTTGTCTTATTTATTTGACTCATACTTGGCATGATATATCTTATGTAGTGAGTGTGGATTCTAGACACATGGATCAGCCTCATGGAATACATTGGAGGGAATTAAATAGAATCCTTAACTTTGTACAAGGAACAAAAACTCATGGGATTCACTATGTTGCACAATCTAACCTAGAGTTAGTTGGTTTTACTAACTTTGATTGGGCAGGTGACAAAAATTATAGAAAATAAACTTATGGATATGTTCTTATGCTTGAATATGGACCAATTAGTTGGTCAAGTAAGAAGAAAATTTCAATTTCACTTTCAGCCAAAGTGGCAGAATACAGAGGAGTTGTGATTGCGGCTACTCAATGTTTGTGGTTATAGGGAATACTTGGAGAGTTTGGGATCGAGTTTGAGATTTATACAGTCATCTATTATGAAAAAAAAGTACCATTCATATCTTAGTTGATCCAGTACTGAGGTAGAGAACCAAGCACATAGATATCCATATGCACTACATCAGAGGACTTGTGAATGATGGGGGCATTGCTCTGCTCTATTGCGCATAATTTGAGCAAATTGCAGAGATATTCACCAAGGCGTTTTATGAGAAAAATTTCAACAATTTGAAATCACTCCTAGGGATAGCTGATCATGTGGTGAAGACTAATTGAAGAAAATATTTCTTACAATTTTGTTCATGTCCATGTTTAAAGGAGGATTTTCCCCTTGTGGTTTTGCCTCTTTCCTTCTTTTGTATGGACAAGCAATATGTAAAGGGTGACTAAGACTTTTTTATAAGACCTATATCTCTGATATTTTTCTGATATCATACCTAAATTCAGGCTTAAGAAGTGGCATTAGAATAATCAAAACCCATTCCAATACTTAGGATAAAATAATTAATCTTTTTTATTATTTTCCTAGGTCCTACACTAGCTAGTTTGCACCCAATTCCATTTATGAGGTCAGAATTACCAAAAAATCCTCCTGGAGTGGTTTGGAAATATTCTAGATAAGATTATTCCAAGTAATAGACTTCCCTATTTAGTAAGTGTGCGTTCCTTCCTTATCCATAGTTTCTAGATTTTCTACAGTTTTAAGGCAAAAGCTAAAGCTGGTTTTAATGTAGACTGACTTGTTTCTTGCAACAACTAACCTCCCTTATTTTCCTCATCTAAAAGCACGATAAATTCCAATTTCCATATTTTATCTCCTAAATAAATTAGTCTTCAATAGGTCAGACTCAAAGAATTTATTTTGTGTAGTAAGGAAGATTTTAGGGCACATTATGAAATATTTTTTGTGTTTAATCAAGTTTGGAACACCGTGTACTCTATTTTTTCCATAAGAATCAAATTTTAGCTTTCAGTGGCTTAGGCGAACATCTCAAATTTTCATTAGCCACCGAAAAGCCCAGCTTTCGGTAGCTTAAAAATAGAATTCAAGGCTACATTAGCCACTGAAAGCTCAAAAAAGGTAAAACTGTTGGCGCATCCATCACAATCAGCAACCGTCAGCAAAAGGAGCTCCACCATCAAGCCATTAACCACCAAAAAGACTAGACCTACAATAAATCATGAGTTGGTAAGAGGGGTTGTTATAAAACTAAAATGACTTGTCAAAACCCTAACCCTCTCTTCCTTCCACCTGTCCCATGTCTATGATCTAGCCACCACAAAGCATTGGTTTGCATTTAGAATGATTATGACACTGGATAGCTTACGGGTCTCATTAGTATGTACTGTCACCCTGCTCAAATCTTGATTTCCACTCAACCCCCTCAAAATCAGCACCCCTCCCTAATTCATTCCACATTTCTTGCATGCATCCTCGCTGAGCCAAGATTCCCTAAAATCCAGCACTATAATTTCCTTCTCTAGGGTTTGAATTTTCAATTTTGCAGGTATAGAAGAAAAATCCAAGAAATGAAGAAAAAAGGAGGACCTACCCTAAGAAAGGAGTTGGGTGATATTGGCTACCTTGAATCACACCTAGAGGTGTGTCATTTTTTCAAATACTCGAGCTGCTATAGGTTCTATGAAAATATTCAGGGATCCCATCAGCAAGTGGTAGAAGCCTTTTCTCTCTCCTTTGATGGTTCAAAAGCAGTGATTAGTAGAGAGTAATTACAAGTGGATGAGGCTCTGATAGAAGAAGTAACATAGGTCCCAAGGACTGGGGAAATCTAGTTCAAACCCACAATCACAAAAAATAAATAATTCATGTCTTACCTGAAGCTTGAGCACAAGAACATTGTCTAGAAGAAGAGAATTCCCACATCCTGGCTTGAGGAAAAATGACAGCACTTATTGAAGGAAATCCTGGTCTACATAACTTGTGAGGGAAGGTATAATAGGGTAATGATATACCATTTCCAGTTAATGAACCATTTTACTAGACGGAACCCCCTTAACTTACCTTTTTACCTATACAAAATCCTGGCTAAAATGGCCCATCAAGTTAAATCCAAGCCCACCAAGATTGCAGGTAGGTTATCCCATCATGGCTTGATCAAGTTAATTGTCCTCAAACTGCTGCAAAGAAGGAATGTGGCCTAGACATATTTCCTGTTTTGAAATGAGTTTGAGATAGAATTGTAGCTAGAGGACAAAAGGAACTCTTCTTCAAAAAATTCCTCCACTACTAGAAGTGGCAAGAGGAAGAGGAGGGCCATCTCTCCAATTGCAGCCGATTAGGCCTCTACAGCTCCTAAGACCAAGAAGGAAAAGAGGAACCTGGATTTTAGTAAAACGGAAGATGAGGTTTCTGCACCAGACAAAAACATCCTCAACCTACCTTACTCTGATTCTGAGGATGAAGAGGAAAAGGAAACTAACCTAGCAGTTCAGTTTCAATTAGGGTAGGAGGAGTTTCCATCACCTACAACAAAGGGGGATCAAGGTGAACCAGTGGTAGAAGCTTCATCCAGTAAGCATAGATCCCAAAGAATTAATTAGCTCCTAAGCTAGGTGTATGAGTTAGAAGTCTTGGAAAGGGAAATCAAAAGAACTAATGATAGGTTAACCAAGAGGAATGATGAATTGTATGACTCTCCGCAGGAGGAAAAAGGGAACTATACCAGGATGAAGAAGAGAAATCTTAGGTTAAGGAAATAGAACAATAGGCTCTGTAGGAAAATCAGGTTGTCCAAATTGCAAACGAGGAATTCTAGCCCTCGGTCTCAAGCTAACCAGAAGATGGAAACCCTAGCAGAAGTAGCAATGAGCCTTTTTGGCCTAGAGGCAGCTTGTGATGCTGCTGCCATCCCAAACCCTAGGGAGGCTACAGAGATACCCAAGGGTCAGCACTAAAGCCTTAAAACTTCTGGCTAAAGTATGATGGCAATTTTGATTAAAATTTTAAAACAGAATTTTCGGTGGCTTACGCGAACACCATAACTGTTCATTAGCTACCGAAAACAAAGATTTCAGCAGCTTATAGGCCCATAGTTTTGCTTCCTTAGCCATCGGAAGTGCAAAACAGTACAGAAAAGCATGTTTTTGCACAAAATCAAATTTTCTTGATCCAAACACTTCATGTATGATTTATAAGGTTGGAAAATAATTCAAGGAATCAGTTTTTGGCTCTATTTCAGTTTTGAAGGTGCCAGCAAGGTGAATTAGGTCACATATTTTATCTACTTTGCCAAAGGGTGTCCAGTTTTCCAAATGGAAAGTTTGATTTCTACTTTAGTTTCTACTATAGCTATTAAAGAGTTCAAGGAGTAGGAATATTTTTGAGTTAGGTAGATTGGCAATCAAAGATAGGATCTTGACCTATTTTTAGCAAATAGTTATAACTGTCTATTTTTAGTAAATTCAATCCAATTTTTTAGGATCTAAAATAAATTTTGTAAAGGCTATAAATCCTGTGACTAATGTAGAAGAAAAGGCTCAACTTCAGATACTTGTTAGACACTGATTGTATTCAAGCTTCTCATGTGCTTTGTCACTTAATACAAGCTCTTTTTCCATTACATGTTCAGCTTTCATCTTCTTTCTATTCTGTACTTGTGCTTGGATGTTTCATTCATGTTTATTCTATTTACTTAATGCAAGAAAGCTGTCATCCTATGTCTATGTGGGTCATTGGGATTATAGGTATATTTTCCTTGTTATGATCATCCATTCATATGGGAGTGCCTTATGTGTGAATCTACAAGCATAGTGAGTTCTTCATCTATTCAAATTTATTACAAACCCTCTGAACATTGATAGTTAGAAGCCTTGTCTAATTGATTGAGTATTATGCATGTCTTGAGTGAGTGAGGTCTTATTGGTCATCTGACTTGATCCATTGAGTAAACAATTTTAAAAAATTGAAGTTACCAGGTATCTTCCAGCTGCAACCTAGAAGAGTTTCCCAGAGAGCTAACAAATTGGTGCCGTTGCTGGGGAGAAGCGATTGAAGCTCAGCTTCCCTGGGGGACAACATAAATCCTAATTTGATGATAGACAATGTTGGGACACTATTTTGGTTCTAATCATCTATCTGGCGACTCCATTGGAATAAGGTGGCTTCAAGAAGACCAAGAACCAGAGAAAATCCTCAAAGGCCATTAGTAACACCTGTTTCATATCCTGAAAGGATTATAAGGAGAGGAAGAGATTCACAAAGGAAGGATTATAGATTTGCAAGGGGAGTTGCATCAAGTACTTCCATAGGTATTTCTCCTGTTGTATCAAATAGAACTTCCTTTAAATCTTCTTCTACTGAAGCATCTAGTTCTCAAAAACTTATAAGTGAATATAAAAATTTGGGGGTTGGGGATTCTTCAAGCACTGTTTCCTATGTAGATCCAATCCTGGGAAACCCCATTGAGGTAGATCTACTACCTATTCCTCCTCAGATACCACCTACACCAGCAGCATCTTCATCTACCCTTTCCATACCCACATCCAATGAGGCTTCCCCTCTAACCAAGATGGAGAGAATCCTCATTGCCAGATATGCCCCTCTAAATTTGCTTAACCCCCTTTCTTCTATGCCTACTGGACATTATCTAAAATATATGCCTAAGTTTACTAGGGAGGCAGATTTTATAGCTGAGAGAATTTAGAGGCATTCTACATTTATGCTAAGAATATAAACATTGAATAGGAAGATGTGTGGACTAGGGTTTTGGTGCAAAGTCTAGATGGTTAGGCTAGGAAATGCTTCAAAGAGTTACCTATTGGATCAGTAGCTGGCATTGAAGCCCTAGATGACATATTTTTAAAAAATTGGGGATAAAGAAGAGACCACCTTTACTATATCATAGAATTTAGCAATTTGAGGAGAGAGAATGGTTAGCCTATTTCAAATTTCACAAAAATATTTAACAAAATGTTCAACAAGATCCCTGCTAAGATCAATCCTACAGACACTTCACCCAAAATCACTTATGCAAATGCTTTTGATTTTGAGTTCTGTCTTCTTCTCAGAGAAAGAATATCTGATTATTTATCTCTCATGCAAGATGCTGCTCTTGAAGTTGAGTCTAATATTGTTGCATCTCATAACATTAAGGGAAAAGTGGACAGGAGGATGCAATCTTCGGATCCATTAGTTCCTTCTTCATCAAAGATTGAAATGGAAAAAATGGCCAAGATGTTGTACATCTTGACAGCTTAGATGTCTAAACTTAAAGATCAAGGTCAACTACCTATAAGGGGTAAAGGGTTAAATGAATTTGCTCCCATAAACCCTAATATGTTCCCTTCCAAAAGGAATAACCCACAGGCTCAGATCCTTCAAAGGGATAGGAATCCAGCTGAGGAACAAAGAATCAGAGCTCCTTTCCAAAATTTGGTGTTATAAGAAGAAGAAGATTTTGCTTGGGGAGAAGGAGAAGCAGAAGAAAATATCAACTACATGGAAGATGAAGCTAACCTCTCTTTCTTGACACAATCAGATTATGAGGAATCCCTCATCAATGAGCAGATCACTGAAGAATCCTTGTATCAAGCAAATAATCAAGGAGGTTATAATTTGAGGTCCAAGATTGTTACTCCTGGAAAGAAGAGTCCTGTTTCTACAAAGCAGCCTGATCCTCTTGCTAAATATATTGCTGCTCCGGTAAAGAATATGGTTGTTCCCCCAAGGAATCAGCAAAAGCCATTGTAGCCATTATCCCATGATCCCATCTAGCTCAAAGCTCCATCATAAGAGGTAAGAATATTTGACAAGTTCTCCTATTATTTCAATCTTGAATCAGAAATTCAGAAACTGAAAATCCCTTTTCCCTTGATAGAGCTTATGAAGAATGACTCCTTCAAGTCATATATACTGAAATCTCTTCAACCAAGGACACCCATAGATGCTAACTTTGTGAACCTTCAAGATGATAATCCCAGAGTAACCCTAGGCCCTATGGTTGAAGAACTAGATGAGTCTTGTCCACCCTTCTATATATCCTTGAACATCCATGACAAGATCCTCCACAACTGTTTGCTTGGCTCGGGAGCATCCCACAATATTATGCCAAAGGCAGTGATGGATGAGCTTGGGCTCGACATCACAAAAACCTACCATGATATTTTCTCTTTTTGACTCTAGTAAAGTCAAATTACTAGGGCTCATAAAAGACCTTGTCATACACCTCTCCCAGCTGCCTTCAAAAATCATAGTGATGGATATAGTAGTGGCTGATATCCCACCCAAGTTTGGCCTCCTCTTGTCTTGCTCATGGAGTAAAAGGCTAGGTGCTACCCTACTTATGTATCTTACCTATGCCACAATCTCAATGTTTGGAGGGGAAGTGAAGAGTCTTTACAGAGAAAATCAATTTACCTACATCATCAATAATGCAAAAAATTCTATAAATCATCCCATCTATGCAGTAGACATAGACCTTGGGGCATGTATCCTTCAAATAGATGATTCTTAGCCAGTACCTATGTAGCTCACATAGCCTACCTATCAGCAACATGAGGAAGTAACCACCTCTATCTAGAGCATGTTTTTTGATGGGGCCAGTACTCAAGCCTCAGGAGGTATAGGTGTGGTTTTGATTTCTGCTTCAAAGGAGACTATTCATTTGTCTTACAAAATTGATTTCAATAATACTAACAATATTGAAAAGTATGAGGCTTTGCTGTTAGGAGTAAAGGATGCTAAGGAGATGGGAATCATGTGCCTGAAGATATTTGGAGATGCAGATCTCATCATATAGCAGGTGAACAGTACTTTTCAAGCAAAGAATGTTAGGCTGAAGTCATACAGAGATGATTTATGGAAACTCAGGGACTCTTTCATGTCTTTTGATATTTCCTATATACCTAGAGCTATGAACTAGCTAGCTGGATCCCTGGCTATTTTGGCCGGTATGTTCATTCCTCCTATGCCCCCTAAATTGAACTATGAAATCCAAGTCAAGTACAGGCCATCTATACCTGATAATGTTAAGTTATGGAAAGTCTTTGATAATGATGATGAACTTAGTAAATTTCTCCAGGTTGTTGATGAATTTTTTGATATGCATATTGACCAAGAAAACCTATACGTGGCAGAATCCCAGAGGCCTAAACTAAAAGATAAATTGGGTAAGAAAAATATTGTCCAGTTGCCAAGCAATCATATACCTCGGAGTCTAGTACCTCTTAAAGAGCTCTTGGACCATAATGATGTCTCCTTCAAACCTGTGAAAAAGGAGAAAGACCCCGCTGTCCATGAGCACAATATAAGTAGCCAAGATCATCCAAAATTCATAAATTTGTCCTCTAAGTTGACTGCTGATCAGAAGTCAGAACTTTGCAGTCTTATGAAAGAGTTTACTGATGTATTTGCTTGGGAATATAGTGATTTGAAAACCTATGACACATATATAATCCAACATATGATTCCCCTAGAAAAGGACACCATCCTTTTCAAACAAAAGCTAATACCTATCAGTCCCCTCCTACTTCCCATGATTGAGAAAGAGATCAAAAAGCTCCTTAATTGTAAGCAAGAATATTTCACCTTCTGTGGACAGAAGTTGTTCCTCTGGTCTGAATGGTTCAGATCCATAACAATTGAGTGAATGACAAAGGATGAAGACCCTCCCTGGATTTCATAGACACTTGGAATGCTGCTTTGATAGTGAACCTGTGTACCTGCAACTAGATCAAACATGCAAACACATCAAAGCTACCAGAACATCATCTAATTATCCATGTTAGTGACTAAGGATTATAACAACATGTACATGTGAAATCAAAACAACAATAATGTGGGATGGAAATCAACTTTCCATTAAGATGAATGGAGAAGTTTACAACCAATTAGTCCTTAGTGTCGACATGCATCTCCATGAAACCAACACTTCATCCCCATAAGCTCCAACTTTGCTCTCTATGCTCTCAAATGGCTTGTTCCAAGTGGTCAATCCAACAACATAACAATACCTCTATAGTTCTCCCCCTCAACCATGGACATGAGCTTGTATTTATAAGGCTCAATGGATAGGAATGGTTGAGATATTTTTGGATGAGGTGGCCTCTAAGATCCTATGATGGGGGATCTCGAGTTCAACTGACCCACAATGTTAGGCATAAGGGAGGACACGCGGCTCATGATCTACAAGCCTTGAGATACTTCTCTTTTTCCCATTTTACGCAGGGTACCTCTTTTCTCCTCTTATTACAGAGCAGTTTAGATTAGAAATGCTTATGGACCAAAGGCAATAGGTGATGGAACCGCTTATGGCAGACAAGATACAAGCGGAGCGAGCAAGGTACTGCTCATGGTTAATGGGGAAAGCGTGGTGCTAAGTATTTTTATGTAAGATGGAAAAACAACAAGGGTTTCCACTCCAAGTGCTTGGATTAAGGGAAAATATGTAAGTCAAGGGTATTATCACATGGTGGTGACAGGATTTGAGTATAACAAGATGCCCCCCAAAGCATGAGTCTTAGAGGGATACGATAAATGAGAGCTTTGAGAGAACAAGTTGTCACTTCAAGGTGAAAATGTCAGCTCGATCGAAGCATGTCATCAAGTAGGCATCTATAGTACATTAGTATTTTTGATTCATAGACACAAGTAACCAACCCATGGCTATAGACCAATACAAGACAGATCCATGGGAGGAATAAACAAGCATGGCTACTAGAATACGATGTAGATCCATGTGATAGAGGACTCAAACTTGGACATAGCTACCAGACATACAATGTAGATATATGTCATATAGATGCAAATTTGAGCATATCCATGACCATAGAAATGTGGATCCATGCTAGATATACAAAACTCCATCACAACCTAGGGAAAAGCAATGAGCACGTTAAACAAATACCCAAGGTCTTCGTCTCGTCTTCCGCAAAGTATGATTCTATCCATGTGATTACAATGATCTAAAGTTGAACATGGTAGAAACCACTTTATTACTGGCCAATGATGTGAACCGTTAACAGGTGCGAGGGAGATCACCATTGATGTCAATGATTCCTAAGGTACCCTAGTAGAATATAATAAGTGTGAATAGATGTCCTGATGTCGAACACCCAATCGATTCTATCGATCAAAGGTGAATGATGTAAACCTATGTCGAGAGCGAGAGAATCTATCATTAAGTCATACAGATCTCAAGGTACTAAATTTTTGTTTCTAAGACCATTCCCCGGATGATGAGCTGATGTCGACAAGAATAGTCTTGTCAAAGGAGGGACATGATGAGTCCCACATCGATGACACGAAACTCGAAACATAGTTCTGGAATGATGTGAATGTAGTAACCATAGGACTGAATCAAAAGTACCGACATAGAGACTATTCTGACTGCAGAGGAAAAAATTCTTCAATTTCCGTTTGAACATTGGGAGGCACAACAAAAGACTTGGTAGCATAAATGAACGGGACAAAATCACGATGAAATAGTGGACAATGCATTCTTAGGAAAGACTCAAAGGAGTTGCATGACTCATGAAAGTGGATCATCATAGATATCAATTGAATACCGAATTGACTGACATGATATACAGACAAGTTCCATGTTCAAAGGTAATGACATATTACTGGCATTTATTTGCAAAATGATTCCCTTCCCATTTTCCCCATCCTAATCGATGAGTACCTCTTTTCGGTTTTACGAGTTCAAAGAGGGTAACAAAAATTCAGTATAGCTTGTCTAAAGACAAGTCCAAAATCATATGTTTTACAAACCTGAGAGAGGAGGGGTTTATTCCCAAAATGGGTCTCTCAATTTTTAATTTAACGAGTCCAATGAAAGAAAACTCAGTATCGTTCATGTTTAGAGAGTCTGGATGATTACGGAAGAAGACTCCAAAGGGGTCCTTTTTCGTATGATTTAGTCCCTAAGGCCTGAAAAAGTGTAAAATCATACCTTAGAGAACTCTTCCAGTCATGATTGGCTAGAGTGTTCCTTTTTCGTAAATAGTCTATCCGAACTGAAAAAGAGATAACCTACCGTCGGAAAGACAACTCTTCGAATGCTTTAACAAGCATGAAGAAGACAATATCGCTCAACAATCTTTTCATATTTAGGGAGCCTACAAAGAGTTTAAAGAGGGATCCATGAGGCTTCTTTACACAATGTTAATTTCTATGAGCCTGGAAATAATCGGAAATGGACTCGATGATCTTTTCATGTTTAAGGAGCCTGGAAAGGGTTAAAAGAAGACTCCATGGGGTTTCTTTACACAATGTCAATTTTTATGAGCCTGGAAAGAATCAGAAATGGACTCGACAATATTTTCATGTTTAGGGAGCTTGAAACAGGTTAAAAGAAGAATCCATGGGGTTTCTTTACACAATGTCAATTTTTATGAGCTTGGAAAGAATCAGAAATGGACTCGGACCTTTGATACTAGGTTTAAAGACCATGACCAAAGTGTTGTAACAAACGCTCATCAACTTTTTCTATTTTGTGGTAGTACGAAAAATTCATAAACAAACTCCCAAAGCTTTACTGCTATGGTTCTTCTATCTTGCAATTGACTCATAAAACAAGTGTTAAATGCGCTCATAACTAACATTATGGGATTACTACTGATAAATTTTCAGTAAAAAGAAATTTTAAATCAAAACTATCGCATGTCAAACCAAAAAATGTGTATATAAGTCATGTAAATAGTGACAAATCAAATCATTTTACTATTTACCCATAGTGGAGAGCATTTGGAGCACTTTCCTAGTCAGATCTTCAGCTGTTGATATCAAGAATTTCCACCATCGGATTCGAGGGCCTTCAGTTCTAGGTAACAGTTAAGACCCTACTCTTCATTTTCACAGTCTTTATTTTGAGTTTTTGATGGGGTTTTGGGCTTGTATGGAAAGCCCTAAAAGCATGGAAATGGGCACTGTGCTTATCCCTTTCGGGATATGCGGTACCTCACTAGAACTGCGCCTAAAACAAGACTTATAGGAGGTGCCACTGCTTGTATTCAATGGAGCATAGGTTGTGCCGGCCGTGAAGATTTAAAAATGATAACACAAGTAAAAATAAATCATTTCTTTGGATTTAAATTATTAAGGATGATTCTAATATGTGTTACGATCGTTTTTGGTAGGTTTTTGCTGATCAATCATGGTGATATGGAAAGAAAGACAACATGGCAATGATGACATTTTCTCTAGAAGGAATGTGGGTTGTATAGACGCATTACGAGACTATGGGCTCTTGAAATTCATCCGGACCCCTAGCATGGTATCACATAAGTGGTTGCTAGAGCACATACTTCAGATGTCGAATCCGGAGCAACAACACTTTGAGGTTGGGGCTTATATTCTGATAGTAGAGGTAGAGGAAATCTACTTCTTGACTGGACTCTCGAGACAGGGTGCCACCATCTTGTTGACAGGTTCCCGAGGAGGGGATATTACCACACAAGATTTGATAAACCATCACTCTATCCCAGGGATGAGGACATCGGGGAAGAAAATCCCCATCAAGGCAGTGATGGATGGGCCCCTACAGACTATCTTGTTTACTATGTAGAGAGTGGTCGGGAGTCAGGGTGTGCACCAGGATTCTAGGGTACACATTTTATATGCCATAGAGGCCATGGCACCTACAGTATTCAACTAGGTAGAAGCCCTGCTTCCAATATTCAAATATCAGCTGACTAAGTGTTGGCAGGGAGAACTCAAGCAGTTTGTCTTTGGTTACATTCTAGCTGAATTATTCTTTGAGTGGGTACCACATATGAGACTTTAGGTGGTCTTCACAGAGCTAAGAGCACAAGACCCCAATATGCAGATGTGGGTCCGGATTATGGCCCGTATTGGAGTGAGCAGGGGGGAGGTGAAGTTCAGTGGCCTGTTCTTCAAATGGATCCTAGATCAGATCCTCATGGTGGAGGATTATGCTTATGCAGGTACAGACTTCAGCGGAGACCCTGACCTATTGCTCCCACCCGGTGGACAGTGGGGTGACATCGGTAAGAAATAAGAAACCCTAAAATGGATAAAATGTTTTTATGTTTTTTGATGTTTTATATTTTTTATGTTAAGTAACGAGACCTAGATATTTTCATGCAGACGTTGGAACAACACAACCTGGGGGAGATTTCCCATTGGATAGACAAGATGGAGCCCTCTTTGTACCGTAGGGCGATGATATCACCGGGGAGTTAGAGGAAAACTTGGAGAGGCTGACCTTGGACATCCCTGACGCTTCTAGTGATGACCTCCCTCTGAGGTATCAGAGACCTACAATGGGAGTACCAGGTCGATTTAGTAGGCTGCTACGTAGAGTAGCCCGGGCAGTGATGTGCTACCACGAGCATCACTAGACATTGTGTGCATGAGATATCTACTAAAAGATGATAGCTTCAGGATTTTGTATGGTGATTTTTACCTGAAAGCCTACATGATTCAGATGAGGTCTTGGGACCTATTTTTTGTAAACTTGTTCATATATATATACAGACTTTTACCTGGTGTTTATATGTCTCAAATGGTAAATGTATTTTACATGAGTTTTATGTGTCTTTAATTCTTTATTTACAATGAACCATATTTGATTTAATGTCATGAATGGGAAATATGCCAATCTAGGATGTAATTAGCTAATGAGTCAGCAACTACATTATGTTCCCTAGGGATATGCCTATAAGTGATGGTTTCAAATGATCTTTCTAACAAGTGTACCCTCTAGAAAAGGAGGAGAAGAATAATATTTCTAATGGTATAAAAATGGTTTAGATGACAAACCATGAGTTGTGGGTCCATCAAGACTACTAGATTGTGAACATCTTGGGAGGCGGCTTTAGTCAGAAGACCGATGACTGCTTGATACTCAGTGATGTTGTTGGTAGAAATACCAATACAAACCACTCCTGAACTAACCATATCTTCAGCTAGGGAATAGAGGACCCAAGCAGTTGAGGCAAGATTCAAGGTTTGGCGACAAGCACCATCAGCAAAGCCGTAGAAATCCATCTTCTCTGCATGACCAAAACATGGTATAAATAGATGCGGACACTAAACTCAAAACCATATTGAAAATACTAAAAGCACACTGAAAGTCAAGCAATATACATATATACAAGATACTGTCCAAGAACGACCTAGGCATAGTACCTCTTCAGGTACAACCCATTGCAAGGTTTCCCAAAAGGGATTCCATGATAGTCAATGAGCTCGTAGGTCCCTTTTTCTAAAAATTTAGAAATGACGAAAGGACCGTAACACATGGACTTGAACTTACCATTCCCTAGTTTGTCATATCTCTAGTCGTAAGTCAAAACTAGGTCACTCTCATTAAAGGCACGATGTTAGACTGATTTATCATACTGCACCTTGACACGTTTCTTATGTGCCTCATTAGCCAAGGCACCATCTCTCCGAGTCTCATCAAGGTTATTCAAGTACAAAATTCTTTTTTCCTCCATGGAAGTGTCTGGGAGAAGTTCGACGGCAAGTTGTAAAGATGGAATCTGACATTGAATTGTTAAGACAACTTCGAGTCCATAAACAAGCTAGAAAGGTGTGAAACATGTAGCTTTTTTCACCGAAGTCCTATAAGCCCAAAGAGCGGAGAAAAGAATGTGGTGCCAGTTGGATTTATGATCTCCAACCATCTGATGAAGCATATTTTTCAAAACTTTGTTAATGGCCTCTACCTGAACATTAGCTTATGGATAATATGGCGTAGAGTTTTCATGGTGAAAACCTAGCTTGGCACTCAGTTCATCCATCATTTGATTACGAAAATGTGATCCGTGATTAGTAACAATGGACTGCGGGACATCAAATCTAGCTATGATGTGATTGAACAGGAAGAGAGCGGAAATATTACCATCTTCCGCATATGTAGGCATGGCCTCAGCCCATTTTGTAAAATAGTCAACGGCTACGATGATGTAACCATGCCCCCTGGGTGAGGTAGGATTACAATGCATAAAGTCAATCCCCCATTTGGAAAATCGACCAACAACAATGACAGGGTGTAGCAGAGCAGGATGAGTGTACTTTTTAGCATAAAAATGTTGACAAGGTGGGAATTTCTTAATAGCCTCATGATAGTCTTTGAAGACTGAAGGTTAGAAATATCCAACGCGAAGGATTTTCTAGGCTGTAGCCATCTCAGATAATCGACTGCCACATGCTTTAGAGTGGAAATCATTCAACACATGTTCAACCTCTTCATGGGGAAGGCATTGCCAGAGAATAGAATCAATCCCATGTCTATACAAGGTATCATTCAGGATGAGTTAGTATTTCACGTGGTGACGGATATGGCGATGATCATCACGGGATAAATGCAACTGAAATCATTGTGTTTGGAGATAAATAAGCAAATATCCATACCATAGATAGGTAGTGCTAATCAGGAACAATAATTCATCCAGAAATGAATCACTTGGCTCAGATTCTGTCGAAGCACAGGGAAGATCACACATGAGCTTGGCAAAGACCAAGGATTTCTTGGATGTGGCTTTGGCGAATTTCAGATCAAAATCCTGTAGTATGACTATCCATCAGGAGTACTTGCCCCCGAGCACCTGACGAGTGAAGATGTAATACATAGGGTTCTGGTCTGCCAACACAGTGGTTGTGCAGAGCAAAATGTAGTGACAAAATTTTTGTACAGCAATGACCATGGCCAATGCTAACTTCTCCATGCATGAATATCAGGTTTTAGAATCCATAAGATTCTTACTAGCATAGTAAATCACATGCTCCTGACCATTGGGATTTTCCTGCACCGAAACCATAGCGATGGTAGTAGCAGAGGCAACAAGATACAAGAGAAAGTCCTTTGAATAATTTCGGGGGTGTATCGTAGGTGAATGAGTCAGAGCATGTTTGAGATTATCAAAGGTGCATTGGGATTGGTTATCCCAAAAGAATGGGCTGTCTTTATTGAGGAGATGCATATAATCGTGTTTTTTCTCTATGAAATTGCGCACGAAACATCAGAGAAATTTTTCCTTCCCTTGCAAACTTTAGAGGTCAAGGAGATTAGTTGGGTCTGGTAGAGCTAAAATGGTGAAAGTTTTCAAAGGGTCTATCCGGATGCCATATTTGGATTCCACAAAACCTAGCAGACATCCTATCTCAATGTAAAAAACACATTTATGCAGATTGAGCTGTATATTATAATGATGGCATCTTAGGAAAATGTCTCTAAGATGACCAGGGTGGTCCTCTTGTTGCTGTGAATGAGCAGGGAGGTCATCAAGGTACGGTTCAAAAATATGTTTAATATTGTGAAACACATAGGACATCACATGCTGGAATGTGGCTCTAGCATTTTTCAAGCCAAAAGGTAACTTCTTATATGCAAAGGTTCCCCATGGGAAAATAAAATCCATCTTGTGCGGATCAGTGGGTAATATCTCAATCTGATTATAGCCAGAGAAGCCATCCATAAATGAGAAGATGACACTTCCATCACAGTTGTCAATAATCTGATCGATGTGTAGAGTATGAATGTTGTCCTTGGGACAAGCTTTATTCAAATCCCTAAAGTCGATACAGACTCTAATGGTGCCCTACTTTTTATTAACAGGGACAACGTTTGATACCCATTCCATCATGGGTGCAGGATAAATAAACCCAGCTCTGAGAAGTTTCTCTATTTCAGCTTTAATAGCTACAACCTTCCGTGGATGGACTTGCCTTAGTTTTTGCTTGACAGGTTTAGACGTGGGATAGGTTTTGATATCGTGGACCACAATGGATGGGTCAATCCCTGACATTTCTTCATAGGAATAGGCAAAACTATCACGGAATTGTTTGAAAAGTGCCTTATATTCTTTAGATTCATCTGCCGAGTAGTTCTTCCCAACGTGAACATGCTCAATGGAACCAGGCTTGGCTAATATGTCAATAAGATTCGTTTGAGTAATGTTACAAATGTTTCCTTCTGAATCTATGTCTTGCAACAATATGGGACTTTGGAGTACATTGACAATATCAGTAGGAAACAGGGATGCATAAACATGGTTAACCAAACTGGTGTTGGGGAGGAACATGGATCTATGATGGTGATCCTGCCAAATGGACTTATCCGTATTCATGATCTCCATAATAGACTCGTCGAAAGGAAAAGTCTCTGAGAGATAATCTTGAATAGGAAGAGATGGTTCTAACCATTAAGGTAAATGGTAAGGATCCAAAGCCACTAGATGAAGGTCATCAGTGTGATCATCGGAAAGGGTTTGAATGGTGTCATACATTGCTTCGTGCGAACTCAAGGAGGTGGACTCAGCAACTTGTTTTCCCTTAGGATCAGAATCAAATGAGGCAATCATATGGATTGTCACAGTATCCATGTTAGGAGGAATGGATGGAAAAATCCCCATAAGGGATGAATCCTTCAACATGCCTACCCCAATCGACTGGTAAAGAGGAGGGGACTGGCCTAATATGGGGATGCTATTAGCCATAGAGGTAGCAACATTCGGCATACAGAAATCCAGCTATTCAATGGTAGCAATTCTCCCTAGATGTAGAAATTAGACTGTTTGGAATACTGTTGAAGTGAAAAAAGTCATGGCATAGAACCAATTTATTCTTAGAAGGAGGTTGTAATCTAATGGGGAATCTACCACTTCTACTTGATTAGAAACGATTTTTCCTCCATGCTCAACTGCGAGGGCTGATATGAGACCATGGGGTTGGAAACCTTGTCCATCAAAGGCCTTCAGAGTCGTAAGTGATGTTACAAGCTTGGGAGAGCCATGGGGGCTTCACTTGTTGACCAATATCCTATCACGTTAGTTCATATTGTGGGTTTTAAAATTATTAAAAATTGAACCAATATATTGCAGGTATTAGGGGGATGAGGGGTTTAAGGTGGGGCTAGGTAGGGTGGTTTATAATGATTGAGGTATAAAAAGGGGCAGGGAGGAGGTTTTAAGTATTGGGAGGGGGTTCCAACAAAAAGAGTTTGGGTCAATATATCTTGAAATTAAGGGTATTCTTTAATATCCCATGATAACACGTGCTATGTGAGATGTTCACTAAGTGAAGTCCCCATGGGGAGATCCAAGATATTTCCAACAAGACAGATACAAAACCGAGGTCAAAGCTCCTTCATCTAGAACCATTCTAAAAACCTTCTTTCCAACTACTTTCGTAATGATCTGAAAAAGCAAGTTTATGAGGTAGCCTAGACTTATAGTTCTCGATATTGAAATGAATCAAATTAGTATTATCTAGGTCTCAAGATTCTAATGTTGTTAACAAGTTTTTGCATTGTGTAGGACAACTTTGGAGTACTTCTAAGGTAGACATTGCATAAGCTTCCTGAGCGAGATCTTCAACTACATTATAAAATTGAGCAGCTCAGGAATTAGGGTTAAATACAGCCTTTCGAAGAGTACTATTGGGTGGACACAAAATCATGTCGAGAATAGGCTTTGTTGAACGTATCTAAATAACTGAGAGGGGGGGTGAATTAGTTATTTCAAGCTTAATCAAATTTACACCTCTTTAAATTCTTTTTCTTTTGAGTCTTTATGATGATAAATATGATAGAGAAACTTATGTTTTCATTCTTTACTTAACAAATTTATACTTGCAGTAGAAGTGGAAACAGAAAGAAAACATTCATCACACAATCACATATGATAGACAGAGACACATATTTTTCCTGAGGAAACCAATAAAGGGAAAAACCTCTTCTTGTTAGGATATCAAGCAAGCTCCAACTTCTTACATCTCTTCTTCTTTGAGCACCAACTCAAATGAGGCTGCTACCTCTAAATGCAAGCACCGACTTACTGAGAGTACTAACTCTCACCGTAACCTAGCACCAACTGTGTGGAAGCACCAGCTTCCAGTTTAACCTAGCACCAACTGGGCGAAGGCACCAACCTTCAATTTCTACAAGCACCCACTTGCAGACAGAGACAAAAGGTCTCCCCTAGCACCACCCTACCTCCCTTATTTGCTAGTCTTTACAAAATAATTCATTTACAGCAATACAAATATGTCTCTACATACCAAATCCACTCTGCTCTTATTCAGCATCACTCTTCTATTCCTCTGCTCTACTACTTTTTTCATTCTCTTAGGTCTACTCTGCTCAGCCTCCTCTCTTCTGTTTCCGTTATCTTATCTCTGCTTTATCATCGTTGTTCTATTATTCCTCATCTCAGATTCATATTCAGAAGCTCACTGTTCTCGTACTATGTTATTTCATAACACAGATCTTTTTTTTACTTTGCACAGTGTTCTCTTTTCAAAAAATAGCTAACCTCACATCCTGCTTCTGCTCTCTCTATATACTCTTATTCATTAATTCATCTCACTATTTCATGGAGGCCATATAAAGAAATAGTTACTGAAACGGTTCCGCTTCAACTGCCCTTCAGAACACGCTATTTGCATCGTATGATCATCTGATGCATTCTCTTCACCTTCTCTCCACAAGCGGTTACAAAACCATTCTTCATCCCAGGTGTCATCTTGTCTTCATAATGGAAACATTGTGTCAACATTTGTACACTAACTCATCAAAACCATATTACTAAATAGTTAGAAATGTTTCATCTTCTTTTCAATGATTCAGAAACACTATCATTATGTCAAGTATGCATATTCTTTCATCTCTACACATTCCATCAATGAGACCACATCTATACAGCAAGAAGAGTCATCTAAGCGAATCACTAAAAAAATCATTAACACTGATACGAAACTGTTCTATAATTGATGTTCTGTGTTTTTCATAATTGTATCTTGTAACACACAGCAACCATCGGATTAAACTAAGAAACAGATATGCACCGTTGTATTTTCGATTCCGTACAGAATCGGACTCCAAAAGTCCCTTTTCTGAGCATGAAATCCAAGTGTGTTCACTATTTTCATTTCACATTCTGCGCTTAGGCACTTTTCAAACATATCTCCAAACACTATTCTCTGAACAACCTCTTCCGAACAGCTTGCATGGGACTCCTCTCTTGCTTAGACCCACTCTTGCTCGGACCCACTCTTGCTTGTGGTTCGCATTTCACAAAGTGCATGATATCCATTCCTTTGAACCCTTAAACCCTGAAATCCGAGCTTGGAGCATGACTTGCTATCCCAACATCATCTGTCGAACTAATCTCCGAACAAATCTCTGCTGTCCATTTGATCCTCCTTTTCCTCCGATTCAATAATAGCCGTTGGAAAAAAAACACTTGACTATGAAGAGTGAAGTTTCAATAGTTTCTCTATGCATTGTTTGATTTGGTAAGTGGATTTTCCATAGACTTTAGTCTGAATCTCTTGCACCTCCCACTGTTTGATTTTCTCCATTAATACCTGCGAGCCTGCCTCTTTTGTGTGCTTCCTGTGCCTACCTCTTCTGCATGTTTCCTGTGCCTTCCTCTTGTGCATGCTACCTATGTGTGCTCCTGTATCTACAAATCCTACTTTCATACCTCTGTTCGTTGCGTGCATGCTCTGCCTCTGTGTGACTACGTCTGCATCTCTATTGCCTATGTGTGCTGCATCTTTTTGTTTCCTCTACATGACTGCATCTGCGTATTGCATTTCTTGATGTGGTTCTTGGCTTTATTGACTCATTTGAATCCATTTGCTTCATTGTCCATGATCACAAAGTTCTTGTATTGCTTTGCTGACTCTGCTCACTGCTCCTGCGTGCTACCTATATACACTTGATTGTAAAATTATGCTCTGACAGTTCCTTCAGATGCCTCTTCTACTCCTTAAAATTGTGTTGATAATATTAGTATGATCTTCATGATTTTCCATCATCACACCATCACTATGCTTGATGCTGCTCTGTCATCTTCTTTCATCACCCTGATTAGTTTCCATTAATGACAAGCTGAACTTTCATCATCTGCCACTGCCATATTTCCAACAATCTCCCCCTTTGGCATTGATGGAAACTCCGCAACTATCTAGAAATCACCTTGTCATTTTTAACCCCTGCATAACTTCTCCCCCTTTGACATCAATGTCAAAGATACTGTTAAAGATACTGTGAGCGCAAACAACTCCCCATATCAAGATAAACTCAAAAATCTGATGATGAGGAAAACCAATCTGAAACCACCACAACACATATCAGATGTACAATAAGCACAAAATCCCCCTATTAAGTTGGGGAGGTCAGTTAGAAGGGGGTAGGACACCCAATTTCTGCCAGAGATATTCAAGTTGTGCCTTGGGAAGAGGTTTAGTAAAAATGTCAGCAATCTATTCTGTAGAAGGAATAAAATGCAACTGCACCGCTTTGTTAGTCACTTGCTCTCTCAGGAAATGGTACTTGATAGGTATGTGCTTAGTCTTGGAATGAAGTATTGGATTCTTTGAGACACTAATAGCACTTGTATTATCACAGTGAATAGGAATGGGATCAGAATACTTCACTTCTAAGTCAGCAAGAGATTGAACCATCCATAAAATCTGTGTCTAGCAAGTAGCAGCAGCTATGTACTCAGCTTCAGTAGTAGATAAAGATATGGAACTCTGTTTCTTACACAGCCAGGCAACCAAGGAGTTTCCTAAGAAGAATGCAACGCCACTTGTGCTTTTTCTTTCATCTACACAATTTTCCCAATCTGCATCTGAATATGCTAGCAGTTGAAAGTTTTGATTTCTGGGATACCACAGGCCATAAGACAGAGTACCTTTCAAATATTTGAATATGTGTTTCACAGCTACTAAGTGACTCTATTTAGGAGCAGATTGAAACCTTCCTACCATCCCAATAGCATGCATGATATCAGGTCTAGATGCAGTAATATATAACAGACTTCCTATCATAGATCTGTACATCTTCTAATCCACTTCTGGTGAGGAATCATCTTTGCTTAGCTTGCAGCCATTGACCATAGGTGTACTAACTAGAGTGGAGTCTTCCATTTGAAACCTCTTTAACATCTCCTTTAGATATTTTTCTTGAGAAAGAAATAAACCTTCAGGATTCTGAATGATTTGAAAGCCAAGAAAATAGGACAGCTCACCAATCATTGACATTTCAAACTCAGATCTCATAGAGTTAGCAAACCACTGAACAGAGAGAGGATTAGTATAGCCAAATATAATGTCATCAACATAAACCAAAACAAGTAGTAAATTTTCACCTTCAAATTTGATATACAAGTTGCTATCCACAGAACCTTTGTTGAATCCTTTGTCTTGTAGATATTTTTCCACTTTGGCATACCAAGCTCTAGGTGCTTGCTTCAACCCATACAAATCCTTTTTCAGCTTGCATACATAGTCAGGTTTATCTATGAGTAAAAGGCCTTCAGGTTGCTCCATAAACAATTCTTCTTCTAAATTTCCATTGAGAAATGTTGACTTGACATCCACCTAGTAAATTTTGAATCATTTGTAACATGCATAGGCTAGAAACATTCTGATAGCCTCCATTCTTGCCACTGGAGCAAATGTTTCATCAAAGTCTTGTCCTTCAATCTGAGCATAACCTTTGCAAACCAATCTTGCTTTATTCCTTACAATATGTCACTGTTCATTTAATTTATTCTTACATACCCATTTGGATCCAATCACATTCTTGTCTAATGGCCTAGGAACAAGTTCCCAAGTGCTATTCTTTTCAATCTGGTTCAGCTCTTCATTCATGGCTGCTACCCAGTCTTTGTCTTCTTTAGCTTCATTAAAACTCTTGGGCTCAATTGTAGAAAGAAATGCAATATGTGACTGTTTAGATTCCTTCAATATTTTCCTTCTAGTTTGAACCCCTTTATTCTCATCACCAATGATTTGGATTTCAGGATGATTCTTTCTTATAATTCTGGAAGAAGACTTTACAAACTATTGTTGAGAATCATCTTCTTCATCCTTTGATTCATATTCTTCCTTTTTTGATTCTTGGACCTGTTCTACTTGTTTTTCTTCTGGATCCTCAAAACATGATTCATCATCATTTCTTTGACTGTTATTTCCATAGCATTCTTCATCTACTTTAACATCTATGCAATCAACCATTCTATGCAGCCTCTTGTTATAACATCTATAGCCTTTGCTATCTACAGCATATCCTAAGAAGATTCCCTCATCAGCCCTGTCATCATATTTACCCAGATTCTCATCATTATTCTTGATGTAACATTTGCTTCCAAAAACTTTGAAGTGCTTAATGGTTGCAGGCCTCCCAAACCATAGATGATATGGTGTTTTATCACTCTTTAGTCTCAAATGAGCTTTATTTAGAATATGTATAGCTATGTGAATTGCTTCTACCTAGAAGGCTTGAGAAATACCTTTTTCTTTCATCATTGACCTAGCCATCTGCTGGACTGTTCTATTCTATCTTTCCACCACTCCATTCTGCTGAGGAGTCCCTGCTATTGTGTATTCCCTTTTGATCCCATGCTCATCATAGAAATCCTTGAATTGTCTCGAACTAAACTCTCCTCCTCTATCAGATATGATTGCTTTAATCTTTCTACCAGTCTAATTTTCTGTTAAGGCTTTAAATATCTTGAATTTAGCAAATGCTTCAGATTTCTCTTTAAGAAAAGCAACCCAAGTCAATCTGGAATAGTCATCAATAACCAGCAAAAAATAGTTTTCTTTACCTGTACCTTCTTTCCTTGATGGACCACACAAATCCAGATGCACTAGTTGAAGAGGCTTATTTGTAGAGGGAACACTCTTTGATTTGAACTGCATTCTGGTTAGCTTTCGAATTTGACATGGCTTACACACCGCATCATGAGGTTTTGATATTACTGGAAAATATCTCACTGCTATTCTGTTTCTGAGTTTTATTAGATGATCAAAGTGTAAATGTCCTAGTCTCCTGTGCCACATCCAGCTTTCATCATATTTTCTTAGATGACACTCTTCTCTTTCCTCTTTTAAAATGTAAATGTTATTTTCTGTTCTTATTCCTTTGGCAACCAATTCTCCTGAGGAGACCTTTTTTATTTTACAGTATTCACCAGTGAACAAAACTTCGCAGCCTTTATCACACATCTGTCTCACACTGAGAAGATTATGCTTAAGCCCATCTACAAATAGCACATCCTGAGCCTTTCCCTTACCATTGCTAAGACTTACCATTCCTTTGCCTCTGATTTTTCCTGGAGCATCATTTCCAAATGTTACATTTCCTGATTTGTGTTCTATTAGAGACATAAATTTATTTTTGTTCCCAGACATGTGTTTGGAGCATTCGCTGTCAATATACCAGGGGTCTTTTTGCCTTTGGGTAGACAGAAGTAAACCACATTGGTTATCTTTTTTCTTCATCCATACTTTTGCCATTTCAACTGAACAAGTTACTTTTGAATCTATTGTGTGGTTCTTCAAATTACATTCTGAAGTCTTGTGTCCATAATTATGACAAATATAAAATTCAGGTTCATTGTACAGAAGATCAAAAGGATTAACATTTCTATCATGAATTCCTCTTCTGTTTGAAGATGGAATAATATAATGATCTTGTTTTCTCACGGACTGTCTCACTCCATGATGCATCATCTGATTAGTTCTAGATATTCTTTGTCACATGCTTCTAAAATTAAAGTCACAATTTGCAGCTTTATGACCAAAGTTAAAACAACAGAAATAGTAGCTGTGGAAAAAATTATGATACCTAAACATTCGCTGCCTTCTTGAAATAGATTGACTTGTCTTTCGATGACCTTGCCCATTAGAAGAACTTGATTGATATAGCTGATCAGAATTCTCGATTCTAATATTTAAATCTTCTTCATGATTCCTTGAGTGTAGAGTATTGTCATCTGTTCCTATAGCTATATTCCTTTTGATAGTCATTAATTTGTCATCACTATTATTTCTATTTTCTCCAGCTTTGATGGAGATTGTAGGATTTGTGAACTCTGACTGCTTGCTACTTTGGAAGTTAATCATTTTGGTCTGTTCAATATTCTCTGATTGACTACTACTTGCCCATTTTTCATATTCTAGACCAATTTCAATCAAAGGAGATCTTTGCTTGTTCAAGATGTTGTTCAACTTTTCTGAAGCTTTAATGCTTGAGATATTCTGATGATACAGAGCTTGAAATTTTTCTAAGTCTTTCCTGGCAATCACCACTTCTTTCTCCAAAGCTTCACACCGTATCTTACTCTCAGTCAACTATTGTCTGAGAATATCTGCTACTTTCTTTGTCTCTTCCAGTTCTACTTTTAACAAGGTAAAGTTAGCACTTGGTTCTTTAACATTCTATTCATACTGTATCAACAATTGCTTTTGTTTTCTCTTCTTTAGTCTGAGTCTGTCAATCTCTTCCAGAGCACTGATTAGTTCACCTTCCATATCAAATTCATCTTCTTCATCATTCAAATCACTGTTAGCATATTCATTTTCAAAATTTTCAATAGCCATAAGAGTAAAGTCATTCAGTTTCTCTTCACAAGATGACTCACTATCCGTGACATCTGAGGAATCACTATCATTTGCACACAAGCTTTTCTTCCTGTAATTATTATTTTTATTGTATCTCTTGAATGCGTGTTTTTCTTTATCAACAGGATTATGTTCATTTTTCTTATGAAGGCATTTAGATGCAAAATTTCCAACCTTACCACAATTGAAACATTTAAATGGAAGATTTCCTTTATACTTTCTAGACCCAGTCTTCAACCTTCGTACAAATTTTTCCTCAACGTCATCCATTTCTGAATTAGTATTCTTGTCTTCTTTAAATGAAGCTTCTCTAGTGGTAGGTTTATCTTTATTAATCCTCATTTCATAGGAAGTTAGAGTTCCTAGAAGCTGATCAATTGATAGACTTTTCAAATCATTCATTTCTTCAATTGCAGAGACTTTGGGATTAAATTTATCTGACAGAGATCTTAAAATTTTCTGAACCAAGGGGGCTTCATCAATCTTTTCACCAATACCCTTCATGGCATTCACAAGCTCTTCAAATCTTAGAAAATACTTACTAACAGTTTCATCTTCATTCATCTTTAGTTGTTCAAATTTTAATCTGTATGTCTGAAGTTTGGCATCTTTTACTTTCTCATTTCCTTCACAGCTGCTAATAAGCTTATCCCACATTTCTTTGGCAAAACCAAGATGCATTACTTTTACAAATTCAGTTTCAGCAAGACCACTCAGAATAGCATTCATTTCTTTTGCATTGAAATTAAACTCTAGCTTATCATCTTTGGATGCTAGCAAAAAGGTTTTGCATACCCAGTCTCTACTACTTCCTAAACATCAGCACCTAGGGACATTAGATATGTTCTCATTCTAACCTTCCAAAAGGAAAAATTTGTTCCATCAAACATAGGAGCTTTATTGGTCAAACCTTCATGACTTGTCATGATTAAGCTTTCGGATCTACCTTAGACTAAAGGAACCTACTCTGATACCAATTGTTGAACTTATCTAAAGAACTGAGAGGGGGGGTGAATCAGTTATTTCAAGCTTAATCAAATTTACACCTCTTTAAATTCTTTTTCTTTTGAGTCTTTATGATGATAAATATGATAGAGAAACTTCTGTTGTCATTCTTTACTTAACAAATTATACTTGTAGTAGAAGTGGAAACAGAGAGAAAAAATTCATCACACAATCACATATGATAGACATAGACACATATTTTTCCTGAGGAAACCCATAAAGGGAAAAACCTCTTCTTCTTAGGATATCAAGCAAGCTCCAACTTCTTACATCTCTTCTTCTTTGAGCACCAAATCAAATGAGGCTGCTACCTCTGAATGCAAGAACCGACTTGTTGAGAGCACCAACTCTCACCGTAACCCAGCACCAACTGAGTGGAAGCACCAGCTTCCAGTTTAACCCAGCACCAACTGGGTGAAGGCACCAACCTTCAATTTCTACAAGCACCCACTTGCAGACAGAGACATAAAGTCTCCCCTAGTATCACACTACCTCCCTTATTTGCTATTCTTTACAAAAGAATTCATTTACAACAATACAAATATGTCTCTATGTACCAAAGCCACTCTGCTCTTGTTCAACATCACTCTTCTATTCCTCTGCTCTACTGCTTTGTTCATTCTCTCAGGTCTACTCTGCTCAGCCTCCTCTCTTCTGTTTCCGTTATCTTCTCTTTGCTATATCATCGCTGTTCTATTATTCTTCATCTCAGATTCATATTCAGAAGCTAACTGTTCTCGTACTGTGTTATTTGATAACACAGATATTTTTTTTTTATTCTTTTACTTTTCATAGTGTTCTCTTTTCAAAAAAAAGATAACCTCACATCCTGCTTCTGCTCTCTCTATATACTCTTATTCATTAATTCATCTCACTGTTTCATCAAGGCCATATAAAGAAACAGTTACTGAAATGGTTCCACTTCAACTGCCCTTCAGAACACACTGTTCTCATCATATGATCATCTGATGCATTCTCTTCACCTTCTCTCCACAAGCGGTTACAAAACCATTCTTCATCCCAGGTGTCATCTTGTCTTCATAATGGAAAAATCATGTCGACACTTGTACACCAACTCATCGAAACCACATTAGTAAATAGTTATAAAATTTTCAACTTCTTTTCAAAGATTCGGAAACACTATCATTATGTCAAGTATGCATATTCTTTCATCTCTGCACATTCCATCAATGAGACCACATCTATACAGCAAGAAGAGTCATCTAAGCGAATCACTGAAAAAATCATTAACACTGATATGAGACTGTTCTATAATTGATGTTCTATGTTTTTCATAACTGTATCTTGTAACACATAGCAACTGTCGGATTAAACTAAGAAACATATATGCACCGTTGGATTTTCGATTCCATACAGAATCGGACTCCAAAAGTATCTTTTCCGAGCATGAACTCTGAGTACTTTTCTCCGAGTGTGTTCACTATTCACATTTCACATTCTCTGCTCAAGCACTTTTCAAACATATCTTTGAACACTATTCTCCGAACAGCTTGCATGGGACTCCTCTCTTGCTTAGACCCACTCTTGCTCGGACCCACTCCTGCTCTGACTCCACTCTTGCTCAGACCCACTCTTGCTCATGGTTTGCATTTCTCAAAGTGCATGATATCCATTCCTTTGAACCTTTAAACCCTGAACTTTGAGATCCGAGCATGATTGGCTCTCCAGACATCATCTATCGAACTAATCTCTGAACAAATCTTTGCCATCCATTTGATCCTTTTTTTCCTCTGATTCAATAATAGCTGTTGGAACAAAAACACTTGACTATGAAGAGCGATGTTTTAAGAGTTTCTCTATGCATTTTTTGATTCGGTAAGTGGATATTCCATAGACTTTAGACTGAATCTCTTGCTCCTCCCACTATTTGATTTTCTCCATTAATACCTACGAGCCTACCACTTTTGTGTGCTTCCTGTGCCTACCTCTTCTGCGTGTTGCCTGTGCATGCCTCTTGTGTGTGCTACCTCTGCGTGCTCTTGTATCTGCAAATCCTACGTTCGTGCCTCTGCTCGTTGCATGCATGCGCTGCCTCTGTGGTGACTATGTTTGCGTCTCTATTTCCTGCGTGTTCTGCCTCTTTGTGTTGCCTCTGCATGACTGCATCTACGTACTGCATTTCTTGATGAGGTTCTTGACTTGCTTGAATCATTTGAATCCATTTGCTTCACTATCCATGATCACAAAGTTCTTGTATTGATCTGCTGACTCTGCTCGATGCTCCTGCATGCTGCCTCAGTACGCTTGATTGTAACATTATGCTCTGAAAGTTCCTTCAGATGCCTCTTCTACTCCTTAAAACTGTGTTGATAATATTAGTATGATCTTCATGATTTTCCATCATCACACCATCACTATGCTTGCTGCTGCTCTATCATCTTCTTCCATCACCCTGCTTAATTTCCATTAATGACAACCTGAATCTTCATCATCTTCCACTTCCATATTTCCAACAGGCTTCTCGATGGATAGGGGGACAATAGATGAGGATTCTAGAGAACTAGTAGAGGGAGCTTTCCCTAAAGAAGAATGATCTTCTTTCTTGTCTGCGGGTTTGTCATAATTCTGACTTCGAGTTTGTAGATTAATGGTATCCGAGGAAATCATATGAATTTCCTCTGATGAACTAGAGTTACCCCGATTAGACATGTGTTCTATCAGTTGTTGTTGAGAGGGAAAAGGATCCATGAGTACTGCGGGTGCGGGATTTGATTTCAGAAATTGGGAGATTTCATCCCAATGGGGACACGCTTTTATGAAATGGTCACCTTCGCATAGCAGACATGGATATTTTTCCTTTCTTTTCCCTTTATCGTTATCATTGTTGGTTGGTCTTGGATTCTCCTGTTGGTTTCCAGGTTTTTTATTCTTACTTTCACCCTTCTTTTTATTGTTTCCTAATGTTTAAGTACTCTGAATAGAATTGACCTCGATAGAAACCTTAGGAGTTGAAGGAGTAGGGGTCGCAATCTGGGGTTTCTTGGCAGGTTTCACTAATGACGGGGACTGGATTGAACCAACAATCCCATCAACAGGTACTTCTGCTGGTGGATTTGTGGGGTCGGTGCTTGGGTGAGGAGCTCGAGGAATCACATCATAAAGAGTTCCAGATTAGGAATAGACCAATTCTAGATACTAGGCTTGACTAATAGCCTACTCTTCAGTAATGGCACCGCCCATAGACACATCTAGGGAAATTGGAGGCAACAAATATTTGGTGAACCAATCGGCTAATAACTGATTCAGAATAGGGGCCTTAATAATCCTTCTCTACCTTCTCCATTCATGGATATGATCGAATATGTGGGTGAGGGTGTTCTATCATAGAGAAGTTAAGAGATCAGTACCTGTTTCATAATGGATAGGGAGATGAAAGTGTGTAAGAAACACGGTTTCCAAGGAGCCAACATCCACAAATGAATGTTGTGGAAGTTCAATGTACCACTTCGTGGCTGTACAAGTCAAAGTTTGCTGAAAAAGTCATAACCAAACTGAATCATCCATAAGGGAGTTTGAAGAACACCACAAATGGAATGTCATGACATGGTTTCTCAGATCATCTCCGTACTTCCCGTTGAAATTTTTGATGTTCGATGGTAACTTTACCAGAATGGGAGGCCACAATGGATTGTGTCGAATGGGGTCATTAATCAACTTGGACAAGTTAGGAAAGTCCAAATTTGCTAGGAAAGGTAACTGATGGTTAGGTTTCACATATTAGTAATATTGATATGGCATATAATTACCAATAGGACTATAAGTGGACTGATAGACAAGTTGTTGTGACAAAGAACTAATGAAAAATATGCCCGCAGGGGGTCGATTTCTGGGATCATGATCGTTAGGACCACTAGGGCCTTCGGGACTAGTAGGACGATTGGGACCATAAGGAGGCGGACCACTAGACCCTCTAGGTTCATTGGGGGGTAAACCTCTAGAGCCTCCGGAACCACTAGGAGGACGGCCACCAGACCCTCTAGGGCCATTAAGGAGAAAGCCACCAGGCCCCCCAGGACCACCAGGACCATTAGGACCATCAGGAGGAAAGATGCTAGGTCCTCGAGGACCATTAGGCCCCCCTGGGGGAGGACCTCCATGAGGAGGTCCTCCAGCACCTCCTACAGTATGTATAGGTATCCCCCCCATAGCTGGCATGTAAGAACAGTTAGGCTTCCCCCATGGCGTAAAAGTATTACTAGGGTATGGGATTCCAGCATAAGGAATTCCTATAGGATTAGGTGGATAATTAATATTTCCTACATGTATTTGATAACCATAGCCTCTAGAAGATTGAATGGTTATAGGTTGTGCCCCCAAGGGTTGACTTGAACTAGATGGAGGGTTAACCACATTAGTATGGGTGGGAGGGACATAAACTGTATATTGTTCTATATTAGAGGTCTATCCTTGACTAGGTACAATTCTAGTGCCAGATAACATAGGTCATGTTGGGGGTTTCCCCCCGGCACTAGAAGGTAATGACGAAACGAGAATTGAAGGTTGCCGCCCAGGTGTAGAAGACCTAGGAGGATTGAGAGAAGACATAACATAGGAGGTGGTGGAGTTGGTATTTTGACCTGGGTTGTGTGGTGTTACTGTGCAATCTATAATCGGTTCAATGGGTCTCATAGAATCAGCGGGTGAACGGTATCCCATAGGAACAACTATGGAACGTAATGGTGGTGTGCCCAATATGTCATCTATTTTCCTTTCAATCTCCTTTGCATGGAGAATGGCTGCATGGTATTGTCTACGTTCTTCTTCATCTAGAGAAACTTCTTCAGAAGAGTTTAAATGGGTTCCAAATGAGGTAATGGCATGTCCTATAGAGGTGTCCCAAAATGGAGCATTGGGACCATAATATGGATAGGTAGTATCATCAACATGACCTTCTATGGGAGAATGGAATGAGGTATTTCCCTGAGAAGGTTGTTGGACCAAGGGAGGCGAGTGTGAAGAATATGGTCCTCCACTTTTTACGACCACAATATCTCCCACTTGGGAGGTGGTAGCAGCTCCTTGGTCGACAGCTTCCATTGGATTTTCTCCTAAACCAGGAATAAAATCGGGTGGAAAGCACCATACTCTTCTGGGCTATCTTACCTTAGCCAATTTGTACTATTCCTATCTAACCTAGGGTCTAAAAAACTAGAAAACACACCAAACAATTTCTCTACACAAGCTATAGGTCAAACAAGCACACTTAAAATGACATGAGGATTTTAGATAGTCAGGTCTCTCACCAGGATAGTCAAGAAGGTTCCACTCATGATATACCTCTAAGGTATGTGTGTAGTAATATCCCCAAATGTTGTTTTCGGTGTATGGCTCCAAGCAAGATGGCCAAAGGGATTTTCTCAGATGGATAAGGTATCCTAGTGGGGTCTCCCGATATACTCAAGGTACATGGGAGCTCGAATTGGTATTAGTGTTGTGTAATGCATAAGCGTACACAAGGGGCCTTCCAATATACAATCGAGTAGGTGAAGTACCTTTCTATATGCCTCAGGGGTACATGAAAGGCCGTTCGTTATACAAATGGTACATGGAAGAACTGCGCAAGTCCCGGGATGTAATGTGGACAAATAACAATAGCTCCTACACTTAACAACACCCAAACACATCTCTAACCTATCACTCCAATTTCTATGTAAATTTTAACCTATAACTACCATTAATTTTAAAGTGGATGGTTAGGTGAATGCATGGTGTTTTGATAGAAAAAGTAAAACCATGCAATATGCGTATGCAAATATTTCACTTTACCGTTCGATATGCCTACCTACGAGAGGGAAAGAGAGTATTTTATTTTGTTTAAAAACCAAAAATATTTCCAAACGACAATCTTGAACAAAAATTCAAAGACAAGCAGCACTTTCCAAACTGATTTCTCTATTATGAAAGCAATAACAAGGGGAAGAGTACTAAATGCAAAACATAGATAAATCTAACTTAAAACTACCATATTTTTATTTTGATGAGATAGTGCTCAATGCATGAGAGACAAAATAACATAAAGAGCCTGAAAGCTTGTAAGGCTAATCATAGATCCAATGTCTAATTCTCAATGATGATAACCTAATCTCAGTTAAAAAAATAAAATTAAAGGAGGAAAAAGAAGTTCTCTATGAAAACAAGAAATGAAACCAAGATGCTAATCAAATGTTTTTCTTTCATTCTATATAGCAGATATGAAAAGAGATCTTACTAACACCCTAAGCTTAGGGTGTTAGTAAGATCTGTTTTCATCTCTGCTATATAGAGCAGTTCCCTGTATATATCTCTTTTCATCTCTTTCATTTTCTTTCATTTCAACAACTGCATAAGAGTGGTTCCCTGTATAAATCCAAAACACAAAGGAGAACGACAGACCAAGTTAGAAAAAGATCAGGTCAAGGTAAAAACTAATAGATTGAGAATAAAAAAGAGCATAAAAGGTCAAAATAATTCAGATCTAGACAGATCTGGAAGTTTCAAACCAAAATTCACTCAGTCAGAAAGTAGATCTGACTGGAGAGAGTTGGAGATGGAGCTTGGATTCAGACAAGAGTTGAAGAACTGAGGAAGATCAGATCAATTGATATATAGATTCTATTCCCCAGTGTGATCACCAGGTTTGTAAGTAGGAATATTTCACCTTCTGTGGATAGAAGCTATTCCTCTGGTCCGAATGGTTCAGATCTAGAACAAATGAGTGAATGACAAAGGATGAAGACCGTCCTTGGATGTCGTAGACACATGTAATACTTCTTCGATAGTGAACCTGTGTACCTGGAACTAGATCAAACATGTAAACACATCAAAACTACCAAAACATCATCTACTTATCCATGTTAGTGACTAAGGAATCTAACAACATGTACATGTGAAATCAAAACAACAGTAATGTGGGATGGAAATCAGCTTTACATTTAGATGAATGGAGAAGTTTACAACCAATTAAGCCTTAGTATAGACATGAATCTCCATGAAACCAACACTTCATCCCCATAATCTCCAACTTTTCTCTCTATGCTCTTAAATGGCTTGGTCCAAGTGGTGAATCCAACAGCATAACAATACCTCTATAGTTCTCCACCTCAACCATGTACATGAGCTTGTATTTATAAGGCTCAATGAATAGGAATGGTTGAGAGATTTGTGGATGAGGTGGCCTCTAAGATCCTATGATGGGGGATCTCAAGCTCAACTGACCCACAATGTTAGGGATAAGGGAGGACATGAGGCTCATGATTTAGAAGCCTCGAGAAAGTTCTCTTTTTCCCATTTTACCCAGGGTATTGCTTTTCTCCTCTTATGACAGAGCAGTTTGGGTTAGAAATGCTTATGGACCAAAGGCCATAGGTGGTGGCACCAATTATGGCAATCAAGATACAGGCGATGCAAGCAAGGTACTACTCATGGTTAATAGGGAAAGCACGGTGATGAGTATTTTTATGTAAGATGGACAAACAACACAAGTTTCCACTCCAAGTGATGGGATTAAGGGTAAAGATGTAACTCAAGGGTCTTATCACATGGTGGTGATAGGATTTGGGTATAAAATTAATGATAAAATCATAATCCCTCAAAGATATTCTAAATTAATTGTAAACTTAGTGACAGTGAGTAAGAAAAATGGGGAGATCAGGTTATGCATTTATTTTAGAAACCTAAACAAATGTTCCAAGAAATACAACTATCCCTTACCCACGATGGAGCATATGTTGCAAAGAGTCTCAGGAGCTAGTGTCATGTCATTCCTAGATGGCATCTCTGGCTACAATCAAGTTTCTGTATGCCCTGATGATCAAGAGAAAACTGCATTTACCACTCCTTGGGGTACTTTCATGTACACCAAGATGCCATTTGGGCTAATGAACGATGGGGCCACTTTTCAGAGGGCCATGGACATAGCCTTCATGGGGTTAAAGGACAATTTTGTTGTCATATACCTTGATGACCTCGCTGTCTACTCAAATAGCTATGAAGAGCATTTGCAGCACCTAAGGAGGGTTTTTTTAATGAAATGTTGATATTTTGGGATATCTCTGAACCCAAAAGTCTCAATTTTCTCTCAAAGAGGGAAAACTCGTAGGTCACATAGTTTCAGCAGAAGGTGTGAAGATTGATCCTATTTGGGTTGAAGCAATCCAGAAGTTGTCCATACCTAGGTCAAAAAAGGATATCTAGTCTTTCCTTGGTAAGATAAATTTTGTTAGGAGGTTTATCCCAAAATTTTCTGAGTTAGTAAAACATATAACCTCTATGTTGAGGAAGGAAGCTAAAATCAAATGGACAGAACATGCAAGAAACTCTTTTGAATCCATCATGAAGGATATGATGGAAGCTCCCACTCTAATTAGTCCAGAATACACCAAGGGATTCTACATCTTCTCCTTTGCTTCCTATGACACCGTAGCAACAGTTCTATTACAAAAAGATGATTAAGGTCCCAATCACCCCATTGCTTTCTTCAGCAAAACATTGAGGGATGTTGAATTGAAGTATGATCCTATCAAAAAACAGGCTTATGCTCTCATCAATTCATTGAAATATTTTAGGATATATTATCTACACTCTAAGGTCATTGCCTATGCCTCTTCATCTTCTGTGAAGGATGTCTTAACCCAGCCTAACATTGATGGTAAGAGATCCAAATGGATTGAAATGTTAATTGAGTTTGACATAGAGGTGAATCTCACTAGACTGGTAAAAGGACAAGGCCTAGCTAAGATTATCGCTGAAGAAAATTATGATCTACTAGGCATGAGTCTCATTTGTATAAGTTCAACAAACTTGTAGACAGAGGTAGTAGCAAAGGAGCAGCATGACAGCCAGCAGGTGGCTGAGAACTTGTCTTCATGTGAGTGGTACTCAGGTATTATTCATTTTTTGCATAATTTAGAAGTTCCCCTTGAGCTTAGCATGACTCAAGGATGGGCTCTTAAGCTTAAGTCTATTAAATTTTGCATAATTAAAAATGTGTTGTATTGGAAATATCCTTCTGTTATTTTGCTAATATGTTTAGATAAAGAAGAGTCATTTCAAGTAATGCATCAATTTCATTCAAGCACATGTGGAAGCCATCATTACTGGAATACTATAGCCCATAATATTCTAAGGGATAGGTACTATTGGCCTATTATTTTTTCTAATGTGTGTACCTTTGTGAAATCTTGTGACAAATGCCAAAGATTCATAGGAAAGAAGAAGCTCATATATTTTCCCCTTAGACCTATTGTAGTGAAGGACTAGGGTCTCAATTTCATAGGTGAGATTAATCCTTCACCAAGTGGTCAACATAAGTGGATCCCATTATCCATTGATTATTTCACCAAGTGGATAGAGGCAGTCCCCGCAAGGAATTCCACTCACCAAGTCATCATGAAGTTTCTATATGAAAACATCTTTATTAGATTTGGCTACCTAGAAAGGATATTGATTGATAATGCAGCAGATTTTAAAGTTGGTGCCTTGGTTAACATGTGTGAGTCAATGGGTATTCAATTGGTGCATTCTACTTCCTACTGACCTCACGGCAATGACCTTTCTGAGTCATCCAATAAGAGCCTAGTTAGAATCATCAGAAAAGTATTAGAGAAGAATAAAAAGAGATGGGATTTTGATAGAGTGACCAATAAAAAATCCATAGGGACTTCTCCTTTTAAGTTGGTTTATGGTATTGATGTTGTTTTCCCCATCCAGTTGGTCCTACCAGTAGCAAAGTTATTTCAAGAGGGACAGGATGAACCAAATGGCATGGTAAGAAGAGTGCTATATTTGGTTGAGCTACAACAAGTCATAGAACAGTTGGTGGAGAAGTCAGAAGCTCACCAAAAGAATATTAAAAGTATTTTTGACAAGAAGGCAAAGGTGGACAATTTTCAATTTGGAGATTGGGTTCTGGAATGGGATGCTATTAGGAAGGACAAGGGAAAGCATGGTAAATTTGATTCTCTATGGATAGGACATTTTGTGATAGCTCAGGAACAACAAAACAACACATTCAAACTACAAAATATGGAAGGTGAGGAGGTGTTTGATGGCTCAGTCAATGGGTGATTTTTAAAACTCTATTTCAATTAAGGCTTCAGAGCCTTGTCATTGTAAAATATCATTTTTTTTTTTTTGCAAAATAACTCCATGCCCAATAAAACACCAGAAGATAGGTTTAAGTTTTGTTTTTTGAGGAAAGGAATTTGGTTTGGGGTTTTTGGGACCTCACAGGGAGGATTCCATCCTCGAGTAGGATCCAAATGCTATCTCCTAAATAAATTAGTCTTCAATAGGTCAGACTTAGAGAATTTATTTTGTGTAGTAAGGAATATTTCAAGGCACATTATGAAATATTTTTTTTGTTTAATAAAGTTTGGAGCACCTTGTACTCTATTTTTTCCATCAGAATAAAAGTTTAGCTTTCGGTGGCTTAGGCAAACATCTCAATTGTTCATTAGCCACCGAAAATCCCAGCTTTCGACAGCTTAAAAATAGAATTCAAGGCTACCTTAGCCACCAAAATCTCAAAAGAAGTAAAACGGTTGGTGCATCCATCACAATCAGCAACTGTCATCAAAAGGAGTGCCACCATCAATCCATTAACCACCAAAAATATTGGCACTGCAATAAATCATGAGTTGGTAATATGGGTCATTATAAAACTAAAGCAAGCTATCAAAACTCTAACCCTCTCTTCCCTCCACATGTGCCATGTCTATGATTGAGCCACCAAAAGGCATTGGTTTCCATTTAGAATGATTACGTCACTAGCTAGCTTATGGGTCTCATCAAAATGTATTGTCACCCTGCTCAAATCCCAATTTCCAATCAGCCCCCTCAAAATCAACACCCCCTCCTTAATTTATTCCACATTTCTTGCATGCGTCCTCACTAAGCCAAGCTTTCCTGAAATACAACACTGTAATTTCCTTTTCCAGGGTTTGAATTTTCAATTTTGTAGGTATAGAAGAACAATCCAAGAAATGAAGAAAGGAGGACGACCTGCCCTGAGAAAGGAGCTGGGTGATATTGGCTACCTTGAATCACACACATAGGTGTGTCAGTTTTTCAAAGACTCAGGTTGCTATAGGTTCTATGAAAAGATTCAGGGATCCCATCAACAAGTGGCAGAAGCCTTTGCTCTCTCCTTTGATCATTCGAAAGCAGTGATTGGCAGAGAGGAATTCCAAGTGGATGAGGATCTAATAGTAGAAGTAACAGAGCTCCCAAGGACTGGGGAAATCTGGTTCAAAACCACAATCGTAAAGAATGTAGAATTCAGGTCTTACCTTAATCCTGAGCACAAGAACATTGTCTAGAAGAAGAGCATTCCCACATCCTGGCTTGAGGAAAAATGGAAGCACTTATTAAAGGAAATTCAGGTCTACATAACTTGTGAGGGAAAGTATAATAGGGTAATGATATACCATTTCAATTTAATGAACCATTTTACTGGCAGGAACCTCCTGAACTTACCTTTTTGCCTATACAAAAGCCTGGATAAAATGGCCCATCAAGTTAAAGCCAAGCCCACCAAGATTGTAGGCAGGCTATCCCATCATGGCCTGATCAAGTTAATTGTCCTTGAAATGCTACAAAGAAGGAATGTGGCCTAGGCATATTTCTTGTTTTGGAATGAGTTTGAGATAGAATTGTAGCCAAAGGACAAACGAAAGTCTTCTTCAAAAAAATTCTCCACTCCTAGAAGTGGCAAGAGGAAGAGGAGGGCCATCTATCCAATTGTAGTGGATTAGGCCTCTCCAGCTCATAAGACTAAGGCAAAGTGGAACCTATATTTCTGTAAAAAGGCAAAGGAGGTTTCAGCACCAAACAAAAACATCCTCAAGCTACCTTACTCTGATTATGAGGATGAAGAGGAACAAGAAACTAACCTAGAAGATCAGTTTCAATTAGGGTAGGAGGAGTTTCCATCACTTACACCAAAGGAGGATCAAGGTGAACTAGTGGCAGAAGCTTCATCCAGCAAGCCTAGATCCCAAAAAATCAATCAGTTGCTAAGGCAGGTGTATGAGCTAGAAGTCTTGGAGAGGGAAATCAAAAGAACCAATGAGAGGTTAAACAAGAGGAATGTTGAATCATATGACTCTCTCCAGGAAGTAAAATGGAAATATACCAACCTGAAGAAGAGCAATATTAGGTTAAGGAAAGAGAACACTAGGTTCTACAGGAAAATCAGGTTGTCCAAATTGCAAACAAGGAATTCTAGCCCTCTGTCTCAAGCTAACCAGAAGCTGGAAACCCCAGAAGAAGTAGCAGTGATACTTTTTGTCCCATAGCCAAATTTTGATGCTGCTACCATCCCAAACCATAGGAAGGATGCAGAGACACCCAAGGGTTAGCACTGAAGCCTTAAAACATTAGGGTAAAGTGTGATGGCAATTTTGATTAAAATTTTAAAATAGACTTTTTGGTGGCTTAGGTGAACACCACAACTATTCATTAGCTACCGAAAAAAGATCTTTTGGCAGCTTATAGGCCCAGAGTTTTGCTTCCTTAGCCACCAAAAGCGCATAATAGTGCAAAAAAACATGTTTTCACATAGAACCAACTTTTGTTGATCCAAACACTTCATGGATGATTTATAAGGTTGAAAAGTAATTTAAGGAATTAGTTTTTGGCTTTGTTGCAGTTTTGAAGGTGCCAACGAGGTGAATTAGGTCACATATCTTACCTACTCTCCCAAAGGGTGACTGGTCTGCCAAATGGAAAGTCTAAGTTCTACTTCAGTGTCTACTATAGATATTAAAGATTTCGAGGAATAGGAAGATTTTGGAGTTAGGTAGATTGGAAATCAAAGATAGGATCTTAACGTATTTTTAGAAAATAGTTATGATTGTCTATTTTTAGTAAATTCAATCCAATTTTTCAGGATCTGAAATAAATTTTGTAAAGGATGTAAATCCTGTGACTAATGTAGAAGAAAAGTTCAACTTTAGAGACTTTTTAGACACTTATTGTATTCAAGATTCTCATGTGCTTTGTCACTTAATACAAGATTTTTTTCCATTACATGTTCAACTTTCATATTCTTTCTGTTCTATACTTGTGCTTGGATGTTTCATTCTTGTTTATTCTATTTACTTAACGAAAGATAGTTGTCATCCTATCTCTATGTGGGTCATTGGAATTACAAGTATCTTTTCCTTGTTATGATCAGCCATTCATATTTGAGTGCCTTATGAGTGAATCTTCCAGCATAGTGAGTTATTCATCTATTCACCTTTATTACAAATCCTCTGAACATTGATAGTTAGAATCCTTGTCTATTTGATTGAGTATTATGCATGTATTGAGTGAGTGAGGTCTTATTGGTCATTCGACTTGATCCATTGAGTAAACCATTTAGAAATATTAAAGTTACCAAGCATCTTTGAGCTGCAACCTAGAAGAGTTTCCTGGAAAGCTAACACCATCTCTTATCAGTTTTACTTACTCATTCAGCAAATTCATGAGCATCTTGACTGGATTGGAGTGTTTTATGCATCTATGGGAGATTTTGATTAGTTTATCAAGCCTGCTGTTGTATTGATTCGAATAGCATCTTTGAGCTTTAGAATACTTGAAGTATCTACATGATGAGTAGCCTCTATCTTTTAATGATGGTTTTGTAAATTGATATCAACAACAGTTTGTGTTATTCAACTCATTCAGTCTCCTTTTGAGTGCTTCTTGTATAGTTTTCAAGCAATTTTGTGAGTTCAATTGATCTAAGCTTGGGATTAATTTCCACCCATATTTCAAATACAATGATGTTCTTCCTTTGTAATTTTAGCAATCTTCCTAAGAAATGAAAATCACAATACAAAAGTTGATTAATATTTTTATGACAATAAGAATAGCAAAAATATCAAGTAAATTCTTGCACTAGTATATACATATTATCTCTCTCTCTCTCTCTCTCTCTCTCTCTATATATATATATATATATAGAAATAATGTTTTTTAAACGATTCATTTTTGTTCTTATATTTTTTTACGTTACAATTATGATTGTTCTTAGTTCCCCCTTCTTTATAAATGCTTCCTATAGTCTACTTTTGACCTTATTCTCAGAGTCATTATATACATTTTTGTATCGTAAATTAAAAATACATGTATGCATTATTTCCACTATGCCCCTCAAAGATTAGTAAAACTCTTTTTTCCTTTCATTAAATTCCAACACCACTCTAGTGGAACCAATGAAAAATTCATCATCATTTACATTCTTCTTATTTTTTGTCTTCTTAGGAAGTCTTATTTCCTCACTATTTATCCCTGCACAACATTCAACAAATGTGAAATGTAATGCTTGGAGGATGCTAGCAATTATTGTTGAGAAGCATTGCTAGTAGGAAGTAAAACAAAAAACTAATGTTTATTACCTTTTAATCCACATAATTTCTCTATTTCCAATAATTTTGTAAAGTTGTTTCTCTTCGTCACTTAGTTTACAAACAATCCTATAGTTACCTTAATTTTTTTCTCTAGATGACACACATATGTTGAACTTTGGTGTTTTCATTGATGTCAAACAAACCGTATGGATGGATTATCAAGCAAGAAGCATGAAGACTTGAATCTTGTTTAAGGAAATATATAATAGTGTATGGAATATCCATCAAGTAATGGATCTCTATATAAGTGAATCTAGTTTAAATAAGTATATAGAGAATAAGTCAGCAATATTTGGAACTACACAAATCCCAGCAAGACATTCAACTCGTATCTGTTTATACCACCAAGTCATTAGACTCAAGTGTGCAAAACCACATAAGGCTGAATTATAAAAAAAGTACGAAGATGAAATATTGAATGATGTAGTTATATTGACCAAGAAGTAAGGAAGCACATGCTCATAGACTCAAAGGATTCACAACATTTCCACACACATCTTGAGTAAAAATACTATAAATAAGCAAGAGATGGAAATGTTGATGTAAGATTGAAGATGAAGAAGATGTAAGATTTTGATTTCGAAAGATTCTAATTCTTGTGTATTAATGTCTTGTTGATCTAGAAAACGTTTATATAGAAGATAAATGATTGTGCAAAATCAATGAAGAAGAACAACATGCTATGTGCAAATCAAACGAGTACATAGTATTGAGTCGTGGAAAAAAGATATACAGCTGAATACACATCTAAAAAAATGGCAAAGTGTTGATATTGTATATCTCAAAAGACATATGAGATGTGGATGATAGAGGACATAGACCACATATTTCAAAATTCACAACTTTTGTAATGACACATATTGTTATTAGGGAAATAAGAAGGGGAAAGGAAAGGCCATTGTAGATTCCTTCCTATTGGTATTGGTAAAAATAGTGACTTGGTGCTCACATTTTGGAGATTGGTGTCTCCTGTTGTAAACAGAAAGTATATATATATACCAATCATTTGCACATTGTTGTCTCTTAATGTTTTGATTGAAACAAAAAATGGTGCATAATTTGTTTAAAATGAAATTTGTATAATCACGACGTATATTGATTCACCCCCCTCTCATTATAAATAAGATCCCAATAATTGGAAAAAAAACATGTGTATTCAATAAAAGTTTAACAACTAGAAGATAAATGTTTGTGCATATATGGTTAGGAAGGAAGGCCTTTCTACTAATAGAGCACCAAGATTTTATGGGTCAAACTACACCTGGAAATTAAGGATGAAATTCTATATGTAATATATTAGATTGGATGTTTGGAAGTCAGTGGAAAATTGTTACAAAAGCTCCCAAAACTGCTCCAATGGATGCGGATGATAAAAGAGACTATGAAAATAATGCAAGGGCTATGAAATGCAATATTATGTGGCCTAACAGATTCTAATTTTACCAAGTTTATGCAGGGTACATTAGCCAAATACATGTGGGATAAACTCAAGAACATATATGAAGTATATGATAAAGTTAATAAGGAAAAATTGCATACCTATTCAAGATAGTTTGAATCCATGAAGATGAAAAAAGAGGGAAACATAACATCATATCTCCTTCTAGTTGATGGAATTATTAACTCAATCAAAGGAATTGGAGTGGAAATCATTGAAGAAGAAATAGTTCAAAAGGTATTGATAACTTTACCATCGATATTTAACTCCAAAGCATCAGTCTTAGAAGACATAATTGATTTGGCCAAGTTCAAAAAGGGTCAGCTTCACGAGATTCTTACAACATATGAGATGGTGACTCAAAAGGAGAATTCCTCCAAGAAATAAGCATTATTCAAAGTCACAAAGAAAAATAAATGCAGTGTTATGGAACAGAAAAAGAATCTCTCTGATGGATCAAACTAAGAGGAATCCAAATTTGTTAAAAAAATTAAAAAGAGGATGTGGAAAATAAAAATGAAAGTTACCCTTCAAATGTTTTTCTTATGGTGGAGTAGGTCATTTTGACTCAAAATTAATTTACAAAGAAAATGAAGAGAGTGATCATGAATATTATTGCACCAAAGAGGTGCATTCTACAACCTAGTAAGGGAGACATGTGTAACTCCTTCCATGCTCATTCTAGAGTTGACACCTTCCCTTTATAAAAAAAGTATAAAAAATAACATGTGGACTTAAATTAAATTTAAATTATTTAGAATTGAAAAAATAAAAAACAACATAAATTAGATAAACTAAAACGCTAAACATTGGATTACACATTTCCTAACTTTTACACTCTAAAAAAGGGTTTGGAACTTGAGAGATTTGATCCATTTTGGTGCTTGGTAGATCCCATTTTAGATGGATCTAGGCTAGTGTTAATCACATAGAATGAAGGATGACACGTCAACAAGATAAGTCTAAAATAGAAGAAGTATTAATCTTGTATATTGATCTAGGAACAATGCATCAATCTCATCAAAGATTAATCAACAAATAACTCATGAAATGGTGTAATTATTCTACAGGAATAGTTACCCCTATGTATTCACATAAAGAATGAATGATTACAATTACAATGTCATGCTACAAGCACGAATGAAGAGACAATTCAAATTCCTTAGGAGGTCATTCAAATTGAATGAGTGAGTCTAGCTTAACTGACTATAAGCCATGGTTCACACTCAGTTAACTACTGATCAAAACCCTAATTGACTCAACTAACCCTAACTGAATTCAAAGTGCAATAAATGACTGAGTCTCAACTGAAAGAGATCAGACACATGTCACATCTCACCAACCATCAAGAGGTAGTGCTACACTGCCTCCAATGAACCCCGATGAGGTTAACTCAAGTTGAACTGCACATCAGAAGTTGGTGGAGGCACCTCTGTTGACTCCAGTTCATTAAATAATCATTAAATAATAGATTTAAAGAGAGGACGCACCTTAACTAACTTATTTAACTGATTGTAACCACCAGTTAGCAATTAGGTGCATTAATATCACTCACATCACCCCCAGAGTGCTCCAGTTAGCCTCCCTGAATGTAGGAGAAGGCTAAGTTAGCCTCCTTGACTGAAGGTAGGTGTGGGTGATACTGGATGATGAAATTTAATTCTCCACTGATGTCAATTAATGTCAATAATACCTAGGATAGTGGTTTAACTAGGCCATTTTGACCAAAAAGAGTGTGTATGGTGGTAAATGTCTCCAAAAATCCCGCTTAAGCTATACTCAACAGGAGTAGAAAACATAAAGTTCATAAGAATGATAGGGCCCCAAAAACAATGGCCATAGGTCACCCTATACAATAATGTAACTGCTTAATATAACCAAGGAAATGGGAAAACATCATGGGAAAAATACCCTCCCTTCAAACTAAGCAGTAAATCAAGAATTGGTTCTTCTATGCAGCAGTATCCTGAGACTGTGCATGTGAACCTATGAATCCAATATAAATTAATATGTCTGTAGGCATATTCCACTTTGGAAGAAGAACAATGCAAACAACTGAATCATAAATATAAACAGTTGCACGGTGAAAACTGGACCCATGTAGAGTAGCTGAAATCATCTGAAGAGAGAGCAAAGGTTCTTGAGGATTTGAACCATGTGTGGAACACTCAAGAAACTGATATGTTGCAGCCTTGAAAAAAAAAACATGAGTGGTAAAATCAGCCCCAAATATTAGGAGCAAGTGTCCAAGCGGATGCAGAATGTCTTCCTCTTTACTAGTTCTGTGAGGAGATGAGCATGTGACCAAAGGTAGAGAAGCCCTGGGACTATGGAGAGCGAATGCTTGAGATCCATAATCTGATATAGATTTTTAAATATCTAATGAATCACATAATAAAATATCAGCAACCTCATATGAGGAAACTAACACCAAATCCCCATCAACGGTTTTGAAGAGAAAGTATGGTACTTGATTTTTCACACCGGAATTGGTGAGGGCAGCTACAAGCATGAATGGAAGCTCTTGGAATTTAAAATATGAACCAAATAATATCAGATCAGATCCAAATAAGATCATATCAGATCCAATAAGGTTCATATCATATCCAAAATTATGGTCAACTGAGACGGTGGATGCACAGTTGTCTTTTTCTTCAAAATTCTGAATTTTGGTGCATGCAATCCTGGAGGATTTTGCTGGAAGATCTAGATCATGGGGAGTGAATTGATAACTATGGTAATCTGATATTTCTTCAAAAATATCCAAGTTATCACATATTTTCACACCAGCAGAAACATTAGAGAGAAAAATAAAATTTCTCTTCACTTTCGGAAGCAATTACTGGTAAATTTTGCACAGAATTCAAAGGAAAATCACCGGTGAATGTTTGCATGGAAGTGCAGCAGTATTTTTCTTCAATATCAGAGATTTGAATGTCTTCTTCCATTTCAGAAATATGAGGAGATGAGATATGAGATATCTCATGAACTTCCAGAGCATCAGGAGAATGAGTCACTGCATGGAGACTTTCTTCAATTCGAATTGAATGTGTAGAAGATTCTGCTTCATCTTCATCTTGAACAACTTCATCAGAGACAGTAGAGGCTGAAACTTTTGAGTAAATAGCTATTTTTTTGTTGGATGTGATCTCCAAAGTGCTATTAAGATCCTCATTGTTCTTGCCAAAGGTTCTGTCCAATTTTCTCCAGAGATCCTTTGGGTATTCAACAAAACTAATAAGGTAGCGCAAACTAGGAGAAAGGGCTAGACATATTGCTCCAAAAGCTCTATCACCATCATTTAGCCAGCCATTATCATTGTCATAAGACTCTTTTCCAAGTCCAATAGACATGTCATAGATACCTCGTCTCTTTAGAGATGCAATAATCTTCAACTTCCATTCTGAATAGCTTGTGAATGGGGTGAGAAGAAGGACTGATGAGTCCATTCGAAGTTGTACCTGTTAAAACCTGCAAATCACAACAAAAGAGGAAATGGAAGGTTGAACAACCTGCACATTTTAGGATTTCATCACACCCATCATATTCAATCAAGCAATCTTGATCAACAAGTTCTTTACTTGGGGTATTAAGTGGTAAGCCTTGGCTTCTAGTGCAGTGCTAGATTTTTGATCTATTGCTCAATTTTCATGCAAGATCTGTCAAAAACCTTGTTTTTGAGAGATCTGAGCTTCGTCCCTCTGTGAGCTATGATACCATATTAATCTTGTATATTGATCTAGGAACAAAGCATCAATCTCATCAAAAATTAATCAACAAATAACTCATGAAGTGGTGTAATCGGTCTATAGGAATAGTAGTTGCTCTGTATTCACATAAATAATGAACGATTACAATTATAATGTCATGCTACAAGAATGAATGAAGAGACAATTTGAATTACTTAGGAGGTCATTCAAATTAAATGAGTGAGTCTAGCTTAACTGACTATAAGCCATGGTTCAGACTCAGTTAACCACTGATCAAAACCCTAATTGACTCAACTAACCCTAACTAAAGTCAAAGTGCAATAAATGATTGAGTCTCAACTAAAAGAGATCAGACACATATCACAGCTCACCAACCATCAAGAGGTAGCGCTACACTGACTCCAATGAACACCGATGAGGTTAACTGAAGTTGAACTGCACATTAGAAGTTGGTGGAGGCACCCTTGTTGACTCTAGTTCATTAAATAATCATTAATAATATATTTAATGAGAGGAGGCACCTTAACTGACTTGTTTAATTGATTGTAACCACTAGTTAGCAATTAGGTGCATTAATATCACTCAGATCACCCCCAGAGTGCTCTATTTAGCCTCCCCGAATGTAGGATAAGGATAAGTTAGCCTCCTTGACTGAAGGTAGGTGTGGGTGAGACTGTATTATGACATTTAATGCTCCACTGATGTCAATTAATGTCAATAATGCTTAGGCTAGTGGTTTAACTAGGTCAATTTGACCGAAAAGAGTGTGTATGGTGGTAAATATCTCCAACAGGAAGTCCATAAAATAGAGAAAGATATTATATTGCAAGGATAATAAAGTCACACCAGATGAAGACAATAGTGATGATAATTAAAGAGAAGTTATTTTGATCAAATTTGTAGAAGATGAAGATTAATAAGAAGAAAGATACATTTTATTTTTCATCAAGAAAGAATCATTAAGAGATAAGACTCATGAAGGGAAATCAGAAACATTGAATAAGTATTTTTACAATGGGGTCTATACTTCACCTTCAAAATATGATGTAGGAATTAGATCAGGTATCCTACTTGACATGAGTAACAATGAAGAAGAAAATGCAGAAGCTAACTTGGAAGGTGAATTGATTAGTGTCGTGGAAGAAATAAAGAAGTCAAGAAAGAAGAATAAGTGCATCAAGGAACAATTGTTAAAGGATGAAGAACAATTCAAAGAGGAAACGGATTTTCAAGAAACATTGGAAAAATAGACAAGTAAGAAGGAAGAGGATCTTGAAAAACAAACCTACTGCATAGTAAAGGAGGTAGCAAGGATGGAAGAGAAGAATTATGTGCTGGAAGCATTACTAGAACATACAAGAAACAAAAATGAGTGTCTACCACAAAGACTTGCAAAAAAAATATAGATATTTCTCATGTAAAGAGTGAAGCGGGTGAAATAAGAAGAGAAAAATAGTCTTTGGAAAATCAAAGTGAGTTCAAGGATGCAACATCAGATTGCACAAATCTAAAATAAAAAAAGGTTTTTTTTTTTAATAGAAATTAAGAAACGGTTTAGTAATAACACATCAATCTTGGACAATATATTAAATATCAAAATATCACCAGCAGACAAGTCAGGGCTTGGCTGTGATGGGACAACTGAAAATATCTGCGACCAAAAATGTATTTCAGATACAAATCATATGAATTTGGAAAAACAAGTCCAACCCAGGTATGATAATTCTTTCAATAATTAAATTGTTTATTGTCATACTAAAAGAAGGGTCGATACACAGAATTGTTCAAGGTGTAATTATTTTTTTCCACAATGCAAAATATTGTCATACCATTAGATCCTATGCTTGTGATGGTTTTGGGTATAAGGTTCAATATTGTCTAAGAGAAGTGAAATTTAGAAATGTGTCATATTATAACATTGACGTAAAAATATGAAGGGAAAACGAAAGAACTCCTAGATAGCATCAAAAGGCATGTGCACACATCAAAAAATGGATAAAGAAAGTTCCTTAGACATGTGTTGTTGAAATACACAATCCAAGTATTCCTAAATCCACAATTGAATGATGCCCTTCTTGATGATCTCTAAAGATGTGAGGAAAATCCTTGAATTCAACATGTCATTAGGGATTCAAAGCGAGTAATAATATATAGTGCATACAAAACAAGTTTGAAAAACCATCGCACAAAATACATTGAGTTTAGGATGTGACACATATTCAGGTTCCGATTGTATAAGTATTGACTGAAAAAAATTCATGTATGAAGAAATTTGAATGCATCATTATATAAAACTAATCATTGTGCACAAATAAAATATTTTTTCATAGTCATAATTTGTATTATGAATTTTAAGTTGTCATTACATGAAGAAAAAAGGAACTTATCTAGCTTAAAAATTTTGGATTTTTGAAGGTCAAAACATGTAGGAAGACAACTAGGCCGTAAATGGTGTACAAATAAAAAAAAGGTAAGTACATAAGGAATTGTAACAAGTGATCATTTATAAAAAATGACTCAAAAACATATTGGTTTACAAAATAAAAATATTTAGCAACTTTTCATTGAAAGACAAAGTTTTGTATCAACAACATTGTTTAATGTAGGGCACGATTCAACATCAGGAGATTGCATAGTAGAAGCAGCACTGTTGGATTCTCCTTGAATATACTACACTAGATTGTGCTCCTTTGGTTTTCCAAATTGATCCATCTATATATTAAGGATAGAAATGTCATAAGGATGTCATCTACTCACTTGCAATTGATTATACCATCCTTGTATATTAACTTATTTGGTCCTGTTGTAAGTACAACAGATTCCATGTTATTTTTACACGGGTGCCCAATTACACATGCAAAGGTAAATGACTAAAATCCTTTGTCCATTTCATGGATTTTATTTTACTTATCTTGGTTTCTGTAGTCTTCTAACTCGACAAAAAATTCCAAAATCCATGCTTGATTTGTGTGTTTCCAAGATGAGGAAAGCTAGTTTTTTTTGGAATTGTTTCAATCCTGCAACCCGTAACCCGCAAGTTGTGGGATGAAGGATGTTGTACTCATATATTTTGAATTTTCTCACCCCACATATCGCATCCCTCAAATGCAGAATTCGTGATGCGGGAAAATCTTTGATAGATATGCTTTTGTCAACTCGCATCCCGTAGACTACAGAATGCAGGATGCAGAGAGGTATGAATAAATTTTTGTTGTTTTGTGATTCCGCATCCCGCATCCCATAAATGCAAAATGTGGGTTGCGGAATGATTAATAAAATTTGAATTTTGTGTTTCAATCCTGCATCTCATATAGCTTGATCTTGACCATTGTTATTATCCTCATCCTACTATCGTAATTATTTCCCACAAATTATATATATGATGGTGTTTCTTATGATTTCTTCACAATTTTTACCACTGTAACTTGCTGTGCTATGTGAATTTACTTTGGGGTTTTTTACCAAGCAAATTTTCCACTATTCTCTCTGGTTATAGGTTATTTTTTGAGTTGCCTTTCCTAATTTGAATTGCTTAATGTTGTTTCTGTATAAATTAGTTTTAATTTATGTTTTATACGTTCAATAGAATGTGTACACCTCAAAAATGCCTCGAATTGGCACGGTGTAAAAACCTGCAAAAATACATGGTGACCAAAGACCCGAATTTTGGTGTCTTCTTTGATACCAGTGGCAGGGTTAGTGAGACCTACCAGGTAGATTGGTCCAGAATCTATTCCATTTTCGACAACGATGATCTTTCAGACTTTCAAGATGACCAACCCATTTACAAGAGAATTAGGGATTTCAGTATCCATATGATTGTTGCAAGACCTTTCATTCTCCCTTACAACAAAACGATCAGATGGATTATTGATCATGCCAATCCAAAAGATAGTTCTTTTAATAATAGCACTGGATTTCTACTTGCCAATTTTTGTTCTAAGACTTTTGTAAAAATTTATGCTCTCAAACCTTTTAGACAACTCCTTGATTCTTATTTCATCAAAGCTTCTAAGTCTAGGTATAATTTTGACCAAATGTTGAGGTTTTGGATGAATGAACCACGTAAGTTTTTTCAAAGGAAAGATGACCTCTACCCTATTGAATTGTTTAAGGAAACCTATTCCCTGCTTGCAGAAATGTTGCGCAGGCTCTACAGTCTTCCTAACTGTTCCTATTTTAAGGAAGAACGGGATTTGACTGCTCATCCTGTTATAACCACGGGCTGATCTCTCCCATGGGATTCAATCCTTTATTTAAGACTCAAAACAACCATACAATAATTTCAGAAATCTACTTCCAGGAAGGAACCTAATTTCTTCTTCTTTGCCTACATTGTTGGCTTCTTTTCATGAGTTCCATTATCCTAATTTGGGATGGAGCTAGGTACTACCAGCTCCCCCTGTACACATTTACCATGCAGAGCTGTGGGACACCAGCCATGTCATCATATTTTATGACATTGGTGAGAACTTCCTCAACTAAGTCTATTTCTTAATTTTCAAGAAGGAAGCTCATGCTTTCTCCCTTGAAGCCAAAACCCTTATAGCTACAATGGGGGATTGGTATGTCGATGAATCATTCACATACATAAGAGCCTTTGGCAGCAATGTTGCTCATATGCTACCAAGGTTTGCACCTAACTTATTGGTTCTTAAAGAAATACCATTTCAGACAGTGACCAAAGGAATATGCAAGAAGTGTGCAACACCCAAAATAAAATTTTTGCATACCAACCAGGCTCTTGGATTTTTCAATATACCAACTTCCACCTAGGCATCAAAACTCTTCAATCACATAATTTTGCTAAAGCTAGGTTTTTCCAGTAAGAGACAACATGATCCCAAGGGGATTGTCAATTTCCACCTTAAACAGAATCATTTCAATGTAGGATACACTCATGAAGAAGTCCCAGATGAATTCATTTATCAAGGATTTGATACTTTCTCTCAGGTTTTGGATAGGGATAAAATTAAAGAAGAGAGGAGTCAAATCCTACTATATGAAAAGGAAGTTAGAGATAGGGTCTGACACTACAGGGCGATGAAATTAGATATTCAAGAAAAGATGATAAGAGACAGAGAAGAAAAGAAGGCCCAAGCAGAAACAAAAGAGGATCAAGAAGCCAAAGACCCTTCCACAGCAACAAGTTCAGCCACACATAAAGGTAAAAGTCACATGGAAGACATTCCACAGGAATCTATTAATCAGCAAGTTAAAGTGTTAATATAGAATTCAGAGCAAATTAAGCAGAAGCTAACCAGGATGACTTCAGCATTGGACACTCAAGAAATTGCGACTTCTCAACCAGATGAAACTACATAGGTAACTACTATTATTGATAAAACTCAATCTAAACAAACTCAGGTTGAGAATAAGCCACTCAAGGAATTGAAGGTTCAAGTTTCATCATTCCCTGCTTCTACTATAGATTTGACCAATTCATAAGAGGAGGATAAAACACTTTCCCCTGTGTCTGAGGAAGCTTGAAATGGTAATAAATTGCAGAAGTTCATGAATGTGTTTGGTGGAAGAAATGGGAGATATTCATCAGATCGCGCCCAAAATTACAATCTTCTTCTCAGCAGTGTCCATCATCTTTAGCTTTACTCATTAAATTTGCATAGTGATCTAGGGACTAAACACAAGTCTCATCAAAGATTAATAACAAATAACTCATGAACATGGTGTAATTAGGCTACGGAATGAGTAGCCACTCTGTATATTCATAGAAAGAATGAATAATTGCATTTACAATGACATGCTACAGGAATGAATGAATGAGCAATTTGAATCCTCAAGGAGGTCATTCGAATTGAATGAGTGAGTCTAGCTTAATTGACTGTAAGCCATAGTCCACACTCAGTTAACCACTGATCAAAAACCTAATTGACTCAACTAACCCTAACTGAAGTTGAAGTGCAATAAATGACTGAGTCTCAATTGAAATAGATCAGACACATGTCATAGCTCACCAACCATTAAGAGGTAACGCTATACTAACTCTAATGAACCCCCATGAGGTTAACTGAAGTTGAACTACACATCAGAAGTTGGTGAAGGCACCCCTGTTGACTCCAGTTTACTGAATAATCATTAAATAATATATTTAATGAGAGGAGGTGCCTTAACTAACCTGTTTAACTAATTGTAACCACAAGTTAGCAATCAGGTGCATTAATATCGCTTAGATCACCCCCATAGTGTTCCAGTTAGCCTCCCCGGATGTAGGAGAAGGATAAGTTAGCCTCCTTGACTGAAGGTAGGTGAGGGTGAGACTGGATTATGACATTTAATGCTCCATTGATGTCAATTAATGTCAATAATACTTAGGATAAAGGTTTAACTAGGCCAATTTGACCAAAAAGAGTGTGTATGGTGGTAAATGTCTCCAACACCCCCCCTTAAGCTATACTCAGGAGGATTAGAAAACATAAGTGAATAAGAATGGTAGGGCCCCAGCAACAAAGACCATAGGTCACCCTGTACAATAACGTAACTGCTTAATATAACCAAGGAAACGGGGAAAACCTCATGGGAAAAATACCCCCCCTAAAACTAAGCAGTAAATCAAGAATTGGTTCTTTTATGCAGCAACATCCTGAGACTGTGCATGTGAACCTATGAATCCAAACTAAATGAATATGTCTAGAGGAATCTTCCACTTTGGAAGAAGAACAATGCACTCAACTGAATAAAAAATATAAACAGTCACACGGTGAAAATTAGACCCATGTAGAGTAGCTGAAATTATCTGAAGAGAGATCAAAGGTTCTTGAGGATTCGAACCATGTGTGGAACACTCAAGAAACTGATATTTTTCAGCCTTGAACAGAAAACCATGAGTGGTAAAATCAGCCCCAATTTTTAGGAGCAAGTGTCCAAGCGGATGTAGAATGTCTTCCTCTTTACTAGTTCTGTGAGGAGATGAGCATGTGACAAAATGTAGAGAATCCCTGGGACTGTGGAGAGCGAATTATTGAGCTCCATAATATGATATAGATTCTGAAGTATCTAATGAATCACATAATAAAATATCAGCAATGTGATAAGAGGAAACCAACACCAAATCCCCATCAGCAGTTTTGAAAAGAAAGAGCGGTACTTGATTTTTCAGACTGGAATTGGTGAGAGAAGCTACAAGCATGACTGAAATCTCTTGGATTTTAAAATATGAACCAAATAATATCAGATCAGAAATTAAATCAGATCTAAATAAGTTCACAACATATCCAAAACTGTGAAATGAAATGAAATCCCCAGCAGCAGCTTTGTAGGAGACTTGCGGTACTTGTTTCTTCACACTGTTGATGAGAACATCTACAAGAAGTACTGAAGGTTTATGAACCTGAAATTTTGAACCAAGAAATATCAGATCAGATCCAAATATTATCATATCATATCCAATAAGGTTCATATCAGATCCAAAATTATGGTCAACTGAGACGGTGGATGCACAATTGTCTTTTTCTTCAAAATTCTGAATTTTGGTACATGCAATCCTGCAGGAATTTGCTGGAAGATGTAGATCACGGGGAGTGAATGTGTCACTCTTATAATATGATATTTATTCCAAAATATCTAATTTTTTACATATTTTCACACAAGAAACAACATTAGAGGAAGAAAAATCAAATTTCTCTTCACTTTCGGAAGCAATTACTGGTAAATTTTGCACAGAATTCAAAGGAAAATCTCCGGTGAATGTTTACATGGCGTGCAAAAGTATTTTTATTCAATATCAGAGATTCAAATGGCTTCTCCTATTTCATCAATATGAGGATATTATATATTAGATATATCATGAACTTCGGGCGCATCAGGAGAAGGAGTCACTGCATGGAGACTTTCTTCAATTCGAATTGAATGTGTAGAAGATTCTGCTTCATCTTCATCTTGAACAACTTCATCAGAGAGAGTAGAGGCTGAGAATTTTGAGTAAATAACTCTTGTGGTGCTGGATGTGATCTCCAAAGTGCTATTATGATCCTCATTGTGCTTTCCAAATGTTTTATCGAATTTTGTCCGAAGATCCTTTGGGTATTCAGCAGAACCAATAAGGTAGTGCAAGCTAGGAGAAAGGGATAGGAATATTTCTCCAAAAGCTCTATCACTGTCATTTATATAGTCATTCTCATTCTCATAAGACTCTTTTCCAAGTCCAATAGACACCTCATCTCTTCAGAGATGCAACCATCTTCAACGTCCATTCTGAATAGCTTGTGAATGGTGTGAGAAGAGGGACTGATGAGTCCATTCAAAGTTGTACTTGTTAAAACCTGCAAATCACAACAAAAGGGACACCATAAGGTCATATATCCTACACATTTTAGGATTTCACCACACCCATCATAGTCAATCAAGCAAGCTTGATCAACAAGTTCTTTACTTGGGGTATTAAGTGGTAAGCCTTCGCTTCTGGTGTAGTGTTGGATTTTTGAGCTATTGCTCAATTTTCATGCAGAAATCTATGAAAAAACTTGTTTTTGAGAGATATGAGCTTTGTCCTACCATGAGCTCTGAGACCATATTAAACTTGCACAGTGTTCTAGGGACTAAAGACAAGTCTCATAAAATATTAATAACAAATAACTCATGAAAATGGTGTAATCAGGCTACGAAATGAGTAGCCGCTTTGTATATTCACAGAAAGAATGAATAATTACATTTGCAATGACATGATACAGGCATGCATGAATGACCAATTCGAATCCTCAAGGAGGTCATTCGAATTGAATGAGTTAGTCTATCTTAACTGACTGTAAGCCATAGTCCACACTCAGTTAACCATTAATCAAAACCCTAATTGACTCAACTAACCCTAACTAAAGTTGAAGTGTAATAAATGACTGAGTCTCAACTGAAAGATATTAGACACATGTCGTAGCTCACCAACCATCAAGAGGTAGTGCTACACTTACTCCAATTAACCCCGATGAGGTTAACTGAAGTTGAGCTGCACATTAGAAGTTGGTGGAGGTGCCCCTGTTGACTCCAGTTCATTAAATAATCATTAAATAATATATTTAATGAGAGGAGGGACATTAACTGACCTGCGTAACTGATTATAACCACCAGCTAGCAATTAGGTACATTAATATCACTCAGATCACCCCCGAAGTGCTCCAGTTAGCCTCCCCGAATGTAGGAGAAGGCTAAGTTAGCCTCCTTGACAGAAGGTAGGCATGGGTGAGACTGGATGATGACATTTAATGCTCCACTAATGTCAATTAATGTCAATAGTACTTAGGATAGTGGTTTAACTAGGGCAATTTGACCAAAAAGAGTGTGTATGGTGGTAAATGTATCCAACACTCCTCTTATTGATCCTAGACTTATATTCCTTTTCTACCGGTTCTACCATGACACCCCTGATTTCTCGGCTATATCACGATGCCACATGTCTACCTCATTCTATTACACATGTCTCTATACAAATGCTTATTCCACTATCCACTATATCTCCAGTCTTTAAGGTTCCACTTCATATTCCTTCTTTTAGTTCGATACCATCTCCTGTTCATGAGAAATCCTCAATACTTTCATCATCATCACTTCGAGCTATCACCATGCAAGTTTCATTCATTGAGACTTTTGTTCTAGATAATCCTTCAACTCCTGAAGTGACTGTTATCTAGAGTGGTACTTCCTCTTTACTCACCTCTCATATTATTATTCCCATGCCTTCTTAGACTATGACTCAAATCTCCTCTTTGATATCTACAGGTATTTATGTGCCCCCCATTGATGAGATAAGAGATGAATTCAATGAAGACTTTGTAATATATCTGGGTGAGTATTATTATTGCAAATATGATAAATTAATGGTTAAGAGAGGAAAAAAAAGGAGTAGAAATCAAAGTGACGTGGATACGTATCTTTCAAATGAAATTGTATGGAATCAATTATCTGGTGATCCATAGGTGGATTCTATAGATGTTGCTTTTGTCCTAGGGGATTTTATAGGTGCTAACTTTGATGTTTTCAATACTCTAAATAGGGAATTCGATAAGAAGAAGGAAGAAATTATCAAATTAAAGGAGGAACTAGAACAGGTCAGAAGACAAGATGAGGACCAAATTACTAATTTGGTAAAGATATCTGATGACATGTATAATGAATTACAGGTAAAAAATGCTTCTCTTCAAGATGAGTTACAGAAAGAGAAGACTACCAATGCTACTTTGGCACAAAAGGTAGTTTTGTTGGAAAAATAGTATGAAGATGCAACTGCAAGTGCAAATTCATCTTCATTTTCGAAGTTTTCTTAGGAGGAATTCAAGGAGATGGATCTCCAAACCAATAGGGATCATCATGATTTAATTAGTGAGCTATTTAAATTTTTGGATAACATTTTTGAAACTCATGTAACTTTTGATAAAATGTCTTTTTCTTTAGAAGATCTGGTTGAAAAAAGGAAACAAGCTTCAAAAGCACATGATTAAGTTACAGACTGGAAAAGATATATGAAAGACAATCCAGACAACATTACCATTCTCAACAACTTCCAATTAAAGAAAATTAGGACTATCCTGTGATCATGGGAGGATCTAGGTGAAACAGTTGTTGACACTATCAAGAAGGCACAAGCCATTTGTGGGAGGAGATGGTACGCTACAGATAATCTCATGGATGATATATATTTTCATGCAATGGTACTCATTGACAGGGCATGTCCACCAGGGTTAATTATTGAACATGTTGAGAAACGAAGAGATGAAGCAGAAGAGAATATCAAGGAGCTTTATCATGTTAGTATAGATGATGTGGATTGGTTAATAAAATGACCATTTGCAGTTGAAGGGAAAATCCACATCTATATTCATTTTTGGCATAATCTAGCTAAAAATGAAATAGAAGATCACAAGCGCAATGCCCAACTTGGCATTGTATCCTCTAGCTATCCTGATATTGAGGAATTGTTAGGAATATGGAAAATATGGAGGGATTTTCTAGGATATTAGTTTTGTTTAGATTCTTTGATCCCCTCTTGAGGGAAATTCATTCTTTTGTAATAATTATTTAAGAGGTAGTTTTCGAATGTTTTAGAGGATTTTTGGAGAAGAAAAGATTGATACAAGAGACTAAAAAACACCTCTATTTTCCTGAGGTTTATGTAATTTATTGCTAAACTTTGAATTAATGCAGTATTGTTATTTCATATCTCTTGTCAATGAACTGATTGAGTTTCTTTGACAGATCTCATTTTTTCTTGTTTCGAATGGCCAGATGATGCTGTGGTTTACTTGCAATTGATAAATGTGTTTATTCATAACCTAGATATCTCTTTCTTACTGATTAATGTATTGATAAAGATTTAAGGAATTTATGCTTTTAACTATATTTATCTATTTTTGCAAGTGATTGTATAGTGAAAATTTATAGCAAGAAATGTTGGTTTTTCAACTGACATGTGCTATGCAGGTTGAATCTGAATGATATAATATTAGGTTGCTGTCAATTGATTTTTATTAATTAGTTGTAAGCTAGGTGATAATTTCTTAATCTAATTTATGTTTTTGTTGATTAGGTGAAGTTAATTGTTTGTTTTTCACCTCAGGTTCACCTACAAATCAATTCAATATACTCTTTAAATAGCCTAGATTTAGATTATGTTTCCTTTTACTAGTTAGATCCGTGTTTCCTTTTTCTTACATCACCCACCTGGTTTTTCAACCTGGAAAATAGATCCTCTCTGGATCAAACTCTCAAAAGCCAGTAGAGGCTATTGAAATATCCATGGGAGATCACTACCTTAAACAGCTTGAAGATAAATAAATACTTGCGTGGGATTGCTTGAAGCCTTTAGCTAGGTTTCCTTCCTGTGTTTCAAGTCTTAGACACCCTTTTTAGCCACATTCATAGCCGAGGATTCAACAAATGGCGCTAGAAGGAGGGTGAACACATCATGCCTAAACAAAAAACACAAACATCTCCTACAACAAGAGATCTGATTATCACTCGTAGGCATGCCCACACGTATACATTAGGGGAATAAATAGCACAAGGTTCAGACACCATCCCAACTAACCCTGGACAAGAAAAGAGTACCCCAACAAACATATATGTTCTTGGATCACCTACTCTAGGACCCATCATAGTTGAACAACTATTGAAGGGTAACTATGATAACGTTACAGATATTCGAAGATGATTCAATGAAGAAATTCCAACCTAGAATATTCCCCAAGACAATAATCAAAGCAATCCTAACTCAAGTGACCCAAACATTGAAATACGTCACAACCTTGTCAGCAAACCATTTACCCCTGGGTTAGATCTAGATTCATTTTTTAAGGATTCAACCACTCCTCGACACAACATCCGAGTAGGAGGACCACCCCGATCTCCTCCCTTCTCTCCATCCTCTTCAAAGGAATCGTCATATTTTGGATCTTCGCGCCTCATCTGAGGAATATATTCCCATGGCTGATGAACGACCTAACAGGCCTTGGTTGTATGGATATGATGTGTCTATTTTAGGCAATCAACATAGGTTGCCTAATAACCCTGAGAAGTGGCTTCCAAAATTTAATCCAGATGAAAAAATCCTTATGGAAACCACATCAAATCTTTTATGTAGGCCATCAGACTTAATATATGAAGACATGGTTTCCAATCTATTCCCTTACACTTTTGAGGGAAACGATTCTACCTAGTATTTTTCCTTAGAATCTAGTTCCATCCCATCATGGGATGTGTTTTTTGAACTCTTCACTCAAACAACTGGGAATGACAAGGACCTAGAGGAGTCAGCCATAGAGCTTTCTTCCATGACTAAGGGTAAAGAAAGGGTCAAAGATTACAATCATCGGTTTTCATATTTAAAGAATAGGATTCCAAGTACAGTACTTTCTATTGAGGAGTTACTCGTAGCATACTATATTAAGGGTCTCCTAACCCAAATAGCCATGTGGGTTAAAAGGGCTCATAAGGAGTCCTTGCAAGACACCCTCTTTGAAGCAATACAAGTCGAAAGGGACATGTTCTATCTTAAGGAAAATCCTGACACATCATCTGAACAAGCGTCTACCTCACACAAGAAAAGTTTCAGTTCTCCTAAACCTACTGCTACCAGTCAAGATATGTTCAACATGAGTGAAGTGAAGAAGCTCCTTCAAAGAGTCTCTAATGAGATGGTGGATCTCAAGAAAACAAACAATGAAAATCAGTCCAACAATACGGGATTTAGTAGGCCACCTTTTAGGAGACCCAACCAACCTCCTCAATATCCACCACCTCCAAATACTAGCGAGCGATTCACCTCAGAAGAAATATTTTCTTTCTTGAAATACTTATCTCTAGGAACACCAAACATCCCTGAATCCTCTAAAGATCAGTCCACTCAAGATTCACAATCTCCCAAAAATCAAGAGGAAGATGACCAGCAGGTCAGCATTGTGAGTTTCTTTTCAGAAGAAGACGAAGAAGAACCTGAAACAGTTGTCAACATAAAACACACTCACAATACTAGATATAAAGGGATACCTACGCAGGAATCACCACCTACGACACAGGATCCCAGCAAAGGTAAAACTAAAGCTTAGAAAGACACTCTCATTCCTGAGCCAGAATAAAATCTGGCCGAGGATCTAAAGAGAGTCAAGGAAAACATATCTTTATTCAACCTTTTCAAAATCCCTTCCATAAGGGATTCCTTTCCAAAAAAAATGATAATAAAACAACCTATAGAATCTCAGAATAATAATCTTGACTCTTCTCCCTGACCAAACCACCCAAATCCTAGAAGCAAGGGCACTCCACCCTTTTTCTTTACTTTTGAATTTTTCAACAAGAATGTACATAACGGCATGGTATACTCAGGTGATTCATCTAATGTCATACCTCTTTCTGTATGTAAAAAGTTGAATGCTACATGGGAAGCTTGTCCTATTCAAATTATACAATTAGATGGATCCAAAGTTAAAGTTGTAGGAAGACTGAGGAATGTTATGCTCATATTATTTGCAGATCCCCGAATTCATCAGAATATTGATATTGTCATTGCAGATATCCCAGAGACTTACAGTATGTGGTTAAGTCAAGATTGGTCAAAAAAATTGAAAGGTTACTTTGCTACTGATTGGTCTCACCTGTGGTTACCTGTTAACGAGTGGCTTAACAAACTCAAGGTTGACAGAGAACCATTCATGAAACAAAGTGTAACTGATCTCGATGGTTCCAATGAATTTGTCTCCTTTTTTTATAATCAAATTGAACATTTTACATTTGATACTTTCTTTGCAGACCTAGCTGCTAATGTTTCACCAGGAGAGAATGTGCAGAAATAGTCTCAGATAACTCATCTTAATTCTGTTCCATTCTCCAGCACTATTGTACACAATGTTTATAATGTAAATACTAACTTCAGAATTGACCCTGTCATTTGGAATTTGTTTTTTGATGGCTCTAGTTATAAAGATGGAATAGGTACAGAATGCGTCATTATTGATCCAAAGGGGATCAAAGCAATGATTGCATGGATATTGGAGTTTGAATGTGACAACAACGTAGTTGAGTACGAGGAATTAGTCCAAGGACATTGAATGGGAGCGAAAGCAATTGAATGCGTAGGAGACTCTGAACTCATAGTAAAACAGGTACTGAATCAAATACAATGTTTATCTCCACGGTTATTCAATTATCAAATATTGATCAGAGATATGACTAATTGCTTTTCAACATTTAATATCAAATCTGTTCCTAGATCACAGAACTTCGACGCTGATCTGTTAGCCAATACTGCATCTAGACTAATCTCGCCTGAATGTTTGTATCCACAAACTTTCTCTATTGAATTGATGTACATACCTTATATACTAGACAATGTCACAAATTGGAAAGTGTTCAATGATGACCAGAAAATACTAGACTTCCTTTCAGCCCAAAACACCTTTGAAGGTATGGCTATTGATGAAGTTGATCATGAAAAGTCTCTATCTGACCCTTCCAATATCATCCCCAAGTATGTCATCAGTTTAGAAAAGTTTTATGACTTACAAGATAATTTTAGACAGACCACCAACTGTAAGACCCCGAGCTCGACCCTGAATTACACACTTGTTAATATGGGAACAGAGCAAGAACCCCGCTTTATCAATCTTGGAATTCATTGTTCCGATGATGAAAGAATAAGTTTTATTAAACTATGAAGGTAATTTAAAGATGTGTTTGTCTGGACATATAATGAACTTGGGACTTTAGACACTAGTTTCATGCACCATAACATCACGATGAAACCTGAGGTAAAACCATATCAACAGAAATTGAGGAAAATGCACCCTAGTTTAGAGCCTTCTGTCAAGAAAGAGCTCAATAAGCTACTCTCGACCAGGATCATATTTCCCGTTAGACACACGTAGTGGATTTCTAACCAAGTACTTGTTCAAAATAAGATTGGGGAAATCAGACTCTGTGTAGACCTCAGAAACCTGAATCGGTCCTTTGAGAAAGAAAATTATCCTATTCCTCCAATAGAGAAGATTTTGCAGAAAGTAGCCAGATCTGAGATTCTCCCATTGTTAGATGGTTTTTTAGGTTACAACTAAGTCCTGGTTGGCTCTGATGATCAACTTAACACAACCTTCCAAACTCCTTGGGGAACATTCGCATACAGACGAATGTTGTTTGGACTAATAAACATAGTAGCCACATTCTAGAGAGCTATGGACATAGCTTTCAGGGGCTTAATCCATAATTGTGTCATTGTATACTTAGATGATGTAACAATTTACTCTAAAAATGACAAGATCATTTATTTGCTATGAAACATGTATTCGAAAGATGCAGGAAGTTTGGGATTTCCCTCAATCCCGCAAAGTCTATATTCGCTGTGACGGAAGGTAAGTTTTTGGGTTTGATTGTCTCAAAAGAAGGTATAATCAATGATCCAGAGCATGCTGAAGCAATCTACAAGATCGGCTTCCCTAAATCCCAAAAGGCAATGCAGTCATTATTGGGTAAGATTAATTTCATCAGTATATTTGTTCCAAAATTTTCCCAGGTCGTCAAACCCCTACAATTTTTAGTTAAAAGGGATGTACCATTTAAGTGGTTCGATGAACAGAAGAATGTGTTTAATGAAATCAGGAGAGCTATAGCAGAAGCGCCTACTCTTATGTCTCCAGATTTCAGTAAACATTTCATACATTATACTTTTGGTATTGATTTTTCTTATGCAGCTGTCCTAACACAGAAAAATGATGAGGACGTTAAGATCCCCATTTATTTCATGAGTTTGACATTTAAAGGAGTTGAACTCAACTATTCCCAATTTGTCAAATAGGCCTACATGGTGTATACATCAGTAAAACATTACAAGCCTTATCTTTTGAAGTCAAGGACCAAGGTGATTGTCCCATATGCGGCCATTCACAATGTCTTCGTCCAAAAGGAGTTGGGAGAAAAAAGAGCTCACTGGATGACGACTCTACAAGAATATGATATGGATATCAAACCTGTGAAGATGGTTAGAGGACAAGGGTAGTGTCAACTCACTTCCCAGTCAAATGATCCTGAAGATTAGCGCATCGATTGGGAACAGGAAGAGGCTATACCTACAAGTTTTGTTAATGCAATCGAAACAATGACATCTGAATGGTATGATCACATCAAGTTCTTTCTTCATAATGGGTTTTCTCCACAAACCATTGATCCTAAGAAACGTAGAGCATTAAGGATGAAATAAGCCCCTTATCAACTTATTGATAATGTTCTGTTTAGAAAGAATTATGATGGATTTTTTCTTAGATGCCTAGAAAAGGACTAGACTAACAAGCTCCTTTTTCAATTTCATGCAGGGCCTGTAGGTGGACATTTCTCAAGTGATACAACGGATCACAAAATCATCTGGGTAGGATACTATTGGCCTACCCTGTTTAGAGATTCCCATGCATATGTACGGAGATGTGAGCCTTTCCAGAAATGCACTGGAAAATTCAAGAAAGTTGCCTTCCCTTTGCATCCAGTAGCAGTCCAATTCCCATTTCAGCAGTAGGGATTGGATTTCATCGAACCTATCAGCCCTGTATATTCTTTACAACACAAACAGATTTTGAAAACCACTGATTATTTCACCAATTGGATTGAAGTAGTCCCTCTAAGACTGTGTAACACAAACCAAGTAATTTCTTTTCTTTAAAACCACCAGGTTTGGCACCCCCGAGTATCTCGTTTTTTATAATGCGTCATATTTCCAATCCATTGACCTGACTAGCTATGCCCTTAAGAGAGGGATCAAGCTTAAATTTTTTGCTAATTACTATCCTCGAGGCAATGGACTTGCAGAATCTTCCAAAAAAAATTGATAAACATCCTGAAAAAGGCAGTGTTTTTGCATGATAGAAATCAGCATACCTAACTCTATAATTCTCTTTGGGTAGATCGAATCACTCCAAAGGCAGCCATTGGTAACTGCCCTTATTTCCTAGTTTATGGTAAGGAAGCAGTCCTACCAGCTAATCCCACCATCCCTTCATTGCAGTTGGCCCAATCCATCCGATAGGATGATTCTTCTCCATTACAGCAGAGGATTGATTCTTTGCTCAAGATAGAGGAAGATAGAGAAAGAGACAAGAACAAATTCTACCAACATCAATAGTTGGTGAAAAAATGGTTCAATGAGAAGTCCTCGTATGATAGATACTTTTCGGTGGGAGATTTAGTATTAATATGGGACAAGAAACACAAAGAAAACAAGGAGTATACCAAGTTCCAAATCCTTTGGCTGGGACCATTCATTATTACAAAAAAGATTGGTCCTAGCACTGTTCGGTTACAGGAGTCATTGACACCTATCTAGTGAATGTTTTCCTACTTAAAAAGTATTTTGTTTGAAAAGATTCTTCAACCCTGTACATAGGTTTGGTGTGTTATTTTATTTTCCTATTTTTTTAGTGTTTGCTTGATATTAGTATACTTTTGGTAATCTCTACACATCTGGCAATGATGGGCAATTAGTCTTTCTCAATATTTAATACTCTTAACCTAAGAAAATTGTCAGTTTCCATCTTCCCTAACTTGTATTAGGATTTGTTATATGTGAATCGAAACCAATCATTGCAGGGCTTTAGATTGATGTACTGTCATCCCTATCAGTATATTCTATATTCCTTACTCTCGTGATGAAAGTGATGGAAGAAAATGTTCATCTTGTCTAAGGTCTCATTAGAGCACTGCAACATACCTTTATAACCTGGTCAGTCTTACTCTTTTGGAATTCAATCATGGCCATATGCAAAATAATTTCATTATGTGGATTGCAAGATGAGGGGTCTCATCACGAGCCAACTCATTAGGTTCATAGGTTCTTACTGGAATGGCATCTTTACCCTATGACTTGCGCAGGTGGCTTTTAGTTTTCTTGAAGATGGGAGATCCCATCACAGGTCGACTCATTCATGATCTGTAAATCATTGGTGAGTAGCGCTATCATCATGTGGATACCAAGCCATGGTAGCGTCTTGCAATCCATATCCAAATAAAACCCTAGTTTTTCCCAAAGAGAAAATTATTGTACATAAGGACGAGGACGTCTTATCCAAATCCAGGCTTACTATGATCATGGACTTGATTTCGGACTGAAATTATCATTAGATGGTTTCCAAGCCATGATAGTTTCTTTCAGCCATACTGCTGGAAGACAAGAGGTCTCCTTATCGAGCTGGCTTGTTCAGTTTCCAGGTCAGTTTTTTGAATGTCACTGATCACCAGAGCATGGGTCAGTGGTCCTATGTCAATAGACTCTTGTTATTTCAAAAAAAAAGCATGGCACTGATCACCAGAGCATGGGTCAGTGGTCCTATGTCAATAGACTCTTGTTATTTCAAAAAAAAAGCTTCTAGTTTTAGTGTCCTATGTGCAAAGATCCAAAATTGTTAAGGTCTGATCCCAGGTTCAAATTGAACTACGTGCCTATGTTAGCCTTACTCCAAGTGGTCCTTATCCTTCCCGCCATCTGAATCAGAGTCGCATTATCCTTAAAACAACCGTGGGTGGAAATGCATTAATCACTCTTTGATAACCCTTTGTTGGTTGCACTATTATATTCACATTTCTTGTAATCCAAGTTGATCATTTCTCTACTAACATATTTAATTGGAAAAGGTTATTGTTTTGCAGAGATAACTAGTTCTTCCAGCCAGTCGCCATTTGTTGTAAGTACAACAGATCCGATGTTATTTTTACATGGGAGCTCAATTACACATGCAAAGGTAAATGATTAAAATCCTTTGTCCATTCCATGGCTTATATTTTACCTATCTTGGTTTCTATAGTCTTCTAACTCGACCAAAACTTCCAAAATCCATGCTTGATTTGTGTGTTTCCAAGATGCAGAAAGCTAGTTTTGTTTGGAATTATTTCAATCGCGCACCCTACACCCTGCAACCCGCAAGTTGTGGTGAATTTTCTCACCTTGCAACCTACATCCCACAAATGCAAAATGTGGGATGCGGAATTTTTTTTCAAAGATATGCTTTGGTCAACCCACAAACCCCATCTCGCAGAAGTGTAGAATGCGGGGCGCGGGGTGTTGTTTGTTATCATGTTGTTCGATTTGTGTATTCCTGCATCTCACATCCCGCAAACCGTAGAATCTGGGATGTGAAGAGGTTTGAGTAAAGTTTTGTTGTTTTGCGATTCTGCATCTTGCATCCTGCAAATGCGGAATGCGGGTTGCAAAACGATTAATAAACTTTGAATTTTCTGTTTCAATCCCGCATCCCACAGATCTTGATCTTGACCATTATTCTTATCCTCATCCTACGGTCTTGATTATTTCCCGCAAATTATATATATGAAGGTCTTTTTGATGATTTCTTCACCATTTTTACGACTGTAACTTGCTATGCTACATGAATTTAATTTTGGGTTTTTACCAAGCAACTTTTCCACTATTCGCTCTAGTCACAAGTTAGTTTTCGAGTCATCTTTCCTAATTTGCATTGGTTACTGTTGTTCTAGTATAAATTAGTTTTAATTTCTTGTTTATGCATTCAATGCAACATGTCAACCTTAAAAATGCCTCGAATTACCCAGTGTAAAAAACTACAGAAAGGCATGTTGACCAAAGAACTGGATTTCAGTGTCTTCTCTGATACCAGTGGTAGGGTTAGTGAGACCTAACAGTTATATTGGTCTAGAATCTATTCTGTTTTCGACAACGATGATCTTTCAGACTTTCAAGATGACCAACCCATTTACAAAAGAATTAGGGACTCTGGTATCCATATGATTACTCCAAGACCTCTTGTTCTCCCTTACAACGATGTGGTCAGATGGATTATTGATAATGCCAATTCAAAAGATCATTCTTTTAATATTAGCACTGGATTGCTAATTGTCAATTTTCGTTCTAAGAATTTTGTAAAAATTTATGCTCAGAAACCTTTTAGACAACTCCTTAATGCTGATTTCATCAAAGATGCTAAGTCCAGGTATAATTTTGACCAAATGTTGAAGTCTTGGATGAATGAACCGCGCAATTTTTATCAGAGGAAAGATGACCTCTACCCTATTGAATGGTTTACGAAATCCTATTCCCTGCTTGCAGCAATGTTGTGCGAGATCTATGGTCTCCCTAACTATTCCTATTTTAAGGAAGAATGGGATCCAGTTTCCCATCATGTTATTACCACGGGCGAATCTCTCCCATGGGCTTCAATCCTTTGTTTAGAACTCAAAATATCAATACAATAATTTCCGAAAGCCACTACAAGGAAGAAACCTAATTTCTTCTTCTTTGCCTACAGTTTTGACATATTTTGCGTTGATTTTCATTATCCTAATTTGGGATGGAGCTGGGTACTACCAGCCCCTCCTGTACACATTTACCATGCGGAGCTATGGGACACCAACTATGTAATCAGATTTTATGACATTTGTTAGAACTTCCTCAACCGAGTCTATTTCTTAATTTTCAAGAAGGAAGCTCCTGCTTTCTCCCCTGAAGCCAAAACCCTTATAGCTACAATGGGGGATTGGTATGTGAGTGAATCATTTGCATACATCAGAGTCTTCGGTAGCAATCTTGGTCATATGCTACCAAGGGTTGTACCTGACAAATTGGTTCTTGAAGAAATATCATTTCAGATAGTGACCAAAGGAATATATAAGAAGCGTGCCATGCCCAAATGAAAACTCTGGCCCAAGTTTCCTCAGACTCTTGGATCCTTGAGTATACCAACCTCCACCTAGGCATCAGAACTCAGTTATCACATAGTTTCGCTCAAGCTAGGTTTTGCGAGTAAGAGACAACATGATCCCAAGGGGGTTGTTGATTTCCACCTTAACCAGAATCATTTCAAAGCGAAATACACTCATGAAGAAGTGCCATATGACTTCATTTATCAAGGAGTGGATACTTTCTCTGAGGTTTTGGCGAGGGCTAAAAGTAAAGAAGAGCAAAGTCAAATCCTGGTATATCAAAAAGAAGTCAGATACAGGGTCCGACACTACACGGCAATGGAATTAGATATTCAAGAAAATATTATAAGAGATAGAGAAGAAAAGGAGGCCCAAGCGGCAACAAAAGAGGTTCAAGCAGCCAAAGACCCTTCCACAACAACAACTTTAGCCACAGATAAAGGTAAAAGTCCCATGGAAGACATTCCATGGGCATCTGTTTATCAGCAGGTTAAAGCCTTAATACATACTTTAGAACAAATTAATCAGAAGCCGATGAGGATGACCTCAGGATTGGACACTTAAGAAATTGCGACTTCTCAACTAGCTGAAGCTACTTAGGTAACTATTGTTGTTGATAAAAATCAATCTGAACAAACTTAGGTTGAGAAGAAGCCACTCAAGGAATTGAAGGTTCAAGTTTCATCATTCTCTGCTTCTACTATAGATTTGACCAATTCAGAAGATGAGGATGAAAGACTTTCCCCCGCGTCTCTCACTGAGGAAGCTGGAAATGGTAATAAATTGCAGGAGTTCATGAATGTGTTTAGTGGCAGCAATGGGAGACCTTCATCAACTCTCACAAAATTACAATCTTCTTCTTAGTCGTGTCCACCATCTTCGTCTTTACTCCTCTCATCGATCCTAGCCTTATCTTCCTTACCTACTGGTTCTACCATGACACCCCTGATGTCTAGCTATATCATGATGCCACATGTCTAGCTCATTCTATTACACCTGTCTCTCTACAAATGCCTATTCCACCATCCACTATATCTCGAGTCTTAAAGGTTCCACTGCATATTCCTTCTTTTAGTTCAATACCATCTCCTGTTCTTTTAGTTTCGTTTGCTTGGTAGAGCCAAGGCAAGTGATTTCTTTTGACTGAGACCAAAAGTTCCTCAACAAGTCACAAAGCACTTAACCCCAAAAAAAAATGTTGCAAAACATTTCATCCATTTTAAACCACATGAAAATGATCACTAACAATAACCACAAAAGTTATAATCCTCTCTTTATGCAATTTTCTGATGAGATGATGAGACTAGTGGCGTGGCTTTGTTGGACACATAAGAAACAAACTTGTAGGACACCGAATAAACCAACGTAGCCGACGTCAACATGATAAAACAATTCATTTCAGTACATCACAGTTGTTTTCCTCCAAGTGCACATAGTTGGATGCACAAAAAAAAAAATTTCATGACTCTCTTATCTTTTGATCAGCATAATGTCATGCGCCAATATGCTTTACTTTTTATATTCCCGTCCATAAAAGTATGTCCGAGTTTAGGTTCCAAACATTTTTAAGGGTTGTATATACAAAGAGACAGCGCGCTCAATTCGGACTATGCAAATAAAAATCCATTTGAAGGATTAAGGTGAAGCGAGCCCAAAGGTATGAGAGATATTATCTCGGCACCTTGTGATTCGAGGGGTCTTTCAGTATGGAAGAGACCAGCTCCATGTGTGCTGAGCGGAGGTGCTTTCATTATCGCATTGATAGCCATTGGTTTCATCTTTCTGGTTTGCTCTTGCAGGAAGGGCTCTGACAATCGTGAGGCAAAGGAAAATAGCATGGGATCACCATGATTGTCAGGCAAAGGAAAATAGCATGGGATTATCATTGCATGGTAGAGAATCAAATTTGTGTTCAGATGATAAGGAAGAAAAAAAAATTGTGATTATGGCCGATGATGCCATGCCTTCCTATATCGCTACGCCATCCTATGTGCCTGTCAAAGGAAAGCGTGACCACAATGAGTATAGAATTGCTTTGACGCTACAAGTGATTCTATGAAATTTTTTTTTGTTGCAATTTATATGTATGTTTCAGTTTACCTGGATTTATCAATCATCATTTTTTAAAGGTAAAAATCAGTTTGGATCATTCAAGGTTTCTGAGAGATCTTATTACATACATTGTGTATTTTGTTTTGATATGTCAAAATTTTAATTTTAAGATTAAAAACATTACATCTCCCAAAATATTTTTTTGGATATTTCAATAAAAATTGGATAATCATATAAGTAACTTTAACATAAAACTATGTTTATTTCATTATTCTTATGTTTATTTCATTATTTTTATATAATAAAGTCAGATGTTATATAAAATTATATTTCAATAAAAAATCCATAGTCATATAATTAACTTTAACATAAAACTATATTTATTTCATTGTTTTTACATAATAAAGCCAGATGATATATAATATTATATGGATAAGAACTGCCAAATGTAAAGAGATACCCATAAACAATATGTATTCATATAATTGCATTGTAAAACACCACCTCATTACTCTTATGCAAATATCTATTGAATTAATGGTATATTAACAATCCATAGCTGGTTAGTAGCCTATTCAAAATCATGCGACAACATGGTATGATACTCAATGATATATTAACAATCCATAGCTGGTTGGTAGCATATTCAAAATCATGTGACAACAAGGTAAGATACTTTAGGGTGTTCTCTACTGATCTATATTGGTTTTGAGGTGTTACTCATCTAAAATGATGTTAGGTTAGCCACAAAGTTATAAGTTGTCTAGTCTTAGTGTGTTGTAAGTTGTCTAGTCTTAGTGTGTTGTAGGATATTTTTTCTTGGAATTAATGCTTGAACATTGAAGTAAATGTGACTTAAAATGATATTTTAAATTTCAAAAGTTTATTTTATTTTGAAGTGGCCAAAAACGTTTTTTGATAAATAATTTTAAAAACATAAAAATATTGGCAATAATATATAGATAAAGTACTTTATGAACTATTTATAGAATTATTTTATCCAAAATTAAGATCAACTAATAACACTCATATGCTCTTACATTTCACTATTAACTCTTCTCTATAATCAATTTAACAACAAAAAAAATTAAAATATATATAATTTTTTATTTATATTTATTAACTAATTTAAAAAACTATTGAAAAACTATTCTTAACTACCAAAATGATATACAAACATCTTCTTAATTTATAAGATTAGGGCGTCTTCTAATAATCCAAGGCTTATGAGAAAAATATAAAAATAATAGTATTGAAAATTGAAACTTGTAAACTAAATATACCTTTAAAACACTTAAATTCTAAATAAAATATTACTTATCCTTTTTTTTCAATTGAAAGTCAACAAATAACATAGGTCATTATATTTTGAATAAAGACTAATATTAAACTATTAAACAAGTCATTATAAATAGTAATATTAAACTTTTTATAATTTCAATATGATAGTTTTTATGTATATTTGAAAATACACCAATGTAGATCCAAATCCTAGGCTCTATCACGATCAAACTCTTTAGGTACAAACTTCTCAAGGAATTAATATACCCTTATAACCAATCAATGTAGCTACTAATTTATGCATTAATATTTAATACATCAAACACTCAAACATATGCAAAAAAAAGAGGAAAAAACTCAACTCAGTGTACAAGTTAATGAAATGCTAATAAAATTCTGTTACTGAAATTCAATATATTTTCAAATATGACACTTTTCAATTTGACTATATTTGGAAATATAATTAAAAAAATTTATTTAAAACATATTTGGAAAAAATATGATTTAAATTTTTTTATTATTATTTAAATTATTAAAACATTATAATATTATACTATTCCATAAATTGACTATATTTTAAAAACCATATTTAAAATATAATTGAAAAAATCCTTATTGATATACATTTCTTTAAATATTTTTTATTATTATAAATAATTAACTATTAAAAAGTCATATTTTAATAGTTATATTTCATAATCCCATAATTTTAAAACCTTAAAATACTATCCTAAATGAAAACATTAAGTTGTTTCAAACCTAAAGATTACATACATTTTAATACTATCCTAAATATAGGATCACGTTAATATGGTTCTCACTTATTGAATAAATTAAAGTATATTAGTATTCAAAACATCTACCTCATACATGGTTTTAAAACCATGTGTAAGACCCTCCCAAACTATATACAATAAAACCATGGGTTGTTTAGGAGGCATTGCACATGGTTTTAAAACCATTTCCAAGGCCCTCCTAAACCATGTGCAATAAAATCATGGATTGTTTAGGATGCCTTGCACATGGTTTTAAAACTATTTGCAAGGTGGGTTTAAAACTATTTGCAAGGCCCTACTAAACCATGTACAATAAAACCATGGGTTGTTTAGGAGACCTTGCACATGGTTTCAACATTTTTTTGCCTATAATTAATCAATTAATTTATTATTATTTTGTTAGGTATGAACATTACAACATATCCCGATACTCGGTTGTTTGTGTGGTAGACATGGTTTTTGGGGCATAATAATTTTTTTTATTTTTTATTATTAGTTTTAATTTTGTGTAGGCCGACATGTTGGCTATACAATTTATTATTATTTTATTAGAGCATCACGTACAAACGTGAAAACATCTCTCCCACCAAACATCTCTCCCATACTAGGTGGAGAGCACTTCGCTTCTCTCGGTGCAATAAAAAAAAATTCATAAACACTTAGGCATGTTTGCTTTCTTTCAAGGAATTTCAAGATAATAAAAACTATAACGTGAATCTTAAGACACAATGTTAGAATCAAATATGTTTTGAATGTTTATATAAGAGAGAATTTGTTAGTTGTATTTATATGACCAACGTAGATCCAAATCCTAGTCTCTATCAAGCACCGAGATGGATCAAATCTCTCGAGGTGTAAGCCTCTTCTTAGGTATTCATTGATTTGATTCAAACCAAAAGATACATCTTTTTATTTAAGGTCCACATATATTTTTATTATTATTAATTTTTAATATTATTTATGGCAGACATATAATATTTTTTATTTTGTTAGGAATGAACATTGCATCATTTCCCCACACATGGTTTTAAAACCATATGCAAGGCCCTCCTACAATCATGGGTTGTTTAGGAGGCCGGTCTTAAAACCATTTGCAAGGCCCTCCTAAACCATGTACAATAAAACCATGGGTTGTTTAGAATGCCTTGCACATGGTTTTAAAACCATGTGCAAGGCCAACATTTTTTTGCGATAATTCAATTTTGTGTTTTTTTCTTGACCCACATATTTTTTTATGGATAATTAAATTTTTACTTTTTTATTGTTTTGTTAGGTAGGAGGATTACAACATCTGCCCCATATTAGATTGTTTTTGTGGCTGACATTTATTTTGGCCTATTAGAAAATTTAGTTTTTATTAATAAAAATAATGTTATGAAAGTGATATTATTTTTTTATTTTGTGTTACAAAATCTCTCCCATAATATTTACTATCACTATTATTTTTTGCCTACATGTTACAAACGTTACATCATGTTACAAGATCTCTCCCATAATATTTACTATCACTATTATTTTTTTCCGACATGTTAGTAACATTACATCACGTTACAAGATCTCCCCCATACTGGGATGTAGAGTGCCACTAGGCACAATGAGTGAGTAATACATAGTGGACTCATATATTGATCATATCACAATTATGTTTAATCATTGCAATTATGTTCAACATGTAGATCTCGTTAGAAAAGAAGAAATTATAGTATATTTTGAGGCCTTTGACCTATTAAAACATTAAAAGAGAGATGAGGAGACTCTACTTATTTTATGATTCTAGGAACATGGAAATATAGCATGACTGCATTTGTTTCTTATAATTTAGGTTAAGATGCCTAGGATTTGGAGCTTCCTATGGTGCACACAGACATAAAATTAAAGAATTACTCGTCATGGCTAACTAAAGGAAATTGTGTTATTCATATTGAGGATATTGATTGCTCACTAATCTATCATACCATGCAAACATGTGTGGTAGAGTGAATTTTAGAGAATAATACCTAATAGATATAATTTATAATAACTTGAATTATGTTACGTTGTCCATAATGTTCTTAATATCATTGCATAGGCATAAAAATGTTTCTCCAAGCATTAAGGTTGTAAACTATACATCTCATTGATCTTGGTATTGGGATGAGGCTAAGAAAAGGATACCTATTGTGACATACCCATATAACATGTTAAAATGCACACACACACACACACACACACACACACACACACACACACACACACACACACACACACATAAGTATTTTTCATAATTCATGGGCTATAACTATTCCTCTAACATCCACTCCTAAGCTTAATCGATTCTACAACGGTGCTTCCGCATATAAAAAAGGTCCCTTGTGGAAAATAAAGGTTCATTCTGCAAAAGAAACTCCCTTCCACAATTCCTCTTTCACAATGAAGATTGTGGATGTTGCTTAATTCTTTTATAATCTTACCCTTCCGCATTCCCATTTTCGTAACCCCATGTATGTTAATCAATTTTCTTTTCTACTTTCTGCATTCTGCAATGCAGACTACGGATTGTAGAAACTCTTACATATTATAAGTTTTACCTTACTCTTTTTTCTTTCTGCATGCAGGTTGCGGGTTGCGGAAATACTAACATCCTTCTCAATTTCACCCTCTACTTTCTACTTTCCACAAGGCAGATTGCAAATTGTGGAAACACTTAATTACTTAACAGTTTCTAGCTTCAATTTTCTTTTTTTTGCAATTGTGGATTGCGGATTCCGAAACAAATATATTCTTCGCAGTTTTAAATTCTCACTTCCGCTTTCCGCAATGTGGATTGTGGATTGTGGAAACCACATATTTCCTTTATATTTTCTCTTAGGCTTTCCACTTTTTGCAATTACAGATTACGGAACCTACTGAATAATTTGGTATAGACTTCCACTTTACACATTCCACAATGCGGGTTGCAGATTGTGAAAAGTCCTAATATTCATTACATTTTAATCTTGTTTTCCTCTTCCGTAATGTGGATTGTGGGTTGCGGAAACCCTCCCATTCCTTATAAATTTTACTCCAGTTTTTTCTTCCGTAATGCTGATTTTGGATTGCAAAACCAACCCACTTTCTTATGAATTTTTGCTTTGTTTCCACTTCTGCAATGCGGATACCGGGTTGTAGAAACACTTCAAATTCCTTATTAATTTTATTCTTCTTTCCGCACCCGCAATGTGGATTGCAGGTTGCAGAAGCACTTGAATTGTTTATATATATTTTAGGATTCTACAGGCCTTTCGACCCAAGGGTTTTCACCTATCTCCTCTATGTTTTCTTGGCAAGACTAAAGAGTTGCCGACCCTCGATGGACTCATGGTGTTAAGCTGATTGAGTTACTTAGACAAGATCAAGCTTAGGTATTTTATTTTTGGTGGTGTATAGTGGCGAGTTTCCTAAGAAATTCAGCAGAGAAGCTCTCTTTCTTAGTTTTACCCTCCCTTAGGAATTTTAGTCATTCTTCATGGCTTCACTAAACTAGAAAGGGTCTAAACCTAGTAAGACGTATTGACTTCCCTACCAGGGGTCTCTTCGACTAGGAATTTAATAAAAGAATCGTACAACATGCAAGCAAGTCTTTGCAGAAACAATATTACGCCATTTGCACAACCAATATCACCAAATGCAATTCACAGTCATCAATAAAACTAAACCTATTATTTATTATTTCAGAAACATTGAGACACACATTTACACATATGCAAAGATACCCTAAGATCAATAGATTTGTAGAAACATAAACATAGTAATGAAACATGTTTGTAAAGAGATCCTTAATGAAAAAGGTAACAACCGCGTTCCACCCAACCATAAATTAGGCACATATCTGCTTTGTCCTCAATCACCCCTGAGCTAAACTATGCATGCCAAGAGTGGAGACAGCTAACCTCAGTTCAATTTTCTAGGTAGAAATCACTTGCCTAACACAAAGTGCTCATGCATCAAGTATTTATCTCAAATATTTCCTAACACAAAGTGCCCACACACCAAGAGTTCATTCTTTCCCATCATACTCAACAATGTCCTACATCGTCGCATATTCCCTCTTATAGTTTGGTTTCCTAGGTCTTACTTTGCAACTAGGGTCCATTCCCCAAGGAATCCTCGTCAACCACTATGTTCCCTAATATTCCAAGGTCTTTTCGACCTTAGTTTGCAAATATAGTCCATTCTCCATTGAATTCCAGTCGTTAAGGCATTCTGGCACCTAGTGTACTTCACTGAGGTTTACTTCTCTACGCATCCCACTCTTGCATGCATAGTCTCCTATTTTAGCCTAGCCTGTCTCTTTGATTCTAACTTTCATTAAAGGAAAAATGTAGTGGTTACAACTGTCCTCTAGGGACAATTTAGATGGATTCCACAATCATCCAAACTCATCAAAAATTATAGTCGATATTTAATATTACAAATAATGTTTATAAATTGGAGGATATTACATCCACACCTGCTTATTGAAACAGTTCCCATAATGTTCTGAGTCTTTCTCCATAGCTTTTGGAAATAAACCAAGGTAATTTTTTCACACATCTTGCTCTAGTTCGTAAGTCAACTCCTCTAGGATAAAATGATTCCATTGCACCTTAACCTAAGCAAGGACCCAGTTTTGAAATATTGTTTCTTTCCTTCCTAGAATGTGCAACGGTCTCACTTGAAATTCTCCTTCTGGTTCCAGCTAGACCACATTCCAGTCAATGATATGAGTGGAATCATGTATATATTTCTTAAGCAATGAAATATGAAAAACATTATGAATTCTCAAGTGTGTTGGAAGAGCAATTTTGTATGCCACAGATCCAATACTTTCCAAGATTTGAAAGGGTCCTTAGAACCATAGGGCTAATTTGGTACAATTTCCCAATTTTAGGGAGCTCTTTTTGGGCTTGACTCGAAGGTAAACATGATCTTCGACTGAAAATTCCTTATGCTATCTCTTCAAGTCAACATAACGCTTTTGGTGATCATGTGATACCTTCATGTTATTTTGCACCTTTGGAACAATCTATTCCATTTCTTGTAACATTTCAGTTCCTACTATTAGACGATCCACAAGGATATCCTATATAAGAGGGGTAGAATACTTTTTTCCATACAGAATTTGGAACGGTCTCATCATGGATGAGGCTTAATAACCATTATTTTTTGTAAACTCTACAAGAAGTGAATAGTCTTCCCACTTAGTGGCCATTTCTATGACATACATCCTCAACATGTCTTTAATGACTTGATTTTTTCACTTTATTTTTCCATCTGTTTCAGGGTGGTAGCTAGTGCTGCAATTTATCTTGGTTTCTAACCCTACAAACAGTGATTTCCAAAAATTTCATGTAAACTTGCCATCCTGGTCAGAAATTACCGTCTTTGGTGCTCCATGAAGTCGGAATACTTCCTTCAGAAATATTTCTGCAACATTGACAACCTTGTAAGTGGACTTCAGAGGAATAAAATGAGCATACTTGCTTAACTTATCTACCAAAACCATAATTGAATGATGTTGTTTTTGTATGGAAAAGTTGTGATAAACTCCAAAGATATTGCCTCCCATTTCCATTTCGAAACTGGAAAGGGTTGTAACAAACTTGTTGGATGTTGATGTTCAACCTTCACCTGTTGATATTCCAAACATTTAGATAGATAATCAACTAAATATGGCTTTAATTTGGGGAAAAAGAAGTGTTTTCTGAGGGTTGTCACAATATTTTGGTAATCAAGGTGCCCTGCATAAGGAGGTATGTCCATTTAATTTATAATAAAAAATTTTAAATCTACAACGTTAGGCATGTATATTCTCCCTTTAAACCAAATTAACCCTTTCTGGTGATGCAGGAGAATCCAGCTCCGCTTAATGAATAGGACTGCCATGTATTCCTTCTAGATGGATAAGGTTTGATGACAAGTAGATAGGGTTAGTTTTTATTTGTAATAAGTGGAAAATTTTCCTTTTTCTCCTTGATCCATGCATGGAACTTATCAAGGATCAATCTTTGCAGATAGTGTTGTTTTTATTAGGTTCTCTGATCCAACTTAGTCGGATCTGACAGGTTTATGGGTTATTATAAAACATAAATGAATTTAATACATAGATATGAAGGAGACGAATGAATGAGTGAGGAAGAGGAGTGTACATGAGAGTGAGATAGGAATGAATAAAGAAGAGTCCTCAATGTATATTTTGAATTCCGATTAATGAAGAACATAGGAATCTAACTCTGCATATATGTTTGACGAACTCCATGTCTTTATAAACCTTATGAAAGCATAATTTCATTTTGCTTTCACTCCTTACAAACATGCGTAGAAATTCTGTAATTTTGTATTGCCAGTTCTCGAATAGCAGGAGAAGTAGATCCTTCCCATGATCAATTTGGAAAAATCATGAAAACAAATCTTGCAGAATATTGGATGGTGGGGAAAGATCATGATGAAGATCAATGACCACAATTCATTCTTTATCGAATGAAGAAGGTCTGATTACGATCTACACTTGAAACCAGATTGACGATCAAGATCGAATCTGAGAGGATTGATGACACGAAAAGATGAAGGGCATTAATCATAAGAGTACAAATTTTTGTTCCGAAAAGTGCAAGTGTCGAGCTCTGATTCTCAATCTTGGAGTCGAAAATACCATTTCAAAACATTAAAGATCCGATTCCGAAAATCTAGAAGTCAGAAAAGGGGATGTTTGGAGATTGAAAAAGGTGGAATTCATGAAGACTAAAATTTAGAGAGCCAGATCCGAAACCCAAAATCATAAATCGGGAAAGTGAGAAAAGGTGGAAACTCTTTTCTAAAAGTTGAAATTCTAATCTATGCATTTTGTTGAAGTGGGGAAAGAAGGTTAGATGGTGTGGGAAGCTATTTAGCAAAGAATTTTTGGTCTGTTAGTTTTTGAAAGCTTGGATTTGGTGTCTGTAAAATAATCAATGCCATCAGTTTTGGCATCAGAGTGGAAGAAGTATTTTTTGTAAAATCTCAGTTGATTAGTTGAGCCTGTGAAGAAATATGCCATTGAGAAGAGAATGAGCACATGGAGTTCCTATAGGACGTGGCCAGGGAACAGAGTTTGCAGAGACAGATGTTCAGAGAGACATGAGAATTTTATAAGAATTATTGGAAGAAATGGAGAGAAGTAACCACTCAAAAATATCCAATGGCAATGATGCAGAGGAAGGATTCCCTAAAGAAGAAGAAGAAGATCCTGAAGAGGTTAGAGTTATGAAGATGCTTATGAAGGCCAGTAGCAGACCAAGAGTAGAGGTGCCTATATATGAAGGTAATTCAAATGTTGAAGAACACATGGATTGGATTAATGCTCTGAATAAATATTTTTATTTTGAATCAATTGAATCCAAGAAGAAAGTAAGGTATGCAGCTACCAGAATGAACCAACATGCATCTATCTGGTGGGATGAGCTCCAAATCCATAGAGAAAGAATGGGTAAATCAAAGATTAACTCTTGGGATAAGATGCTATATAAAATTAAAAGTCATTTTATGCCTAAGGATTATGAATTAAATATTATTAAGCAGTTAGATAACCCTACACAAAAAACCATGACTGTAAAAGAATATATAGAAGAGTTTTTTAGATTGATTATTAGAGTTGGACACACCCAGGGAGGTCTGGAAAGAGTAGCTAGGTATATCAATGGGTTGAGGTATGATGTACAAGATGAAATCGGTCTATTAAATTTGAAAATTGTAGAAGATGCATATTAGGTAGCTTTAAAAGTAGAAGATAAATTGTTGAGGAAACAAAACCAGAGAAACATGGGAAAGAGTGCAGTAAGAGGACGAGGTTCTCCTACTAGTGTATGTAGGACTTATAAAAATGGAAATGAGGGTTCTATTAGTAGTAGTCAGTAATCCCTAATAGGAGGATTCAGGGGAGGAATAGGTAGAGGCAAACATAGAGAAGTAAAGTGCTATACTTGTGGAGAGATTCGACATATGTCTTGGATTTGTCCAAGAAATCAATATTCCAATTAGAGAAATGTGAATTTTGTAGAGGCTTAGGAAGAGTCAAAAGAAGAGACAAAGATGAATAACCCTCTAGAGGAAGGAGAATTTCTTGTGTTGAAGATAGTCTAAGAAAATTTAGAGAAACAAGTACATCAACTAGCCCAAAGGAAAATTTTGTTCAGAACAAGGTGTAAGTCACAAGGTAAGTGTTGTAAAATGGTTATTGATAGTGGTATTACAAATAATTTGGCTTCCAAAGACATGGTAGAGAATATGGGATTGAAGAGGATGAAGCATTCCACTCCCTACAAAGTGTCATGGTCACAAAAAAGACATATGCTCTTCGTGAATGAGCAGTGTAATTTGGAATTCCAGATTGGTACTTACAAAGATGTGATATTATGTGACATAATGCCTATGGATGTGTGGCATATAATATTAGGGAGACCTTGGCAGTATGATAGGAAATCCTTTTATGATGGGAGAAAGAATAATTATTCTCTAGAGAAGGATGCGAAGAGACATACTTTATCACCCTTGGAGGATGAAACAATTTAGGAAGGTTCAAGTTCAAGTATTTTGCTGATTTCTAGTAAAGAACTGTTGCAAGAAGTTCATAAAGAGGAGGATCTACATTTTTCTCTTGTTGGAAAACCAAAGATAATTTTAACTTCTACAAATTTAGATGAATTTCCTGATGAAGTTAAAACTTTGCTTGATGAGTGTGTTGATATTATTGTGGATGAATTACCAAATTATTTCTCCCCTATAAGAAGTATTAGTCATCACATTGAATTAATACCTGGTGCAAGTTTACCTAATAAAGCAACATATAGATTAAATCCTCGAGAAAATGAAGAAATCAAGCAGCCGGTGTAGGAGCTGTTGGAGAAGGATTGGTGAAAGAGAATTTGAGTACTCGTGAAGTGCCCACCGTACTTAGTCTAAAGACATATGGTGGGTTGAGGATGTGCACTAACTCTAGGGAAATAAAAAAAACTATCAAGTATAGATTCCCTTTACCCAGAATTGATGATCTGATGGATTGTTTAAGTGGTTCAAAATATTTTTCAAAAATAGATTTGAAAAGTGGATATCATCAGATCAGGATAAGAGAAGGAAATGAATGGAAACAACATTTAAAACTATTGATTGTTTGTATGAATGGTTAGTAATGCCATTTAGGCTTACTAATGCACCCAGTACCTTCATGAGGTTGATGAATGAGGTTTTGAAAGAATTTACTGGAAAATTTGTGATGTGTATCTAGATGACATTCTGATTTTCAATTAGAACAGATAAAAACATTTAATGCACCTTAAGTTTGTGTTGATGACTTTCTCGAAGGAGAAGCTGTTGATAAATATGAAAAAGTGTAGCTTTTTGAAGAAAGAGTTGGTCTACTTGGGCTTTGTGTTTTAAGAAGAAGGACTGAAGATGGATTCTGATAAAGTGTAAGCAATTTTAAATTGGCTAGTTCTAAAGAATGCTTATGAGGTAAGAAGCTTCTTTGGACTTTCTAGTTTCTATAGGAAGTTCATTAATAATTTTAGTCAGATTTTTCCACCTTTAATAGATACTTTCAGAGGAAGTAGATAACCTTCCCAATGGAAAGAAGCAACTAATAGGAATTCTGAATTGCTGAAGAAGAGGATAACTGAGAACCATGTTCTGGCTTTGCCCAATTTTTCTAACGTGTTTCAAGTTGAGCTAGATGCTAGTGGAACAGAAGTGGGAGCAGTTCTAAGTCAAGAGAAGAGGACAATGGCATATTTTAGTGAAAAGTTAAATGAAGAAAAATATAAGTAGTCTTCATATGATAAAGAATTATATACTTTTGTTCAAGATATTAAGAAATGGATAAATTATTTGATGCCTAAGGAACTTGTGTTGCTTTCTAACAATCATGCTTTGCAGTTCATAAATATTCAGCTTAAGTTAAACCAAAGACATGTTAAATGGGTGGACGTTTTGCAGAAATTTACCTTTGTTATCAAACATACAAGTGGTAAGTCTAACAAAGTTGTTGATTCTTTGAGCAAAGTAAATTTGATATTACAAGAACTTAAGGTCAGTATTTTGGGATTTGAAAATTTGATTGATATGTATAGGGAAGATTTAGATTTCAAGGATATATATGCTTCCTATGAAAATCCAGTTACCCATAATAGAAGCCAGTGGTTAGATTACATGTTGTAGGAAGATTTTATATTCAAGGATAGTAAATTATGTATTCCGAAGTGTTCAATAAGGGGAAATTTCCCTCAATAAAAGCATAGTGGAGGACTATCAGGACATTTCGGACAAGACAAAACTTTTGCTATGGTGAGAAATTTTTATTTTTGGCCAAAGATGTAGCATGATGTGAGGAAATTTGTTGAAAAATGTAGAACCTGTCAACATTCAAATGAGAGAATTCAGAACACAAGATTGTATCAACCCTTGCCTATTCTAGCTAGGCCTTGGGATTCCATAAGCATGGATTTTGTTTTAGGTTTGCCTAGAAATCAGAGAGGTCATGATTCAGTATATGTTGTGGTAGAGATATTTTACAAAATATCTCATTTTATTACAGGTAAGAAGACAAATGATGCAACCAACATTGCTAATTTATTCTTTTCCGAAATTGTGAAGTTGCATGGGTTGCCTCTGAGCAATGTTTCTGGCAGAGATAAAAAGTTTGTTGGTCATTTCTGGAGAAATCTATGGAAGAAGTTTGGGACTAATATTAGTTTTAGTTTTTCTTATCACCCTCAGACTGAAGTGGTAAATAGTATCTTGGGAAACATACTCAGAAGTCTTGTGTATGAACATCCAAAATAGTGGGACTTAGCTCTTGCTCAGGCTGAGTTTGCATACAACGATTCACCCAACATAAGAACATGTATGTTTCCTTTTCAAATTGTCTATGGGATGCATCCAAGAGGTGTATATGAATGTAGATATTTGGGAAAAAAGGAAAAGAGAAGTGTAGAGGATGAATACTTTGCAGTTAGTATGAATGAGCTACAGGAGACCATTACGAAGAGATTACAAGAAATTGAAGGAAAGTATAAAAAATAACAGATCTGAAGAGAAGAGAAGTGAATTTTCAGGTTGGATATTTAGTGATGGCCTATCTTAGAAAGGAAATATTTCCTAAAGGAACTTATAATAAATTGAAGTTTAAGAAGATTGGACCTGATAAAATCTTATTGAATTTTTCTGCAAATGCTTATGGGATAGCTCTTCCTTCTGACCTTCATATTCCACCAATTTTTAACGTTTCATATCTGAATCCTTTTAAAGATGCAAGTATCCAGACAAATGGTGTAACTTTAGATGAAGATGAGTCAGCTATAGATTGGCAGGGACAAATTCCACAGAAAGAAAGACCTCATATTGAAGCTATCCTTGGAAAAATAATTCTAAGGAAGACCGAGAACAAAAAATTATATCAATAGTTGGCTACGATGAAGAATTAACCTACTGAGGATGCAACCTGGATGAAAGAGCAAGAAATTTCCAAATACAATCTATAGCCTAAATACTTAATGAATAATTCATTTCTTCCCTAGGAGTATGATGGAGGAGCATCCAACTCCTCTTGATGAATGGGACTACCATGTATTCCTTCTAGATGGATAAGGTTTGATGAAAAGTAGATAGTGTTATTTTTTATTTGTAATAAGTCATAATTTTTCGTTCTTCTCCTTGATCCCTGCGTGGAACTTATCAAGGATCTATCTTTGTAGATAATGTTTTTTTTCTTAGGTTCTCTGATCCAACTTAGCCGGATATGACAAGTTTATGGGTTATTATAAAACATAAATGAATGTAATAGATAGATAAAAGGAGATGAATGAATGAGTGAGGTAGAGAAGTGTACAGGAGAGTGACCTAGGAATAAATAAAGAAGAGTCCTCTATGTATATTTTGAATTCTGATTAATCAAGAACATAGAAATATGACACTATGTATATGTTTGAAGGACTACATGTCTTTATAATCCTTATGAAAGTATAATTTCATTCTGCATTCACTCCTTACAAACCTACATAGAAATTCTATGATTTCGTATTGGTAGTTCTCGAATAGCAGGACAAATTGTTCCTTCTCATGATCAATTTGGTGAAATCGCAAAGACAAATCTTGGAAAAGATTAGACGGTGGGGAAATATCATGACAAAGATCAACAATCACAATTCGTTCTGCATCGAATGAAGAAGGTATGATTGTGATACGAACTTGAAACTAGATCAACGATCAAGATTGAATCCAAGAGTATCGATGGCGTATGAAGACAAAGGGCATAAATAAGAAAAATACAAATTTTGGTTTCAAAAAGTGCAAGCCGCCGAGTTTCGATTCCCGAACCGAAAGTTGAAAATCCCATTTCAAAACATTGAAGGTCTGATTCAAAATATCTGGAAATAAAAAAGGTGAAGTTCAGAAATTAGAATGGTCAAATTCGTGGATATCGAAATTCAGAGAGACGCCTTCTAAAACCAAAAACCAGAAATCGAAAAAGTGAGAAAATGCAGAAAATATTTTCTGAAAGTTGAAATTCTGATCTACGCATTCCGCTAAAGTGCCGAAAGAAGGTTAGACAGTGTGGGAGGTTGTTTATCAAATAATTTTTGGTCTGTTAGTTTTCAGAAGCTTGGATTTTGGGTCTTTAAACTAATCAGTGCCATCATCTAGTCTACTTTGAATTCTATCCCATTCAAGTTTACCTCATCTTTCAACAATTTATTTAGTAAGTTTTCATATTCAACATCATGGATGATGGCTATTTTTATTCTATTCCTCATATCACTTTCTGGTTGGCTCATAGTAGTCTCATATGCTTCATGAGCTTGTCGACTAAGTGCATTAACCACCCTATTTTCCTTACCCTTGATATGATTTACTTCAAAATAAAATTCACTTAAGAAGGCGATCCATCTTGCTTTTCTAGCATTTATCCCCAACTGAGTAAACATATTATTTACACAGGTGTTTCCTGTCAATAAAAGGAACCTTTTCCCTAATAGGTAGTAGCGCCACATTCTAAAGGCATGCACTACTACTGCCAATTCTAGATCATGTACTACATAATTTCAATCATGCTCTTTCAATTTGCAAGATTCATAACATAACACATGCCCTTCTTGAGATAATACTTCCCCCAATCCTTCTTCACTAGAATCCATACAAACGGTGTAGTCTTTATAGGGGTACAACCACCTTCAATATTAGAGCCATGGTTAACAATCCTTTTATATTTTCAAAGATATCCTCACACTTCAAGGACCAAAAAAACTTTAATATTTTATTTTGTAAGGAAGTAATGGGATAGGTTATATTTGAGAATCCTTGGATGAATCATCAGTAGTAACTGGTGGGTCCCATGAATGACCGAATGTCAATGACATCCTTAGGCACATGCCATTCTGAAATAGAATAAATCTTGTGTTTATCTACTACGATCCTATTTCTAAGATGACATGAGCTAGGTAATGGATTTTGTTCTTAAAGACTTCATACTTCAAGAATTTAGCATACAACTGATTCTGTCTTAATGTCTCCAGCACAATTTCCAGGTGTTGTTGGTTTTATTCCTCCATCTTGGAGTAGATAAGGATGTCATCAAGAAATATGAACAAAAAATTATCTAGGTACTGTTGACGGGCGTATTTGGATAAGCCCGCAACGGGGAAAACGACCCAGTCCGGGACCCTTAAAGCAGGCTCCAAGCTGTTTGGAATAGTCGCTCCCGACAGATTTTAAGGCTCTGTTAGCCTGGGATCCTAAAAGACTAATGGTTTTTTATTAATGCTACTGATAGTCAATGCTAGTCACACGATTATAATTACAAATGATTTTTCCAAGTTATATTACAAGAATTAGAAACTATTGAAATAATACAACTAATCCTAAATACATGAATAGAACGTGAGTCTAGACTAAAATTATATCATACAAAATCATGTTATAATTATATACAAGTATACAATAATTACAAAGGATGATCTGAATGTAATTAATAAAAAGGATCTGACTTAACAAGATAATTCAGATGATACAACAGCAGAAAATAAATCAATTATAATTCTAATCTAATACCTATCCTGATCAGGAGCAATAATTAATTTAACCTATCACCGACTGATATCAATAAGAATACTGCATGTGATCATTTGTAATATTTAAAAACATTTAAATATACAAATTCATACAAGTATCGTTACACATAATGTAATAATAATATCAATTATTAACTACAATACATGATATACTAACACAGTCAACAACAGGAACAGCCAATACCATAAAAATAATATTTGCACAACTCATCAGAGAAATCATAACAAACATTATAATGTAGAAGAGTGAAATTGCAAACCGAAAGATACTATAAACCACAATTAAAGTTTTAAAACTGTAACTGTGTATATAACATCACCAGTCCAAAACGCTACAGCTACTGACAGATCACTGTCCAGAAACGCAGGTAAAAGAGACCAGCAGTTTTGGCTTCACTTCCCAAGAGTATCGACCATCAATCACAGCAGCAGAGTTTTCAGAGCATCCAAAAGATAAATCTTTTGTGCTTTGGCAGCTCCCCCCATTTCACAATCAAATTCTTCTGAGTTTAAATAAACCAGAATCAAAAGAAAACAAAACAAATTCATCTCTGCAATAGGCGAATTCCTGGAAACAAACATTTCGTTGCCGGCCGCAACTGCCAAAATCGCGTTCAGAGAACCCTAAAAATATCCTGAAATCCATCATTTTTTGGCGAAATCCACCTGAGTTTAGCTAAATGGGTCTGTTCGGAAGAAAACCCATGTGCCAGATTTTTAAGATTCGCCTCCATTTGCTCACAATAAATCTCAGAAAATCGCCTGTCAGTTAGCTACGCGATTTCTTGTAACTGGCAACAAATCCCGACAGTTTCGTTTCTCTCTTAGCCCCAACAAATTCTTAGGAAATTGAACTGCTGCTCTTGATCTTCAAAAGAAAGCGTAACTATATGCTCCTCATTTTATGAACCTGCATAAATCCAATCGCTCACATAAAAAGATAAAAGACTTGTAAAAATAAATGAAAGAATATAATTAAGAAAATAAAATCATCTCCCTCTATCATTCTTTTGAATAGAAATATATTTTATTGCTGGACACTAAAAACCAGCGTGATCCTGTGGAGAAAATCCCTGTTATTCCTTCATTTTTCTGACACCTCTTCATTTATCAGCATGCGTGGAAACACCGGCCTTCGCAAATAACGGTAGAAAACCTAGAGCTTAAACATGACGGACAGCTCAAGTATCAGTGTCATAATAGCACACGGACTTCGCGATATGTGAGATAAGATACAGGCTGCGCCAAAAATCAATCCGGTGATAGCCACAATATATGCATTCATATCATAGATTCGGCATATCTTGTAAAGGTGGCGGAAGTTATAATATAACCACAAAATTTGCACTTGAACCTTTGAACAACGACCATATGGAATTCAATCAAGATCAACAATAGCTCACAAACTTAGGATAAGGAGCATGAGACATAAGTCTAGGCTCCGTCGAATTTATAAACATTAAACCTTTGACAACTATTGCTTGAACAATCATATGAAAACCATAATTAATAAGACCTTGCAAATCATCGTGGTAACTAAATCAATACAATGAACCCCTAATATTTTTGGTATCATATACATGACTAGGGTTACAAAGCATGAGCAGAAATCATTAAGAGTGATGCTTTAAAAACCTTCAACACAATAACTTTAACATAATGGTCTCCTTAATCCAATAGAGTTTGCAAAGGTCATTGTTAAAATTGAATTTCAACAAATCAGTAGCTCAATAGAAACCACCATATCAGTAGCTAAAAGTTCATTAAATTTGTCCTTGTAAATTTAACCATTTCATCAAACAAAATGGAATTTTGCTTGATGAAATAATGATTTTTACAAGGCTGTTGAGCAGGGGCACAACAGGTACTTATTGAAAATAATTTTCATGAGGCACACGAATGTAGCAGGGACACTGGTTAAGCCGTAAGGAATTACTACAAATTCATAATGCCCATATCGGGTTCTGAAGGATGTTTTACTTACATATTCTTCTTTAATCCTGATCTGGTGATAACCTGACCACAAATCTAACTTGAAGAAGATTTTATCTCCCCCCACTTGATAAAAAAATATTTAATCTGAGGCAGAGGATACTTGTTCTTGATGGTTACTTTATTTAGTTGTTTGTAATCTATGAAAAGTCTTAGAGTTCCATCCTTTTTCTTAACAAATAAAGATGGTGCTCCCTTAGGAGACACACTGGGTCTGATGTAACCCTTATCCAACAGTTCATGTAACTGAATTTTCAATTTGGTTAACTCAAGGATGCTCATACATAAGGTATCTTAGATACCGATGCATAACGAGGCACAATGTCAATGGAGAAATTTATTTCTCATTGAGGGGGAATCCCTAGTATCTCTTTTGGAAACACATTCATATATTTACTTAATACACGGTGGTATTTTTCCTATGGTTGAACTTCATTAAGGAGCAGATCAGTGACCTGCATTGCATACATCTTGCGACCCTTTCTCATACACCTTTTTAATTGCATGGAATATATTTTCCTTAAGGACATAGGCTTAATGACACCTTCTACCTTCCTAACAATTTGATCCTTGACCACATAAGTAAAGGTTTTATCAAAACAATTCAATATTAATTTGTACTTTTCTAACCAATCCATACCAATACTCATATCATATGACCCTAAAGTAAAAAAAAATCATATTAATCCTAGTCACATGATCCATTATTTTAACTTTACAATCAACAATAAAATTAGTTACCTTTCTCCTTGCTCAAGTGGCCAGTTGGACTGACCATTGTTTTACATGCCTTACCTTAGCGACCTCAAAGTCCTATATCACTTTGCGAGTGATGTAAATTAAGGTAGACCCTAGATCAATTAGTGTAGAAATATTTCGGTTAGAGATAGTACCCTCAATGTCCACAATTTCATATTGATAGTCTTCTTGTTGATTCTCCAGGGGAGGATTAATCTGTTGGAAACTTTTGCCAACTTCCCTAATAGTGGAAGCTTCTTGTAGGTTTTGAATACCCTTATTAGTTTGGTTGAGTCATGGGACGTTCCTTTCCATTTGGGGCTCTCCACATTCCCAACACTTCAGGGGTTGTCTAGGGGATCCAACAGTCCCCTTAGGTCCAAGGCTCACATATTTATAATTCTTCTGTGTAAGTTGTTCATTTTTTCTCTAGGAATTTCCTTGCTTCCTTGGCATGTTCTTGAAGGGTGGGGGTTGGAATCCCCTCTTATATTTGTTGAAATTTTCCTATTCTATACCCTTCCATACCTTGGAGGGGTCACATTTCTGTTTGTACTGTTCAAAACACAACCTTTCCTTTCTTTAGGCTTCATCAAAGGTTTTGGGATTGCAGAATTCAATCTGGTCCCTATGAGACTATGTCAAACAACTGAAGAGCCTTTGCACTTTCACTTTTGCTTATTTAATATACGAAACAAACTATAGTATATCAAGAAATTTGTTAATGAGGTCCTCTATATTCATTTGGCTGAGTTTCAATTTGTAGAATTATTTGGTCTATCTCTGTTAATAGCTCTCAGAAAAATATTGATTCATGAATAACTTCTTGAACTCTGACCATTCCAGGTTCTTCTCTTTTATTTCTAGGGAAATATTGATATCCTACAACCATATAGTGGACTTTCCCTTAGGGTTGTAGATGGCCATTCTCACCTTCAATTTTCTAGAGTAATTATAAATTTGAAAGTACTTCTTAATGTCCATCACCTAAGCCTCTACTTATTCCCTATTCTTGGATTCCTCATTGAAGTTGGTTGGCTTGATATTTTTAAATCCTCCTTCCAAGTGGTCATTTTTTCTCTTACCGACCCACTTGGATCGATTTTCATATCTTTGAGTTCCATTGGACGAACTATATTTTCTTTCGGCACTTTCTAGAACTTCCAGGTCCCTCCCAATATTTGTTCGTGTTTTTTCCCCCATTATTCTTCTCTTGCATGCTTTTCAATATTATCTCATTAATATCCTGCTACCTTTCCTAAGCCTTCTTTAGTTGCTCATTATCCACTTTGAAGCTCGATATTTCTACGATCAAGTTCATCATTGTTTCAAGAACTTGACTAGCTTTAGAGTATTGTTGCTCTGGTTGCGATGTGCATGGTGATGGTGTACCTTCTTGGGGTCGATATACATTCTCAATTTGTGAGGCCATTGTTCTATCCCTTTTGTAGAACATTTTTTCTTGTGCACAAAACATTCCAACACAAATTGTTATGATTAGAACAAATTTTCCCATAATTCAGCGAAACTATATGTTCCCAAAAGCAACAAGGTTGAAACCTATAGCTCTGTTACCATATGTGACATACCCATATAGCCTGTGAAAATGAATATATAAACACATTTATTTTTCATAAGTCATGGGCCATAAATCTTCATCTAACATTCATTCCTAAGCTTAATCGTTTCTACAACGATCCTTCCGCATACAAAAAGGTCCCTTCCACAAAAGAAACTCCCTTATGTAATTCCTCTTTCACAATGTGGATTGTGGATTGTGGATATCGCTTAATTCTTTTATAATCTTACCCTTTTACATTCTTTCTTTTGCAATGCGGACTGAGGATTATAGAACCCCATGCATTTTAATCATGTTTCCTTTCTACTTTTCATATTCCACAATGCAGATAACAGATTACAAAAAATATTACATCTTATAAGTTTTACCTTCATCTTTCTGCATTCCACATTTCGCATGTGGGTTACAGGTTGCAGAAACACTCACATCCTTCTCAGTTTCATCCTTCTATTTATGCTTTTCACAATGCGGATTGCGAATCGCTAAAACACTTAATTACTTAACAGTTTATTCTTTCTTCTTTCCACAATTGTGGATTGCGGATTTCAGGAACACATATATTCTTCGGAGTTTAACTTTCCCCTTCCACTTTTCACAATGTAGGTTGCAGAAACCCAATATTTCCTTTATATTTTATCTTCTTCTTTCTACTTTCCACAATTGTAGATTACGGATTGCGGAACCTCATAAATACTTTAGTCTAAAATTCCACTCTCCCCATTCTGCAATGTGGATTGCGGATTGCAGAAAGTCCTTATATTCATTACATTTTAACCTTGGTTTCCGCTTCCACAATGTGGATTGTGGGTTGCATAAATTCTCCCATTCCTTATAACTTTTACTCCACTTTTTTCTTCCGCAAATAGGATTGCATATTGTGGGACTACTCCATTTACTTATGAATTTTTCTTTGTTTCTGCTTCCATAATACAAATAGTAGTATGTGGAAACACTTCAAATTCCTTATAAATTTTATTCCTCTTTCCTCTCCCACAACGCAGATTGTGGATTGTGGGTTGCAGAAGCACTTAAATACTTTGTATGTTTTTAGGCTTCTATAGGTATTCCAACCCAAAGTTTTTCACCTATATCCTCTGAGTTCTCTTGGCAAGAATAAATATTTCCCAACCCTCGATGGACTCATGACGTTAAGCTGATAGAGTTACTTAGACAAGCTCAAGCTTAGGTATTTTCATTTTGGTGGTGTACATTGGCCAATTTCCTATGAACTTCAGCAACCAAGTTCTGCTTCTTATTTCTAACCTCCCTTAGGAATTTAAGGTATTCTAAAGGGATTCACTAAATTGGAAAGGGTCTAAACCCAGTATGGCATACTGACTTTCCTATCAGCGGCCTCTTACATTAGGAATTTAACAAAGGAATCATAAAACATGAAAGCAACTCTTTACATAAACAATATTACACCATTTGTGCAACCAATATCACCAAATGCAAGTTACAGTTATTCAAAACAAAGTATCTGTATACACCATCTCATAGGAAACATTTTTATCAATAAAACTAAAACTGGTATTTATCATTTTGGAAACATTGAGACACACATTTACACATATGCAAATGTACCCTAAGATTAATAGATTTGCAAAAACATAAACCCAGTAATGCAACCTATTTGTAAAGTGAGCCACAATGAAAAGGGAACAACCATGTTGCACCCAACTGTATATTATGCATAGATATGGTTTGTCCTCAATCAAACCCAAGATAAGATATGTGTTCCAAGAGTGGAGATAACTAACCTTAGTTCAATTTTCCTAGTATAAATCACTTACCTAACACATAGTGCTCACACAACAATTATTTCTCTAAAATCTTTCCTAACACAGAGTTATCACATAGCAAGAGTTCATTCTTTCCTAGCATACTCAACTGCATCCTTCCTCCTTGCATATGCCCTCTTATATTTTGGTTTCCTTGGTATTAATTTGCATCTATAGTCCATTCCCTAAGGAATCCCCATCAACGACTTCATTCCCTAATATTCCACGGTCTTTTCGATTGGATATTGCAGCTACGGTACATTCTCCATTGAATCCTCGTAAACCACTTACCCCATATTTCTCCAGGGTCTATCTGGATCCATTAAGGTGTTCTAGTTCCTGGTGTACTTCCCTGAGGTTTAGTTATATATGTATCCCAAAATTGCATGCATAGTCTCCTCTTTTAACATGACCTATCCCTTTCATTTGGAATTTCATTAAAGGAAAAATGTAGCAGTTACAGTTGTCCTCCATGGACCATTTATACGGATTCTACAATCATCCGAACTCATAAAAAAATATAGTCCAGATTTAATATTACAAATACTATTTATAAATCAAGGTCTATTACACCTATGGGGCATTTTCACATATTTGACTCTTAAACTATCATTACATTGATTTCAATGTTTCTATTAATGGAAAGATGAATGTGAATGAGTGCGACTAATAATGATACATGGAATTGAGGAAAGAGGGATAATCATAGGAGTGAGTAATTGATGTAATTTAGAATTGAATGAATAGAATCATTAAACTTACTATTATAATCACAATTTTAGGGTTTTTGATGTTTGACTAAGTCTATTTTTTACAAGATAATATGTAAACTTAACCTAGAACATACAATTTATCAATAATCTTAATAGAGTTTGTTATCATGAATAAAACCATTAACACAGTTTTCTGTGAAATAAAGAGAATAACACGTTATATTGATGATGAAATAAATAGAAAAACTATACAAATACTTGGTGGGTGTTCCCATGAACATGGGTAACAATTTTTGGAAAGTTGTGGGTGTGGATTGCCCCAAACAATAGCTCGATCTTGAGATGTCTCTTGTTGCGATGTGGTTATGTTATTTTATTATACCATCTCATGGTAAAAAAAAATTGACATCCATATCAACATCTTTTTGGAATAATCAAAACCCATTCCAATACTTAGGATAAAATAATTAATCCTTTTTATTAGTTTCCTAGGTCGTACACTACCTAGTTTGCGCCCAATTCTATTGATGAGGTCAAACTTGCAAAAAATTCCTCCTCGAGCTATTTTAAAATATTATGGATAATATTGTGCCAACTAATTGACTTCCTAGTTTAGTAAGTGCGCATTCCTTCCTTATCCAAAGTTTCCATCTTTTCTGCAGTTTTAAGGGAAAAGCTAAAGCTAGTTTTAAGGTAGGCTACCTTTTTTTTTGCAACCAATCACCTCCCTTCTTTTCCACTATCCATAACTTATTAGCTGTACCTACTCATTCATCGAATTCATGATCGTCTTGACTAGTTTGGAAAATGTTTTATGCACCTAAGGGGGATTTTGACTAGTTTAGTAAGCCTGCTTTTGGCTAGATTTGAATAAAATATTTAATATTTAGAATAATTGGAGTATATACATGATGTGAAGCCTATATCTATTTAATAATGGCTGGTGTTAATTAATATCAACAACAGTTTATGTTATTCAACTGATTCAATCTTCTTTTGAGTGTTTCTTGCATAGTTTTCAAGCAATCTTGTGAGTTCAATTGATCTAAGCTTGGGATTAATTTCCACATGGTATGAGAGCCTTGGTTTCTATATTATTATACTCTTCTAATTTCTTTTGTAGGGTGTACATCACTCATTGGGAGCACATTTGGTATGTTCAAGGGCACAGTGGTTGAAGAATGGATCAATCTCAACAAATAATCTTCACTCCATTCAACTATTTCGAATGGAAGTAAAGAATGGATATTATGATGAGAAGTAAATGCATTTACATAATGACCATGGAAACTAAAGGTTATCCTAATGCAGCAACTGAGAAGATCCATTCGCATAAAAGGAGAGATGAGGTGTATGGTCTCTTATGTCTCAACATTTCCATAGACCTTCTATTTCATCGTGATGGATTGTTGTCTCCAAATGAAGTATGTGAGAATATTCAAACTTTATTTGGGAATACAGATAAGAGGAGGGGTCATCAACTAGAGAATGAGCCAATTTCACTGAGTCAAAGAAACTGCGAGACCTTGCAATTTTACTTCTCTAAATTCAAGTAACTAGTTTTTCAACTAAAACAACGTGGTATTGACAAAGAAGATGAAGACCTAGTCTTTCCATCCTTTCGAAGCTTGGTCCTAACTACTCATTATTTTTTTCAACATTCTATGCCAGCAAGTTGACAGTTTGAAACTGGAAGATTCCTTCACTCACAAATTTCATGGAATCCTTGACTCATGAGAAGGAAAAATTGGTCTTGATGGGTACCATGAAACCTTCCAAAGATAAAGCTTTGGTTGTTGGAGATTCCAAGGTTGATTCCAAAGGTAAGAATAAGAATAATAAGATTCTGTATAAAAAATTAGAGAAGTCCAAGTCTCATGAGGAGTCCTCAAACTTGAAGAAGAAGAAATTTTACAAGAAGTTCAAAGGTAAAGGTGAAGGTAGAAAGTGCACATACTATGGTAATGGATTTCATTCTGAGAGACTTTATATGAAGAAGCATATTGATATGCTCAATTAACTCCTAGAGAATAACAAAATCTCCCTTCCTGATGGTGCAAAGAATAAGGAAGGAGGATCCCATTTTGAAGACAAGGAGAGTGTTCATGCCCCAATTGCAGTCATTGTAATATCTCCTTCCTTTATCGTCGATTCTAGAGCTTCTAGGTACACGGTTTAAAAAAAGGGTGCCTTCTCATCTCTTGATTATTTGAAAGGTCCAAATATTTTGCTGGGAGAGAACTAAGAAATAGAAAGTAAGGGTAAAGGTAGCATTGATTTTGACCATGGCTCCTTCAATAATGTCTTGTATGTCCCAGGTGTTCCTACTAATCTCTTGTCAGTCTATGAGATGACCCACACTAGGTATCCTAAGAAGGTTGTTTTCTCTCCCAGTGAAGTTGAACTATTGAATATTGCAAATGGTAGAGTCATTATTAAGGGTTTTTGTGGATCATAGTTCAAAAGTATATAGCCTCTCACACTTCATGCCTTTCTCTAAACCCTCTGCTCTCCTCACCCATGCCAATGAAGCAACCAAAATTTGGCATGAGAGGTTTGATCATTTAAACTATAAATATATTTCATATTTGTATGAAAAATACATTCTTTCAGGATTTCCAAAGATAAAGTTTTTCAAAGAACTCTTTCAAGGTTGCATTCTAGGAAAACATCGAGAGCATAAGTATTAGAGAGTCATTCATGAGCGAACCTCAAAACATCTAGATCTCATCTATAATGAAATTTATATTCCTTTTCCTCATATGTCCATGAATCAATACAGGTATGTCTTAACCGTCATAGATGAATTTTCCATGTATTGTTTGGATTACTTCTTTAAACTCTAGTCAGAATTTTTTGACCTCTTTAAGGTTTGTAAATCCTTGGTTGAGAACCAATTTGGGAGAAAAAACAATATCCTAGGATATGATAATGGTGGTGAATATGTCAAGGTTGAGTTCATTAAGTATTGTGAATATGCAGTTATCCATATGAAACACTCTATTCCTTACACACTTCAGCAGAATGATGTTGCTGAGAGGAATAATATAAGTCTCGAGGAGATGATTACTTATATGATGGAGTATAAGACTTTTCCACCAAAGTTTTGGGATGAATCTATAAATTGTGCATCCTTTATCCAAAATAGGGTTCCTCACAATCAACTTAATGGAGTTAATGCTTTCGAATCTTGGAGTGGACACAAGCCTGATGTGTCTCATTTAAGGATTTTTGGCTTAAGGTCATGGGATAGAATTCCATTAGATAAAAGGAGGGTGTTGGAACCAAAAAGTCACGAGTGCCTATTTGTTGGGTACTCTGAAGATTCTGAAGGGTATAATATTATCAACATGAGCACTCAAAAATCCTTAATTGAAAGGATTGTTCAGTTTGAAGAAGAGCCTATGCTGGCAGTAAAAATTGGAGAGTCCTCTTCACCACCTCCACCTTCGATTGTAAGTGAAGAGACTAATGAAATTTTAGAATCTAATATGTCTGATAATGATTATTTAATTTCAGATACAAATATCTCCACAAGACCAAAGTGGGAATAAAATACCATTCAAGCAGTTGGGGAACATGCTAGGAATCCTAGTGATTCTAAGAGCACTAGATATCAATTCGAGTGTGCCCTTTATGTCAAGGACCCTTTATTTGATGATAAGTTTTTTATAATGATTGAATTTGATCCATAGGTATATGAATAAGCATATAATTACCCAATATAGAAAAAAACCATGACGGAAGAATTCCATTCGCTCCAAAATAATGACACATGGGAACTAGTCATTCTCCCCCCAAGGAGAAATCTAGTCAAGTGTAAGTGGGTGCTAAAAATAAATTTGATTATTATTTCTCTCCTCTGAAGTGTAAGGAAATTTTAGTGGCTGACATATTCTTCCAATTCGAAGGAATTGACTACAATGGGACACTTGCACTAGTTGAAAATATGGACTCCATAAGACTAGTTTTAGCCATAGTAGCTTCCAAGCAGTGGGAGGTACATCACATGGATGTGTAGAGTGCTTGTTATCACTCCAGGAAACTCATCTAGGTTGCAGCTCAAGGATTCTTGGTAACTTAAATGTGTTTAATGGTTTTTCTAAATGGGTCGAGTCAGATTATCTAAAGGACCTGACACACTCAAGACATGCATAAAACTCAACCAAAAGATAAGGCTTCTAACCACCATTGTTCAGAGGTTTGATACTACAATGAATAAATGGAGAACTTACTATGATTCCAGATTCATATATAAAGCAATCACATATAAATGGCTAATCATAACAAGGAAAAATACTTGTAATTCAACTCATCAACAAATATATAGGATGACAGCTATTTGGCATTAGATAAAAATAATAAAATTGATTCAGACATTCAAACACAAGTATAGAACATAAAAGAGATGGAACCTGAACATATAATGGAAAAAGAGCTTATATAAAATGATGAATAACATGAGAAGCTTGAATATAATAAGTGTCTCACAAGTCTCCAAAGTTGAACCTTTTCTTCAACATAAGTCTTAGGCTTTGTAGCCTTTACAAAATTTATTTCAGATCCTCAAAAGTTGGATCTGATTTACTAAAAATAGATAAAATAACTGTTTTTGCAAAATTAGGTCAAAAAACCCTAATTTAAGGGGTAACCTATCTAACTCTAACACTTGTTCACTCCTTGAACTCTTTGATAACTATAGTGATTACTGAAGTAGAGCTATGACCTATTATCTAATAGATAAGTCATGGTTTTTAAAAACCAAGTAGGGTTTGTGACCCTTTTCACCTTGATTGCACCCTCAAAACTGGAACAGACCCGCTCCATTGGTGCTTTTCATCAATTTTCAGCTTCACAATTCACCCCTAAGGTGTTTGTATCTACCAAAACTGGTCCTGTATGTAAAAATACACTAGTGGAAAATGAGAGATTAGTGACCAAAAAAATTACCAAAATCAGCATATCAATGACCACTTTTGGTTTGGTGATCGCTGGTGGCTAATTTACGGTCTTTTATTACGCGACCAAAATTGGTCATTTTTATTTTGATCATTTATAGCTTGTTAGTTGGTCATTAATTTGGTCATATATTTGAATCAATGACCAAATATAGGACCACATTTATGACCAAGTTAATTACCACATGACAAACTAGAATATGACCAAATTTGGTTATGTAATAAAAGACCATAAATTAGCCACCAAAACTGTTTTTTGGTCATTGATATGGAAATTTTGGTCATTTTTTTGGTAATTTATATCTCGTTGTTTGGTCACATATCTCTCAATTTTGGTCATTTTATATTCGAATTTTGGTCATTAATCTCATTTATTGGTCACTAATTTAGTCATTTTTGTTAGTTTTTCAACATTTAAGCTAGCATTATGTTAGGATCTTTCCACTGAGAGAATAACAAGCACAACAATAACATAATCACACCACATGAGATAAGAGAAACAAAGAGTTTTGATAGGGGAAACCATAAATGGAGAAAACCCCTCAACTTCCTCTAAGATAGTATCACCACAAGATGTGAAACCCAAAACAGTAAGATGACCTCCCAACACAACAGCAGCCTTCTGTCTTCTGTCAAGCAAAAGTATTTCCTTCTCCAAAGGTGCACCACACTTGAGAGAGCAAGTGATGTAATTCACAAGTGATAAATAGAGAGACTCACACTCTCTATTTATATTAGTCCGTTCACTTGAATTGCCATTTCACATGTAGGCTCGACCTAATAATTACTACTCGAGCCTACACCTTAATTAGTGTATAATAACTCAAGTGCCCCAAAACTATGGGGAATTACCTAATGAATTGATATGACTTGTTTACATTATTAATCCTCCCGATTGGAACATCGGGGCATGACCACATGACTCAAATACATAATAGAGACATCCCGGAATAAACATCGGGTTATAATACATAAGATACATAGAAGAATACATTCCGAAGTTACATATACATCAACACTCCCTCTTAACTAGGAAGGTATTCTTTCAACACAATTTTCAGCACTGGTCTTCTTCTCTACATCAACTGGATCATCTCGTCTTTAAGTCATCTTCGTCTTCAAGTCATCTTTGTCTTCAAGTCATCTAGATCTGGATCATCTCTCGATCTGGATCATCATCACTGCTGGATCTAGATCATCACTCGATCTGGATCTCATCACTAGACTGGATCTGGATCATCACTCGATTTGGATCATCATCACTGCTGGATCTGGATCATCACTCGATCTGGATCTCTCGAAGTCATCATAACTGGATCTGGATCATAGCTCGATCTGGATCTCCTCTGGGCATCATCAAGTGTGTACTATCTCGTCATAGGAACTTCTACAGAGCCAACCCTTTTTCATGCTGGTTGTAGGCCTACTCTCATGTAGGTCTTCGCCCAACACTTACATCTGACCTGCTCATTAGAAAGGCATTCCCAGCACTCACATCTGATCATGTAGTAAACTACAATCACATCAGAAAGGCCCAGCATTTATATCTGACCTACTCGTCAGAATGGCATCACATCCACCCAGGCTGGAACCACCTCCGCCACAATGATGAAAGAACTCTGTTCTCTTCACCCAGGCTGGAGCCACATCTGCCACAATGATGGAAGACTTTCAACCAGGCTGGAACCACATCCACCACAATGATGAAAGAACTTTGTTCTTTTCACCCAGGCTGGAACCACATCCGCCACAATGAAGAAATAATTCTGCACTTTCACCCAGGCTGGATCCACATCCGCCACAATGATGAAATAATTTCAACCAGGCTGGAACCACTTCCGCCACAATGAAGAAATATTTGTGCACTCACATCTGACCTGGTAGGAACTGAATCCTACACCCTCATCAGAATGGCCCCAAGTCCCTGACTGAGCTACCTGGTAACGGACCAGGCGCCTCCACTCTCGTGGAGAGTGGCAGTTTCCCTTACATCTGTCCTACTCGACAAAATTCCCAACACTCACATCTGTCATGGGAGGAACTTAATCCTTTATCTATGACCAGAATGGCTCAGCCCTTACATCTGACCTGCTCGTCAGAATGGCTATCAATCTCAGCACTCATATCAGTCATGGAAGGAACCAATCCTCTCACCATGACGGAATGGCTCAGCCCTTACATCTGACCTTCTCGTCAGAATGGCTATCAATCTCAGCACTCATATCAGTCATGGAAGGAACCAATCCTCTCACCATGATGGAATGGCTTAGCCCTTACATCTGACCATGGAAGGAACCAATCCTCTCACCATGTCAGAATGGCTATGGGTCTCATCATTGTCTCTGGGAGGAAGCCTCGATCTAGAGAACACCAAGTCTCTCTCTGAAGTGCTCGAACTTCAGCCTAGCCAATGGCTTCATCAATACATCAGCTATCTGTTCCTCCATCGCAACATACGGGAGCTTCACTGCTCTTCTCTGCACCATATCCCTGATATAGTGATACTTGATCTCAATATGCTTCGACTTGTCATGGAACACTGGATTCTCTGACAACTTCACGCAACTCTGGTTGTCACAATGTATACAAGTAGCATCCAACTGGAGATCAAATATATCAGACAGTAGCTTCCGCAGCCATACTACCTCACAACTAGCTGAACAAGCTGCGACATACTCTGCTTCAGCTGTACTCAGTGCCACACAGGATTGCTTCCTGCTAAACCAAGAGATCACACCTGATCCCATACTGAAGCAACATCCTGAAGTACTCTTTCTGTCGACGGCACTGCCTGCCCAATCTGAATCAACATAACCTTCCAGTTTAATCTTCTAATTTGCATCGTACTTGATCCCATAATCAATTGTACCCTTCAGGTACTTCAGAATATGCTTTGGAGCAATCAAGTGAACACTTATCGGATCTGTCAAGTATTGGCTCAAGGTGTTCACAGCAAAGCAAATATTTGGTCTCGTGTTCGTCAGGTACATCAATGACCCAATAATCTGATGATACATCGTAGCATCAACCATATCTGAAGAAGCATCACTCAATAGCTTCAGGTTCGATGCCATGGGTGTGGCCATAGCCTTGTAGTCCATCATCCCAAACCTCTTTAGGATCTCTACTGCATACTTCCCTTGTCCAAGGAAGATTCCATCTGAACTCTGGCACACCTCCATACCTAGAAAGTAATGCATCATCCCCAAGTCCTTCATCTCAAAGTCAGCAGCAAGCTTTCTCTTCATATCAGCAATCAACCCATTTGTACCTATCACAAATAGATCATCTACATACAGTAGAAGCATCACTGGGTTGCCATCTTCAACCTTGTAGTAAAGGTTGGAATCTGCTTTACTCTTGGTAAAGCCCAAACTAGATAGAAAGCTGTCAATCCTGCCGTACTAGGTCCTGGGTGCCTGTTTCAAACCATACAGGGCTTTATTCAATCTGCACACATGAGATTCTCTATCATGTGTCTCAAAACCGAGTGGCTATTCTACATACACTTGCTCTTCTACTACACCATTCAAGAAAGCAGTCTTGACATCCATCTGGTGTATCTTCTACTTCATCACTGCAACCAAAGAAAGTACTGATCTGATGGAAGTGTATCTGGCTATAGGTGCAAAGGTCTCTTCATAGTCTACTCCCTCTTTCTGAGAGAATCCTCGAGCTACAAATCTTGCCTTATACTTTTCAATGCTACCATCCGCAGCATGCTTGATCTTGTAGATCCATTTGGAAGTAACAAATGACTTCCCTTTTGGCCTTGGAACAACATCCCAAACATCATTCTTCATGATCGATTGATATTCTTCGATCATAGAATCCCTCCATTCTTTTTGATCTGCTACTTCTTCATAACTGGAAGGTTCTTTATCAATGAAATCACATAGTAAAGCTACATACCCGGAATTTGATCTGGTTCTCTTTCTTTCTCTGTGATTCTCTTCTGGAGCCCCATATCTTTCCGCATCTTGGATAAGTTCACGTACCCAAGCAGGTTTCCTCTTATGAGGATTCTTCCCCAGAGGTGGATCTATAGGTATTTGTGGTTCCTCGAACTCTCGATCTCCTTCTTGAGCTTCTTCATTCATGATTGTATCACGGATCCTGGGTGCTTCTGCTTCCGTTTCTTCAAGTTCTTCAGCAAATCTCTTTCTGGATTTGTTGTAAGTTGTGCCTTCATCAAATGTCACATCCCTGCTAATGTCAATCTTCTTGTATAATGGAAAGTAGATTCGGTAAGCCTTCAAGCTTTCAGAGTATCCCACAAATATACCCTTCTTTCCTGAAGGATCTAATTTCATTCTCTTCTCTTTTGGAATATGTATGTACACTGTACAACCTAATATTCTGAGATGGCTAACTTCTGGTTTCTTGCCAGAGAAGACTTCTTCAGGAGTCTTGTTCTCGAGTACTCTATGTGGAGTATGGTTCTGTACATACACCGCTGTTCTGGAAGCTTCATCCCAAAGATGCATAGGTAGATCTTGATCATGAAGCATAGCTCTTGCAGCTTCCATGATAGTTCTGTTCTTCCGTTCTACAACCCCATTCTGTTGTGGATTATAAGAAATGGATAACTCCCTCTTAATCCCTAATTCTTTTCATAGCTCCTTGAATTCATTTGAAGTGAATTCACCACCATTATCTGATCTAATGGTCTTGATATTCTTTTTAGTATGGTTCTTGATCAAGGCTTTGAATTCCTTGAACTTGCTGAATACTTCATCTTTGTTTTTCATAAAATAAATCCATGTCTTTCTAGAAAAATAATCAATAAAAGAGACATAGTATGCATACCCGCTAAGTGAGTTTGATGACATAGGACCGCATACATCGGAGTGGATGATTTCTAGAATGCTTTTGGGTTTGCTTTTGCTGCTTGGAAATGTCTTCTTTGTATTCTTCCCTTTCGCACATCCTTTGTAGACTCCTTCATGTTTTGCTTGAATTTCTGGAAGACCTTCGACAACTTTACTTGCAATAGGTAGTGCTCTGTAATGCACATGTGCAAGTCTTCTATGCCAAAGTTCATTTGGCTCTACTGAGTCATGGATCAAGGATTGTTCTGGATGGCCCTTCACTTTGTACAAGCCTCCTTCTTGTTCTCCAATTACCACTGCATCATCGATAGTATTTCCTTTTGGCCACATGATGACTTTACCATCTACGAATGCCACCCGCATTCCTTTTGCATCCAATGCTGAAATGGATAGAAGATTCTTCTTGAGTCCTGGAACAAACAATACTTCTTTCATTGTTAGAGACTTACCATATTCTAACTTGTATGAAGATTCCCCACTACCGTTTATTGGATATTGGTAGTCATCTCCTAGTTTCACCTTGTGAGGTGATTCATGTTCTGATAGTCTCACAAAATATTCCTTGAATCCCGTCATATGTTTGGAAGCACCACTGTCTATGAGACAATCATCACTTCCATGAGTAATGTTACATGTGAGAGCTGATATCAGCACATATTCATCCTTGCTTGAAGAATCTTCACTTTCATATCTGGATCTCTTTCTGGATGGTTCATCATCTTCTGCAGCATGAGCATGATGTCTTCTTTTGCTGCTCTTCTTCATCTTCTTCTGTTTGTTAGGACAATCTTTTGCATAGTGTCCTGCTTCATCACAAGTATAGCATATGACCCTATACATATCTCTTTTAGGGTTATCTTTGTAAGAATGCTTACCTCTTGAATGATGAAACTTCTTTCTTGATGATTTGGAGTGAGACTTGGAATGTATCGTGAGGGCTTGGTCTTCACTTGCCATCTTCTCTTCTCGAGCTGCTATCCGAGCTTCTTCTTGAGAGCATTCTTCCCATAGTCTTCTGAATTTGACCAACTTCTTTCTAGCACCGATTCCTTGAATGAAAGCATCCCATAACCTAGGGAGGCCATTCAAAGTAGTCATGACAATCTCTGCATTTTCCACTTCTTCATCAATAGCTTCTAATTGTTCTTTGATTTGAGAAACCCTTGTGAAGTATGACTGGATAGTTTCTGCATTTTGAATCTTCACATTCTTCAACTAGTTCCTCAGGGTCATCTTCCGATTAATGTTCTTTCCTTCAAACAATTTGGTTAGGGCATCAAACATAGCTTTAGGTGTCTTGAGAGAGGACACCCGAGGGATGAGATGATCCTTAATAGAATCAGCAATGATTCTCTTTTCCATAACCATCTTCTTCTTATGTAGGACCTTTTCCTCATCTCCCTCTGGAACTGGAATCTCCTCATGAATGTAGGAGTCTAATTCATTCTCTTCCAGGACCAGGGAGATCCTATACTTCCAAGCTCGAAAGTTATCAGCCCCCTCAAGCTTTTCATCAAGCTTGGTATGATGAGACATCTCTAAATAAGAACCTCAAATGGAAATACAAAATATTTTAGATCTTACCAGGTTCAAGATGTCAAATCTGAAGCTTGAGATGAAATCCTGCAGAGCTGGTTCAGGAGCAACAAGGGTTTTGCTTTTCTAGATTTCTGTCCACCCAAATGCCTTCAAATTTGTTCCTAACTTCGATTTTGGGGAGGAGAACAATCCAGGCCTGGGCTCACTAAAAAATTGCTCTTCTATAAAAAGCCCTAATTTTCGACCCTAGTGACAGGTCCAAAACTGAAAAACCTCAGAATTGAATTCTGTTTCGACAGAAAGATGCGCCCTAGGGAGGAGAGTAATTCCACCTTACTTTTGCTGAAAATTAGTGGAGAAATATCCACAAACAAGGAAGCCCTAGCCTCCGCAGTTGCATAGTGTCTTCTTCTCAGGTTAGCTCTGATACCATGTTAGTTTTTCAACATTTAAGCTAGCATTATGTTAGGATCTTTTCACTGAGAGAATAACAAGCACAACAATAACATAAGCACATCACATGAGACAAGAGACACAAAGAGTTTTGATAGGGGAAACCATAAATGGAGAAAACCCCTCAACTTCCTCTAAGATAGTATCACCACAAGATGTGAAACCCAAAATAGTAAGATGACCTCCCAACACAACAGAAGCCTTCTGTCTTTTGTCAAGCCAAAGTATTTCCTTCTCCAAAGGTGCGCCACACTTGAGAGATCAAGTGATGTAATTCACAAGTTATAAATAGAGAGACTCACACTCTCTATTTATATTAGTCCATTCACTTGAATTGCCATTTCACACGTAGGCTCGACCTAATAATTACTACTCGAGCCTACACCTTAATTAGTGTATAATAACTCAAGTGCCACGAAACTGTGGGGACTTACCTAATGACTTGATATGACTTGTTTACATTATTAATCCTCCCAATCGGAACATCGGGGCATGACCACATGACTCAAATACATAATAGAGACATCCCGAAATAAACATCGGGTTACAATACATAAGATACATAGAAGAATACATTCCGAAGTTACATATACATGAACAATTTTTAGTCGTATTATGTGGTTATTATATTTTAGTAGTTTTAATGGTCTCCATTATTAATCAATATAAATTTTTAATATGATATTATTTTTAAATTAAAAAAAGAATCATACATTATTTATCATCATCTAATACACATGTGAACTATGCAAATTCACATTAATTAGTTAATTACAAAACATATAAATAATATAAAGTACAACCATATAAGTTTTAAACCACATAAATTATATTATATGAAATTTCAAGTATGACAATAAATATGAGTTTTCTCGAAAACTATCTCTATATAACTTTACATGAAAATCATCTAGTACATCAATGACTTTTCAAAATATTACAATGGCTAAACCATCCCACTTGTACTTGGCTACTAAGCGATACTTAGATCCCACAATAGCTTCAATTAACCCATACTTAGTAGCTTGAAATCCTCAGTAGTAGGCTCTTCATACTCAATGGCCCACTTAGTTAAGTTCACTCCTGCAAAATCCAATAAGAAAATCTCAGTAGAAAAACAATGAACTGTAAAGTAGAAAAACAACGAAGCAAATTATTTATAATGTTCAATAGCTAACAACAATAACCATGTGCAAAATAGGAAAATGTAATCTAACACCTCCTTCAAATGTAAGTGGCAACACCTTGAGGAGTTTCTTAATTAAAAACTCCTTTCTCTTTTAAAGAAAAGCAAGTTTTGGCCTTAAACAAAGGAGGCCTTCGCTAAAGGTTAAGGCTTAGAATATTCTCTTTAAAGAGTGGTCATTAAGTGTTATGTGAATTAAAATGATAACTAGAAATAGTAAACATGCATTAAATAAGCTAGTGAACTTGCAATAAAATAATCCAAATTGATCCACAACTTACCCAACTAGTCAAGACATAATGCTAGTATGTAAGCACAATGAAATAACACTTGAGAGCTTACTACTAAAAAAAAATTTAATGCTGTAATAAACAGGGCAGAAATCTATTTCTAACATAATGAACCATAAAAATGCATTCATAAGCTAAAAAGACGTTCACCATATAACTAGACCAAAGAGACAAGACGCACAACCAAACAAATTTGAGTTTAGCGTTTAGTGTTTTATCTTCTTAGGTGTTTTAGTGTGTTTATCTTTTCCTTATGATTAAATGTTATAGTTAAGTGCAACAAGGAAAGGCTTATGAAGCTCTCTCCCAAGGAGAAGTAGATCAATCTCTTTGACGCTTATTACAATAGTAAATGTAGAAGTAGAAAAAGAAGTGAGGAAATAGAAATGAGTAATTGAAAAATAATGGAGAAGAGACCAGGTCCCTTAAATATGTGGGCCTATGGATTCAAGAGCTTCCTCAAGTAGCAACCCTCTTCAATATTCATAGAAGTTGGAGATATGAAGACAACCCCACCTCCTTAACAAATCCAAACCAATATTGATGAACTTTTCAAGAGTCCATTCTGTAATGTATTGAACCATCAACTAGATCACCAAGATGATAACAAGGTCAAGCATTTGTTCTAAATTTGTTCAAAGGTAAAATTAGACTAGAATTTACCCAAACTGGTCTGAACTATCACTAGCCAGCTTTAATAACTATGATAGATACCCCTTGGACATGGGATCTTAGCGTTAAGGAAGACAATGCTTGGAGGTGAAATCCTTCGGGTTGTTTCTAGAAGCTTCCAACTACCAAGGAATATAAAGTTTAAACAAAATAAGTACCTCAATGGAAATATCATGTGGATTTGATAAACATTTCTAGAAGAGTTGGTTGTTGTTCACAATGCAATAAAAAACAATCAATGTTGAGTTTAGGAATATGTTGGCCTCCATTTTCTTTTCCTTTTTTCTATAGAAAACACTTGAATTGAGCGATTGGACATTTATTTCCAAGTTTCTATTCATAATCATGTACTTGGAAAGATTCTAATGTTTTACCTCAAGTTTAAAGACACTCCCTGTGGTATTCTAGGAGATACCCTCAATAAGAAGGGAACATACAATAGAAGGGAAACTTTTTGAATTGTCTGGTGGGTCTCTGAGCCTTCCAGCAACCCATGCCCTAACAACTGTTATTTTCAAGCCAAATATGACATTTTATGTAACAAGGTGAAGCTTTACATGCAATTAATAGCAAGAACATTGAATCATATAATAATTGGGCAATGCCATGTTTTATCATAGACCAGCACACTTATAAGAATGAATCATTCCCATAGATATAAACCAATGAGAAAGGACAACCTGATTCAAGGTCAGTGTCCCTATTTTGTCACTGCAATTTTTTGTAGAAGAACCCATAGTCTCACATGCTGAGAACCTTTGTACCTAGAATGGGGTGAATTTTTAGATGTTTAAAGACCAATCACCCATCCATCCATAGTAATAAATTATTTTGAATCACATACTAACCAAATCCTTGTCTTCCATCATCTTCTTCATTGAATAAGCTAAACTATCAATAAAATGACAAGAAAACATTTTAAGAAGTGAAACACCACTCTCAAATAAATCATAGACAGTCACTAGATATTAATCTGAATAAGCTAAATGTATAAAAACTTCTGCAATTAATCATATGTCAAGGTGATTTCCAATGGAAGTCCTTCTAGAACTGCAACAACGACAATGACAAGCTATAAACAAATACTTCCATTAGTATTTCTCTTCTGTACATTTTCATATAATCCTTGGACATGACTCTACTCAAAATTTTTGTAAACAAAGAAAATTGATTTTATACAAACTATCCATTCAAGCATAATACTGACAAGATATTGAAAGTAGGACATGTTGACTTATCGCAATCAAGAAGATGTTAACAATTCCTTTAACTGTGTCTCCAACCTCGGTCTTGCCTGCCTGAAACATGGGTTTCCGATTGGAGTCTGGTGTATTTCTCGTAAAAAATATGATAAAACATAACACAAACTACTGTCAATACAAAGTGGCAGTACAAAAAACATAATATAGAGAAAACAACCAAAGGTAGTATAGTTTCACTTACCTAATTAAGAGGATGACGAAAACTACAACTGCCACTATAAGTCCAAACTTGACAATAAAAGTTGCAACACCATTGAGGCGGACCTATTATAAATAGGGACTCTCCGTGAGTGTGAAATTTGTGATAATATCACTCACGGAAAACAATAGAATGAAAATTAAACAAGTCATGGTAGAAAAACCTGTAGGGGAGTTTCTTCCCCATTATCCTCTGATATGTTGGCCATCACTAAATCCCACTCAGTTTTAATCCCACACCGGTTGCCTTATATAAGGAAACAGAAGTCCAAACCAACCTCCCTATTATCAAAGAGAGAAGAAAACACTAATGATAGAGAAACCATATACTTCAAAATCACAATCAAGAAGCATAACTCTTTCCAAAGGAATAAACAGGCAACAATCTTTGAGATGAAACCGGTGGAATAATGGCAGTAACCAAAAACATTAATTAGTCGATATGTATAAAATCCATGCCTCACCTTGAGATTGGGATACTTCATATAGTATTTATATTTATGGTGATTACTCTCACACCCAACTCACTATTCCTTTCACTAAAATCAATATTCACATTGATAGGTTTTTTTTGGTTTTTTTAAGGGTTTCCCCTCTTGCCTAAAACAAAGCTTCCTGTCAAGCTTGTTCTTTTCATATTAAGGAAGAGCAGCACTTGAAAGGAAATATAATTAATGATTGTTTCAAGATGTTCAAATCCTGTTATGTCATTTCTGGTGGACACCAACGATATTTTCCTCTGGAATTGTTGTTGTTTGCTAAGTGTTTGGCTGCAACTTTGTCACCTTAGTAGGAGATTAGAAATGACTTCTACCAGAATTTTTCCAGCCTTTTGTATAACACCATTTAGTACTTCTTGGGTCTTGTGTACACTCTTGAGTTTTGTATGAGTAGTTCAATTGAACTTGCAAACTTTTCAGCCCTCTAAGTTCATGAGGTTTGGCACTATAGTGGAGCCCTCCATTGAAGAAAAGGTATGTCTAGAGAACTAACAGACTCTTTATCATCTAATGAAAAGGAAAAAAATATTTATTAACATAATATATAAATATACATTTCATCATACAATAAAGTCAAAGAACATTTTTTCACATTTTATAGTTTACTAGCTTATAAATATTCTTTGTAAGCCAGTATATTAGATTTCTTCTTTTTATCACAATTTGCACAAATTGGAATATATTGGTTTTCCATACTAGTATTTTTTGACTTGAATGCCATGAAGTAATTTTTCCCCTTTCGCTATATGGAAGACTGTAACATGCTCCATATTTCCTTTTTCTAGACTTGTCATTTTGTCGGAGAATTGTAATCACTTCTGAATAGTTTCATTGTATTTTTGGTAACATGTATATATTGGATTCATTATGTTTAATACAATTGATCTTGGGCTATGCATGCTTATTTTTGGTAGATACAAACTTGCTATTATAGCATTCTAACTGACAAAGTCACAACAAATTGTTTTTAGTTTCCATAATGAAATTGTGAATCTTTTTTCAAGGAAAAAATAAATAAATTGAAAAGAACATAAAGTGATAATCTTTTATCTTTGTGATTAGACCATGAATTTTATCATCATAAAATTATCAATTCCCCTGGAATTCAATCAACCTATTTAAATACCACACTAGATGGACACTTGTTAGAATTGAATCTTTTGTAGTGGAACAACATGAGATAAACCATAATTTTCATAAAGAAGTAAAAACCACAAATAATTGAGTGAGATTATAAAAATTGAGTCATCAAGGTCATCCTAAAATTTCACCTATACTCAAAAGAAAATGTACAGAATCCTACTGTTATCCTACTTTTGAATGTCAAATCCTGTTCTCCATAGGAAAATTCAATGCTGATGTAATACGAAGGGGTTACCAATCCCCATATGCATTGCAAGTCACTGAACAGTACTTAGGGTCCTTATAACCTACCAAAGGCATGGTGATCAATGCTAATAGGTTCATTTTATATATATGCTTAGATCTGTTGTAGTTGATTGACCGTGCATGGCAAGTAGTGCAAAAAATATGGCTTCTTGATCTGAAGAAACTTTCAAGAGCAAGTGTTGGGGTGAATAACAACAACATGTGACCAAATTTTTCATTGTCACCCTACTACCAAAAGAAAAACATCAAGTAGGGAAACTAGCTGCAAGTATTTGCAAGCATCTTACAAAACTAAAAAAAATCCCTCAAACCTATTGAAATGGATTCGATTAACATGCTATTGAACTGGTATCCAAATAAATGATTGTCCCAACCTCTCCTAAAGTAGCATTTACTACATAATGAGGAGGTGGTATAAGCTACCAGTAGAGGTATCAGGCACTACTAACTTGTTGCTTATGGATGCTAACATGGAACAAAATGCTAGAACAATATTACCCTCTCCTTGGAATCTATATATTACCACTCAGCAGATCTATCAACTGCTATTTATGATATAACTAGTAACTCCTATTTATTCAATTACAATGAACTGCTCTTTATTACTTGTTATAAACCGGATAGCCAACTGATGTTATTAGGATATACTTTGATCAAGGGAATCCCTCATCAATACTACATTAGCCACTCTTCATGAAATCACAAACACTAGGACACTCATATGGGATCGATGGTATCTTTGCTCTCCATGGCCGTGAACTAGGTCAAGCACATAACCACTTCTAGGCATTTTAAATAATTAAAAATGTTAATTAAGCTGAAAATTACCTGTCAGTTGAGTAAGTACAATTTTTGTGCAAGTACATATCAATATATCTGCATGAAATAAATTAAAGTAAGTTGCAATAAATCTCATAAAGGACCTTGCAAGGTACTTTTAGCAGAAAATCAAACTGTGTAGGATATAGTAAAAAATCAGTTAACTTTAACTGAAAACCATAACAGAGCTCAGTCAAAACTGCCAGTTTCTAGTACATAACTTATCTTAATTTATGGAGCAATCCAAAATGGCCCTGAGGTTGTTTAACACCATGGATAAATAGGAAATTGACTTGAAGTTGAGCCCAGTTATTGAATCTGTAACTATTTCACAAGCTAACTTTTGGGTAAACCATGCCAATTTCCATAATATCCATGGTTGCGCAAAAAATTATCTTGAAATGAAACAAAAGTCTCATATCCAAAATTATGCATTGTAGCAGATCCTTATGCATTCACCACAACTTGGGTACCATGTTGTGTAAGAAATTCCTTAAAAAAATACAGAATGTGTGACATAACCACTAAGAAATTCCCAAACATCTACATGATTTAACAAAACTATTGGCGGGAAAGTTACAACTCCTTAAACAAGACATAACTGACTTCAAGTTCAAACCATTATGTAATTCCCAAACATTAGAGGATTTGATAGTACAACTAGCAGAGAAGTTGCAACTCATTAAACAAGACATAACTGACTTGCTTGGGAATAAAATTTCATTGTGATAATTCATGAACCATACTATCCAAAGATGATAAACAAAAGTCCAGAAAAAGAAACTACAAAAATTCAATACCCACCTGACCACAATATTTCTCGATGTTCACATCAACCCTAGATTCAAGCAAGAGAGAGACAATCTACAAGGATAAATCTTGTTAAAATATCCAATCATTTCATCATCACTTATCATAGCTGGACAATGCTAGAAATAAAGAGAGAATTTTCCTATACCTCATTGTGTGCTTGAGCTACTGAATAATGCAGAGGAGAATTTCAAACACCAAAAGTTGAATACTTTGCAAGATGAGGGTTGCATTCCAATAAATCCTTAGCCTCTTTCAAATCTACATCTCTAGCAGCAGAAACCAAGCGTTCTCCAGAAGCAAAACATCCTAAGGAATTTCCCATGAAATTCAATATTCTCGTTTTGTTTGGCAAGGCTTCAAATGAGTTACCGAATTAGATGGATCCCGATACTCCAATCTACATAATGATGAGTACAATAATCATGATAGTCGCCCCTAATGACTAATAGACATTGAGTCATTACCCCCTGCCTTTTGGAAATTGTTTTTCTAATGAAAGAATCAAACTTTTGCAACAAAAACAGAGAGAAGTAAAACTATCACTACAATTATGCATCTTTGCTAGCTGTAATCAAACATGGAACGAAAAAAAACACATCGTACATCTTAGGGCTATGTCCTATAGCTTTTATAAAGGGGAAGATTTCAATAATACTAGCCAAATGATTAATAAGATGAATACTAGAACATAGAAATTCAAAGAAGTTTCTGTTTTGGGGAATTCTAGAGTATTTTTATAAAATTTCTGGAAATGGAAATCCTAAGGCATGCTTATACTTCCTAATTAGTTTTCTTGTTCTATCAGTCCAAGTCCAAGAAGGAGATGACAAATATTCACTTATTATTATTGAAACTCACCTTAACATAAGATATTGCAGAAGAGGGCCCTGAACCTGCTTTAAAGTTACAAGTTCAATTGATGGAAACAGTTATGTATGTGATGGATTCATTAAGGAAAGCAAGTCCTTAACTTGTATATCTTGGAAGTGGGCTAGAAGAGAAGGCACAAGTTCAACTAGGTAGGCAAAAGTGACAAAGGAGTCATGTCTGGTGTTTTTGAAAGAAGGAAGAATGGAATATGCTCAGCCCCTTTTGGTATCCGAGCCTTGAGGCTCTAGATTCCCAAAAGAGAACAAGAGAGAGGAGTACAAGAGATAGGCCAGGAAACCAAAATATATTAAGGAAATATGGATTCTATATTGTGGGTGTTCAAAGAGGTTAATAGCTTCATCATTCAGAGCACACTAGGAGACAAGTGGGCTTCCAGAATCTATCATTAGGCATAAGATAGATCAAACCCCAGATTATGTGATGGTGAATAGGTCGGTAGTATTTGACCAATGTCAATCCAAAGGAATAGATTATAAATATGCCTAGTTGAACTATAATGGGAATTTTAAGGAATCATTGCCTCTAACATTGGCAAGCAAGAAACTAATCCTGTTCTGAAAAAATTGTAACATATGGAAAGAAAATACCATGCCTTCACACTGCAATTCTCACCTCAGATGAGGAGGATAATGCAGAGGAAAAAACTGATGAGAAGGAAGCCCCGGAGGCTGTAGCTATGGAAATGGATACTGGAACCCCTTCAAATACCATCAACCTAGACACTGAAGGCTAGGAATAACTTTCAGGATTCTTCTATTTTCTTTTGTTTCTATGAAGAATACTGCTTCAACTCTGTGTTTTAAGATTACATGCCAGTTAGTGTGAGCATTACTTCTACTATTATTTATGTGGTTGCTAAGTCTCTTAGTTTTTCATACTTCAATGGCGTCCTAGCCCAATTTTGTTTCAGAAAAATGGTATTTTTTCTATAGACCTAAGTATTGGTTAAGACTATTTAACCCTTCTCTTTTTTGGTTGGATCACAGAATGGTGAGCCTAGTTCTGTTGGATCTTACCCTCTCCTGACTTATACTATTGTACTGTATATCAATAGAATAGTGTCTAACTTACAAAGAGTACATAATTGGCTCAAATCTAGATATAAACCTTTCAATCGCTTAGAAATAAATCATAAGGAAGTCCATAGTATGCAAACATACCAAGTGATAATTACCTCCCCTGTGCTCCAAACATATTGTGTCAAGCACTATCTTAAGACTTTAATACTAAATTTCATCCCTTGATGTTTTGGTCAGTGTAAATCCTTCAAAGACACTATAGAATATATAAACCCGATCTTCATAAAATATCAAGAAACTATTAACAAAGAAGACTAGCTGGAAAAATGTATAACGTTAAAAATCATAATTATACCAAGAAAAAGAACACCAAACTTATAAAAATGGGATGTAAATCATTCTTAAAAATACCTTGCAATACAACCAGATGGCCGAGATCAAAACTATATCTATATTTTCCAAGAATCATCAATCACGATATATCGAATGTACATATATTATAGATAATATTATCAAGAAATATAAGGAATAATGAAATGGACAAGGCATGTTGGGCAGAAGATGCCAATTCTTAAGTTTGGTAATGGAAAACCCTGTGACAATATTGAATATTGTGACCTATGATTCTAGCTATGTTGAAAGCACTCTACGACTAAGGCCAATACCATATCTGTCATTGTTTCCACTTTCTATTCTCCACCTAAATTTCTTGTGGTCATACTTGGCCATAAGGTTGGACAAGGTAAGATCAAAGGCTTTCTTCTGTAATGGGCATGGCCACCTGTTAATGAATTCCTCAATTGCTGAAAATGAAGGTCGTTTATTGTACCATAGGGAAAACTTCCACATTCATAGAGCTCCAGGATCTATTTTCCATTAAAAAATATACTACAAAATTTTAAGAGTAACACACTTCCACTAAATGTTGATTCTAAATTATCTATGGAGAGTTTTCTAAATCCTTTTCCTAGTAATTTAATACAAATGGTATTGATCATGGAATTCTTAGTAAGATGCACTTTTGTATCATATACTACTAAAGGGATTTTCAAACATCATAAACTTTTTACTATTTCTTATGCACTTAGAAATTACTAATGGAAGTAAATAAAATTAAAATGAAGCAAACAAGAAACATAGAAATAGAGCTTCAATGCTATCAAATTGTCAACTATTTGTCATAAATTCATTTATACCTTCTCTGATAGTTTCCCTTCCAAAAATTCCACCATCCCACTGTGGAAACATTTTCCTTTGTATAACAATCTCTCAAGTAGGGAATCTATTGCAGTCAGCATATGGTAGCGACTAGATTCAAAACTTTGACAATCTTCATTTATGTCATACATTGCATTTACCTATGAAACAACTTTCACAATCACCACTGCGACTTCGCACTACAATTTTACAATACAAGACATATGCATTTTGTTTGTTCAATCAAACAATGTAATACAACCGATATATAAATCGCTAGTAAATTCTATCACAATAAATGCTTCCAGAGTATGTAGGCATTTTTACTATAAAAAACTGATTAGCTCTATATATAATGTAAAATACAACAACTTACCAAAGACTAAACGTGTTGGAAAGAGGTTCCTGAAATGGATTTGTAGAAATGGAAAATAATTTTCCTATGAACCTTTTACACACAAATTGTATTAGACAATAACCAACATAATATAGTTGTTACTAGTTAATTTCTATATCTGTCAATGAAGTAATAGGCAAAGGCTCAATGAATTCATATCCAACATAAGTAGCAATTTTTTTCCATAAATGCTTGACATTAAAAATGGAGTCAAAAAAAATTATACACGACCAAAATCTAAAAATATTAAACTAGCTACCAATGGCACAATTTCTTCACTCATAAAATAGTAGTCACCTTTGTATCCATTTCATTTCGAAGAAGATTTACTAAACTATGAAAGGTGAGGTCCGGAAGAATTAAGTAGAAGCTTGAAATGATGGAAATCATGTTTGACCTCCAATGCATAGAGGATAAACAAATCTCATAGGTACATTTGATACCAACTAAGGATGAATCCTCATCTCTTTGATTGCCTATAGAGGGTTTGAATTCTTTATTTGCATCCAAATCTGCATCAATAATTCTGGCTTTGCCATCACTTTCATGCAATGATGTACTCCCCATTTCATCATTGATTCCCCACTCTAATCCTTGTAAAGAACAATGAAACATATCACTTGTTTTTAGAACATTAGTAGCCACTTAAAACAACTTAGACAGTAAGATAAGAATTCTCTCTAGTAGACGAATGATAATCCTACTAAAACTCTTTTCAATTGACACACTATCCGCTGTCAGTTGTCAGACAGTGCAGAGTAAAAAACTTGGGAGTCTACTTGAACTTTGTGACTTTGATAGCATTGTAGCAATACTTCAGTAGGAATGCACCTTCTTTGCTATAGATAGTAAGGACATAGGAAGACCAGTAAAAATTGCAGCTGTAGTGGAGCGGGAAGCAAAAGCTGGTGCGAAAAGCAAATTTTTCGAAAGCTTCTAGAAGAGGAGCATTTTTGGGAGAATTTTTTTATAAAATATATAGTTTAATATATTTTGATGCTTATATATCAACAAAAACATGTAAAATGTTGAATTAGTTACAGAAAACATGAAAACATTGATTAAACCATATAACATCAATCATTTGGTACTTTTTTTCCAAATGGCAGGCTTTGGGCAAGCTAACTTCCTAGTTTTTTCCAAGTTAAACTCTTACACTCTACTGAGTTTTGGTTAAATAGAGACTAGAGATTCTGAAGAATGTGTTTAGAAATGCAGAGTTTCCAGAGTATTCTATAAACAAGTTACTAAGTTTTTGATAGATGCTTCCTGTGGACACAAGCAAGGAACATTATCCGATATGGGATATTGCAAGAAAGTAGATACATCTCACATGCTGTGTAAATTATTCTTGGGATAATGAGCTTCCAATAGGGTTATTTAATACAAATTCATCTAGAAAACCCAACCCCAAGTTAGGCGTACCAACCCATGAGGAGAAAACATGCCTACCAATGAGGGGGAACATATAATTGGTGGAGTTGAATATTTGTGTGGAATAACAACAATTTGGTTTACCTACCAACCAAGCCCCTAGCCTCGTCAACCACATAGCTACAATTTTGTATTGATTCATTTGTTCTCTTTATCGACTTTCTTAAAAAGAAAAGTTTCAATATCAACTACATATGGATGGTCTGTCAGTCTATCAAATGTATAAACACTATTAGAGGAGATGCTATGGAACCATTACCAGGGATGCTTCCCCCTTTCATTCCGGTGAGGTTCTAGTTTTTAGATCAAAGTTGGATGATTAAGGTTTATTACATTAGCAGTGAATTAGGTTAATTTACAGTTTATAAATCAGAGCTGGAAATCAAAAATCAGCTAACATGCAGTCCTTTAGAAAATATGTATCCTTTCTTGAGTCAAGGCTGAAAGAGATATGATGGAACTCCTTGCCTATGTAGGGAACGGGTAGGCTCTTTAGCCTGAAAAGGATGTATACTAATGAATGTATAGAAAATAAAATTTCTAGGTTAAAAAAATCACAAATTTATAAAATCACAGTAGAAAAACAAGGGTTTACACCCTAAAATAGAGGTTAATCAGTCCAACAGTTAACCAGTGGTAGTTTTCCATACTAGCCCAGGTTCGATTTCTAGAGGGTTGGTGCCTTCAAACATTGTATTTTTTTGGTCAGTGGTACCAACATATGAATCCCATAACTTTGAAGGTTGGAGCAACTTCATTCTCTCAGAAAGAACAAAAGGGAGTACTAAAGACTCCTCTATTTCATTTTCCACACCATTAGTCATCTCGTTCATCTGTTTTCTCTATGTTTTGTGTTGCATATGTACATTTTTTTCTTGTGTTTGTATCATTGTAGCTTACTGTGCATTTATAGAGTGATTTCCTTTTCAAAAACTTAAGTATTTGACTTCATTCTACCCTAAGAATAGGCATAGGTTCATAAATATCATTTTCAGCCATGTGGGTGCTTCAAATTCCCCCTATGCATATTTATTTTTCTTTCTGTTCTAACTAGTACATATCTGATTTTTCAGCTACATCAGGCTATTTTAGTGCTAATATACTCCTAATTCAAACCTAGCTCTTACATCCTTGCATAAGCTTTTCAAGCTTAAATCATCTTTAATTTGGCTCGGATAAGAGCTGGAATTTTCTACTTAGCACATTGTCTTTTTGGTATTTTTTTTGAAGTACTTGACATGTGGAAGTAGCTACATATGAAGGGCACACCTTGGGTGGAAAAGAACAAAGATGAACATTTTCATGCATTCATTTTGAAATGCTTTTAAATTTTGGAAGTAGAGAACCATTAGAGGAAATGATTTCAAGAATTATCCCTTCAACTGAGATTAAATTATATTGCCAGGATTTTGAAACATAATTTAATTAGTACATAGGTTCTGGCTCCAGTTGACATGCATTATTTTAATTTGTTCCTTTTTTTTGTTTCATGCAAAGTGATGAAATATTCTATTTTTCTGCATTTGAACTATAGTAATTTCTTGAAATCCTATTTTACTATTTCCTAGATGTTTCTTATACATTTTTGGGGGGGGGGGGGTAATTTCATTCATGCTTACTATTAAGTCAGTAATTTGTTTTTCCAATTTTGGTTTTGTTTCTTCAATTTTGGTTTCATTTTCATTTTATTCAAAGTAACTCTTTTGTTTTAAGTTTGATTATTTGCTTCTTTTAGGAAAATTTTTGGTTGTTAGGTGAATTTTTGAACTTGGCTTTTATATTTTTGTTTTATTTTCAATCCTTTACATTTTGATGAGGTTTTTAAAGGTCATTATATCAAAGAATGGATTCACAAATGATTTTTCTGAGCATAGTCATGCATAATCATTACTCAAGCAGCTTTTAAACTCCATAAAAAATGCCTAAAAGTTAAAAGACAACGATAAAATAGCGTTAAAACTATTCTTGTAGCGCTGGAGCCAAAAATTAAAGAAAGGGCACTACAAGAATATCGCGACCCTCATTTCTTCCGATTTTATAGCAAAAATTTGGCATTTTCTTGAATGATGAGTGACTAATCACGTATTGTGGATTGTTTACTACGTGTAGATTCAAAAATTATCATAAGAACAGGTAGTTCCATGTCGTGAGGGAATCATGGTCATCATGAGCCCAAATGCAATTCATTTTGATAGGTAGCAGCATGGTTTGAGTTTAATATGAGATGAGTTTTCATTTGCATGCACATTCAAAGACGACGGACTTAGTGGAGTAACTATAACCACTAAAAAACCGGGCATTGCTGCCAAGAAACAGAGTGGAGGTTTTCATAGCTGCTCCGAAAACTAGGGCTTTCTCATTTTGACATCTGGACTCAAATTGCACCTTGAAAGACACCTGTCACTCTCATGTCATTACTCAAACAATATGAAGAACGGTTCAAAGTATCTATAGTCGATCAATTAAAAGGTATTCCACGATAAGCCAATATAGCTAAAAATTTGGGGCTTTTTCGGTGGGTTCGTTTTAGCAAAATTGATCAAGGGAGAGGTTAAATTGTGTTGTTAAATGAAATTTCATCCAAAGAAATGGCTTCCTGAGACATGTTGAGATGTTCTGTTAAGTGGAGAACTGAAAATTAGCTTTATATTGGACTATGCATTTGTTGAAGTTAAAAAGAGGCTGGGTTGAAAACAATGTATGTTACGATGATTCAAATTTAATACTGCTGCTGGTGCAACATGAGATGAAGGAAATGGAAATTTGAGACAATATGAAAACCTATATAGCCTAGAGACCTAATTTTTCTAGGTTTTGAAGCTTACTAATTTTGAAATCCAAAAGAAGCAGCGAAGAGCTAAAGGTTTAAGAGTAGAGGAAAACCTACTCTCATTTTGATACTGAGATTACTGAGAGCTGAAATGGACTAAGTTTAATATTTTTCTTCTCTATAAATCTTCTCATCTAACCTATAAATAGTCTGCATTTAGTGTAAAAAGTTGACAGTTGGGATTCTTCATGTAAAACTCTTTTGTGAAGAGATTGTTTATACATAATTCTGGCAGGTTATGGGTACTAATACACAGGTTCATTCTATATGCTGGAGGTGGATAGTCATTAGAATAATTAAATGGAATAACAATTATCAGTGGTAGTGAACAATCTAGCATGTATCAAAAGCACAAAAGCAACAGTCACATAAGAGTAAGGATAGCTATTTTTGAAACCTGAGGGATTTGAAAAGAAAACAATCACCTGACTGGTCATTAATTGAACCCTAAAACCTATACAGTTTTCATCTTCTGAAGAAAAATGGGCAAGAGTGGTAAAATTAATAGATCTGAACCTACTGATGTAGGTTGGATCGAAAAACTTCATGGATGTGTTGAACTATTCCAACAAGCTGGTTGGCTCGAATTCTTCAAAAGAATAAATGGGTATAATACTGAAGTGTCTTGCAAGTTTGCACAATGCTTTAAAGATGACATGGTGACCTTTGAAACTCTTAGGTTCAGGCTGACAGTGGAATTGATTGTAGAAGCCACAGGGATTAAGAATGAAGGTGAATTCTGGTTTAAGAAATTGCCCTTTACCTTTCATCCTCAGAGATACCTATTACCAAATGTTACTCCTGACTGGAATAAAGGCATTCTTATTCAAAATTTCAGAAAGGAATGGGTAGAACCAATCAGAATTTTGCACAGTTATATTACTTGCGAGGGCAGGTATGCTTATGTGTTTAAGTATCACTTCAGTTTTTGCAACATATGGCGGCAGAGTCCAAGATGAACCTTCCATTTTTCCTATTCAAAAGCTTGTAGAAAATGGCTAGCAGGGTCAAAGGGCATATGGAACATTCTTCTTAGTCCATCTTTCATCATGGGCTAATTAAGTTGTTTATTAGCCCTGTTTTGCAGCATGAAGGTAAAACTTGGGAATTCTTTCTTTTCTGGTTAGGTTTTCAGGTCAAACAAGAAGATCAGCAGCCTAAGAGGCAAGCAGAGAAAGGGAAGGTGATGATGAGAAAATTAGGCCAGAAAACTAAGCTTGCAGAAAAGGAGGATGTCAAAGTTGAGAAGGCAGTAGAGCATATGGAGGTTGACAGTAAACTCAAAGTGTCTTCAGTTGGCACTATAGGCAGATATTCACTGTTTTCAGAAGAAGAATTGCAGCCTAGTCAACAGTTAATAACGGCAGCAGTCTCCAAGGAAACTAAAGCTGCTGTTATAGAAAAGGTGGCTATGCCTGAAGATGATTTTCAAACCCAACAGAGAAGTCCACTCACCATTCTCTCAGATGATGAGGGATATTTACTAGAAGAAGATCAGCCCATTGATAAAGCATAAGGCAAGCATGAAACCTGCAGAGAATTCTTCACTTCAGAGATCAAAGCAGGAAAACCTAATAAGAATAAGAAAAGGACTATAACCCCATATTGGAGGCCAAAAACCAGGCCAACAAATAAACTAAGATGGAATATGAAGAGGTTACTCAATCCAAAATTGAATTCCAAGCAAGTGACTGTCTTGAATGATACTTCCTCAAATGAAGAGCCAGAAAGTGGTAAAGTGAACATTAAAAGCAAGGGAAAAATAGTTGCTAAAGCTTCCTCTTCTCAGCCTACAAAAGTAAAAGGATTATCGCAGTCTGTAAAAGAGTTAAGGCAGTCTGAGTCTGAATTGTTTGCCATATTTCTTGAAATAAGAAATGAACTGATAAAGTAGCAGCAAAAAGAAAAAGCTGAAATACCTCATGTTGAAGATCAAGAATGGGAAGATGAAGATGAATATATACTCAGACAAGTAGGTATTCTAAAAATCCCTAATATTCCAGACCTATTAAATAAGGATACAAACCTACCTGAGATCCCCGATTTTGAACAAGAGATCATGACAGGAAGGTCAGTTGACATAAATAAAGAAAACTTGCAGAAAATTATTAGGCAGTACAAGTAGCAGATGAAACATATGAAAGAGGTCAATGACAGGCTGATAATGGCCAACATAAAGCTTAAGGAAGATCTTCAGGATGTAAATGACCATTGTCATGAGCTAACAACAGTATCTGATCAGGTTCTCAAAATAAAAAGAACCAGTGATTTGCACTGTTCAGAGTTGGAGAGGACAGTCAAGGATTTGTAGCAGAGAAATGAGGAACTCACCAAGAAGATAACTGACCTAGAGCAGGAGCAGAAGAAAGCTAAGAGGAAAACTCAAGCATTAGATGGCATTTCTCTACTGGCTGAGGCAACAAAAGAGCTATGAGTTAGCTTTTGATTTAGTTTTTTGTTATCTCTTTTTGAGGAACATGTTAGTTAGTTGTTTTACTATTTTTAGAAAATAGCATCTTTTGTAATGTTGTAAAATTCACTTTATCCCATCGAATAGGTTGAGGCAGTTAGGGTTTTTGATCCCTAACTGATTTTGTAAAAAAGACTGTTTAGACCGATTAGAAGGTCATTGAGAGGGTTTTATTTTTGGGATAGCTTCAAGAGGTCTGCAGACTTGTTCATGAGTTTAGACTTGTTCATGAGTTAAGTATAAAGCTCTTGTATGCATTTGATGACGAAATTATGAGATATATGACACTTTTACCCTTCAGTTTCTATGTTGGCTTTATTGTTCAGCTTGTTTAGTTGCTTAAAGGATATATTCATTTCTGGTTTATGTTTATATGCTAGTGATGCTTGTCTTTTATGAATGAACTTTAGTACTATTTCTGTTGGATCTTGTTGAATATATTATGCATCTTTATCTTCTTGTGTTTATGATTTAGTTATTACTTTTCTCATGAGTGTATTCCCTGTCTTTCCCCAAAATTTTACAACCACTAAAACTTTCCAGAAAGCCTAAAACCTACTTTGTTTTATCAAGTTTTATTTGATATTGTGTTGGCTTGTTTCTCTGGCCTTAGAAACAATTTCTGGCACAAAAATCTTTGGTGCCATTGCCGGGGATGAAGCTGAAGCATATCTTCCTTGGGATACTTATCTATTTTACTGGTTTAAGAGGTGGACTTAAACCAACACTTTTGAAGGCTAATTTTTCACCAAAGTTGTCACAGTGGCTTCTAGAGGAGTGGGAAACAGGAGCAGACCAACTTCACCATTACGTCCAGAGGTTTCAGACCCTGAACAAATATTGAAAGCAACAAGAAAACTCCGAAGGTCTCAATCTTTATCAGCCCTCTGTGACCCTGATCAGTTGTGTGCTTCAATACATTCAGCTGAAAATTCACCCTGGATCAAGCCTATTATACCTGATAGCTCTTTTCAAATCTTTACAAATCCTTAATCCTTTAGAAAATCCAAAGCTTCCTCTCTTGGTAAAACACCTCTTTTTCAACTGAAATTAGGTAAAAGTTCTTGGCAATCAGTTTCTAGTCAAGCTTCTTCTTCCAAACCAGTCAGTCCTAAGATGGAATCCCAAAACCCTCCCATAGATATGATGGATAGGATGGTTGCAGCTAGGTATGCACCATTAGTCTTACCTCAGCCTTTACATCCATTTCCCGGAGGTGATTACCAGAAGTATATGCCTAGGTTCAATGGACAGGGAGAAATTACTGCTAAATAACATTGGGAGGCTTTCCTGGGTTATGCTCACAATCAAAACATTGAGATCAAAGATGTATGGATGAGGGTATTTGTTCAGAGCCTTGATGCAGATGTAAGGAAATGGTTCAGAGATTTTCCTGCTAACTCCATCACTATAATTGAAGAGCTTTGGGATCTCTTCATGAGGCAATGGGGAGACACAAAAGATCACACCTACTATATAACTGAGTTTGGAGCTCTCAGAAGAAAAAAGGAAGAGACTATTGCAGATTTTTCCAAAAAGATTAACAAAATGTATAGTAGGATTCCATTAGAAATCAAGCCTACTGAAACATCAACTAAACTCACCTATGCTTATTCCTTTCACCATGAATTTTCTCTATTATTGAGAGAAAGGAGACCTGTCACCTTGCTGAACATGCAAGATGCAGCAATGGAGGTTGAGTCCAATTTATTGGCTTCAAACATACTTAAGAAAGAAACATCTCATTAGCTTTATGATAAAAAGGGAAAGAAGGAAGCAACTCCAGGAAGTTCTACTCCTCATTCTTCTGAAGCCAAGATTGATGAAATGGCTAAGCTGGTAAAGATTCTCACTGCAAAATTGAATAAATTAGAGCTTGAAAAGAATTCTGGCAAACCTGCTCTAGAAGCTGAATGAAATCCAAATAACCAGAATCAGTTCAGAAGGCAATTTGCTCCTAGATTCATACCAAGAGAGCGCATGAACAATGATATCCAGCGAGAGAGGAGAGAAAATGAAGATCAGAGAGTGCCCCCACCTCTTCAGAACAATGTAGCTGATGAAGAAGAAGTTGATGAAGAAGAATATTATTATGTAGACATGTTTGAAGCTGAGGATGACCTAGAGTTAGAAAATACTGTTGTAATTGCTGCTGTTCATCAGAATGGACCCAAGAAGATTATAAATCTCAGATCAGGCCCAAAGCAAGTGGTGCAAGCCCCATAGAAGAAAGCATATGTCCCTGCTGAGATTCTCCCTGCTAAACAAATAGCTGATCCTGTGCCAGAAAAAAGACAAGTTGCAGAAAAATCAAAGAAGACTCTAGAGGTGGAAGAGGTAAACAAATCTGTTCAGAGTTTCAGTTTGGAGAATGAATTAGGGAAGTTAAAGATTCCTGTACCTTTAACTGAGTTAATAAAGAATCCTTCATATAAACAAACAGTCTTGAAAGTGATGAATTCAGCAAGTAATCATCCTGTTTCAGACATAGTTAATCTGCAGGAAGAAAACCCTAAAATCTTCATTGGATCAGCCCTAGTTGAAAAAACTGAAAATGAGGCTGGTGCTTCACCTCCTTTCTATGTCACCCTGACAGTCCATGATCAAATGATTCGCAATTGCCTTTTAGATTCAGGAGCATCCCACAATTTGATGCCAAAGGCTGTTATGGAAGCTTTGGGCTTGAGTATCACTAAACCTTACCATGACCTATATGCCTTTGATTCCCGAGCAGTGAAGTGTCTTGGAGTAATAAAGGACATGGTTGTCATCCTAGCTCAGTTGCCCATGAAAAGTGTGATAATGGATGTTGTGTAGCTGATATAACACCGAAATTTGGTTTACTTCTATCTAGGTCATGGGATAAAAAGGTTGGAGGAACCTTTCAAATGGACCTTTCATATGTCAGCATTCCTGTGTTTGGTGGAGAAACTAGAAGACTGTACATAGAGCTACAGTTTGCTTACATAGTGACAGATGACAAGAATCCCACTAATCACCCACTGTACTCTGTTGATAAATATCTCAGTACATGCATGCTACATTTCAGTGAGGAAGATAATTCTGCTGGTCTGTTACAAGTGGAAAAGAAACAACCAATAAAACACAACAAATAGGAAGAAAATGCACTATGGAAATTGTATTTTGATGGATCCTCATGCAAAGAGGGTGCTGGAGCTGGAGTTCTTCTCAAATATCCTGGAGGTGAAACAGTGAGGCTCATGTACAAGTTGGAATTTGTTACTACAAAGAATACTGCTGAGTATGAGGCTTTGTTACTGGGATTAAAAGCTGCAAAAGATTTGGGCATTCAGCAGATTGTTGCATTTGGCGACTCCGAACTAGTTGTTCAGCAGGTGAAGAACAACTATCAAGTGAAGCAGGGTCTGTTGAAGCTTTATCGGAATGAGATATGGGACATGCTTGAAAACTATTTTGTAGCTTTTAATATTACTTACATTCCAAGGGATTATAATCAGACAGCAAATTCATTGGCTTTAGCTGCCACACACTTCAGAATCCCTAAAACCACTCAGCTGAAATATCCAATTCAAATAAGGTACAGACCTTCTGTACCTAATAATGTAAAACAATGGAGAGTATTTGAAGATGATACTGAGATTAAAAGGTTCATTGAACTTACAGATGAGTATTCAAATTCCATAATTGATCAGGATGAGGATGATGAAGAAGAACAGCTGGATGAAATTGCTGCAGAAGAGGTAGCAGGTCATAAGATCATTGAATTGAAGAGTAATTTCATTCCTAAAGGTATGGTACCTATGGAAAGAATATTTACAAAGGATGATACACCCTCAAAGCCTGTTGTTCATTCTTCAGAAGAGGATGTGATAGACTGCAATATTGGTTTAGCTGAACATCCTAGAATGGTCAAATTTTCTAAATCATTGACAGCTGAACAAAGAAATAGATATATCAAACTGTTAAAAGAGCATGTAGATGTCTTTCCATGGTCCTATGAAGAACTAAGAACTTATGATACAGGAATCATACAGCATAAGGTGCCTGTAAAGCCAAATGTTAAACCATTTCGTCAGAAACTGAGAAGGATCAATCCAGCTTTGTTTCCCGTAATTGAAAAAGAAGTGAAGAAGCTGTTGGATGCCAAGATAATAGTGCCTCTCAGGTATTCTTCCTGGGTGGCTAATTTGGTCCCTGTCAGAAAAAAGAATGGAGAGATCAGATTATGTGTTGATTTCAAAAACCTGAACAAATCTTCATTAAAAGACAACTATCCTCTTCCTAAGATTGAACAGGTATTGCAGCAAGTGGTTGGAGCACAAAGGATCTCTATGGTGGATGGTTTCTCAGGGTACAATCATATTGCAATGCATCCTAATGATAAGGAGAAGACATCCTTTACAACTCCCTGGGGGACATTCATGTATGACAAGATGCCTTTTGGCTTGATGAATGTTGGAGCAACCTTTCAGAGAGCAATGGATATTGCCTTTGTGGGAGAAAAAGATAAGTTTGTGGTTATTTATTTGGATGATATTACTATTTTCTCTCAGTCAGATGATGAGCACTTGAAGCATTTAAGGCAGACCTTCCTAAAATGCAGAAAATTTGGCCTTTCTCTAAATCCCAAGAAGTCACATTTTGCTGTGCAAGAAGGTAAACTACTTGGACACTTGGTGTCTACTGATGGCATCAGAATAGACCCTGAAAGAGTGAAAGCTATACTGAATATCAGTTTTCCTAGGAGTAAAAAGGATGTTCAATCATTCATTGGCATAATCAATTTTCTGCGGTGGTTTATTCCCAACTTTGCTGAAACCATTAAACAGATCACAACCATGCTCAAGAAAGATCAGGAAGTCAGGTGGACTACTGAGGCAAAGGCTGCATTTGAGAAAATCAAGGTAGCTCTTACTAAAGCACCTGTATTGGTAAGTCCTGATTTTACTAAAGAATTCCTTACTTTCTCATTTGCATCAGAAGACACAATTGCACCTGTCTTACTTCAGAAGAATAAAGAAGGTTTGGAATAGCCTATTGCTTTCTTTAGCAAGACTCTCAGAGATCCTGAGTTGAAGTATAGTATATTGGAGAAATAGGCTTATGCTCTGGTAAAGGATTTGAAATTTGTCAGAATTTATGTCCTGCATTCAAAAGTCATTTCATTTGTTCCAAATGCTACTGTGAAATATGTCTTAACACAGCCTGATAGTGAAGGGAAGAGAGGCAAATGGATTGCAAAGATTATAAAGTATGATGTGGAGATCAGACCTACTAAGCTTGTTAAGGGACAAGGTTTAGCCAAGCTGCTAGCTAAATCAAATTGTCAGGCTCTGGGACTGTATGTTATGGTTGAAGAAATAGCTCAAGAAGAAGATCAAGTAACTCTGAAAAAAGAGAAGATCATGGATTTTTACTCCACATCTACCTGGTATGCAGACATAGTATATTTTCTATTGTTTTTGCAATGCCCTAAAGATTTTGATAGGAAGGCTGCTAGATCTTTAAATCTTAAAGCTACCAAGTATTGTCTAGTAGAAGAATAGTTGTTTTGGAAGGACCCTGGGGGTATCTTGCTCAGGTGTCTAGATCAATATGAGATAGGAGGAGTGATTTCTGAATCTCATGAGGGTGCTTGTGGGGGGCACAAATATTGGAAAACAACGGCATACAGAATTTTGAGAGCTGGATACTATTGGCCCACCTTGTTTACAGATGTTTATCAACAGGTAAAGGCCTGTGTCCCTTGTCAGAAGTTTGCTGGAAAACAGAAATTGTTGTCTTTACCTTTGAAACCCATTGCATTCAATGCTCCTTTCCAGCAATGGGGTCTGGATTTCATTGGATAAATTAATCCAGCATCTTCAGGACAACATCACTGGATTCTGACAGCAATAGTTTTTTTCACTAAATGGGTGGAAGCCATTCCTACAAGGAATGCTACAGACAAGGTAATCATAGATTTCATTGAAGAAAATATCTTGAGCAGGTTTGGCCATCCTCAGAAGTTAGTGACAGATAATGCTAAGGCTTTCAAGTCTAAGGCAATGATAGCATTTTGTGAAAAGAACGGTATTTTCCTGAAGCACTCAACTCCTTATTACCCCTAGGGTAATGGCTTGGCTGAATCCTCTAATAAGAATATCATTCAGAGCATTAAGAAGCTGCTAAAGCATAACAAAAGATCATGTGATTCAATGCTGAAATATGCATTCTGGGATGATAGGATCACAATGAAACAAGCAATTGGAACATCTCCCTATCAGTTAGTATATGGTACAGAGGCAGTTTTCCCTATTCATTTGGGGATCCCAGTGATGAAATTTCTCCAGAATGCTCAAGAGGAGCCAGATGATATGCATAGGAGAATTTTTGAGATGATAGAGTTATAGCAAAACAGGGAAAAGGTGGATGAAAAGGCACAGTTGTATAGAGCCAAGATCAAAAGTAGATTTGATAGAAACAGTAAAGAAAATACTTTTTCAGTTGCTGATATGGTTCTAAGGTGGGATGCAAGAAAGGAGAAAAAGGGTAAGCATGGTAAGTTTGACAATATTTGGTTTGGCCCTTTCTTGGTGTCAAAATTTTTGGAAAATAATACTTTTATCTTGCAGTCATTGGAAGGTGAGGAGCTGTCCAGCCCTGTTAATGGGCAATTCCTCAAGCATTTCTATAGTTTATAAGAGCATTTTCACTTTTCATTGTACATATCCATGTGAGTGAAGCATAATAAGACTCCATAGCCCAATGGAAGTTTTGTACACAGATAGATAAGATAGCAGACAGAAGGCACTGGTCTACAGGTTCTTGAAGCCTCGCAGGGAGGATTTCATCCCGTAGCTGGAGCCAAATGTTAAGTCAGTAATTTGTTTTTTCAATTTTGGTTTGATTTTCATTTTATTCAAAGTAACTCTTTTGTTTTAAGTTTGATCATTTGCTTCTTTTAGGAAAATTTTTGGTTGTTAGGTGAATTTTTGAACTTGGCTTTTATATTTTTGTTTTATTTTCGATCCTTTACATTTTGATGAGGTTTTTAAAGGTCATTATATCAAAGAATGGATTCACAAATGATTTTTCTGAGCATATTCATGCATAATCATTACTCAAGCATCTTTTAAACTCCATACAAAATGCCTAAAAGTTGTAAGATAGCGATAAAATAGTGTTGAAACTATTCTTGTAGTGCTAGAGCAAAAAATTAACAAAAGGGCACTACAAGAATATCACGACCCTCATTTCTTTCGATTTTATAGCAAAAATTTGGCATTTTCTTGAATGATGAGTGACTAATCATGTATTGTGGAGTGTTTACTACGTGTAGATTCAGAAATTATCATAAGAACAGGTAGTTCCACGTCATGAGGGAATTTTGGTCATCGTGAGCCCAAATGCAATTCATTTTGACAGGTAGCAGCGTAGTTTGAGTTTAATATGAGATGAGTTGTCATTTGCATGCACATTCAAAGATGAAGGACTTAGTGGAGTAACTATAACCACTAAACAACCGGGCATTGCTGCTAGGAAAAAGAGTGGAGGTTTTCATAGTTGCTCCGAAAACTAGGGCTTTTTCATTTTGACATTTGGACTCAAATTGCACCTTGAAAGACACCTGTAAATCTCAGTTCGTTACTCAAACAATATGAAGAACGGTTCAAAGTATCTACAGTCGATCAATTAAAAGGTATTCCACGATAAGCCAATATAGCTGAAAATTTGGGGCTTTTTCGGTGGGTTCGTTTTAGAAAAATTGATCAATAGAGAGGTTAAATTGTGCTGTTAAATGAAATTTCATCCAAAGAAATGGCTGCATGAGACATGTTGAGATGTTCTGTTAAGTGGAGAACTGAAAATTAGCTTTATATTGGACTATGCATTTGTTGAAGTTAAAAAGAGGCTGGGTTGAAAACAATGTATGTTACGATGATTCAAATTTAATACTGCTGCTGGTGCAACATGAAATGAAGGAAATGGAAATTTGAGACAATATGAAAACCTATATAGCCTAAATACCTAATTTTTCTAGGTTTTGAAGCTTACTATTTTTGAAAGCCAAAAGAAGCAGTGAAGAGCTAAAGGTTTGAGAGTAGAGCCAAACCTACTCTCATTTTGATACTGAGATTACTGAGAGATGAAATGAACTAAGTTTAAGATTGTTCTTCTCTATAAATCTTCTCATATAACCTATAAACAGTCTACATTTAGTGTAAAAAGTTGACAGTTGGGATTCTTCATGTAAAACTCTTTTGTGAAGAGATTGTTTATACATAATTTTGGTAGGTTATGGGTACTAATACATAGGTTCATTCTATATGCTAGAGGTGGATAGTCATTAGAATAATTAAATGGAATGACAATTATCAGTGGTAGTGAACAATCTAGCCTATATCAAAAGAACAAAAGCAGCAGTCAGAGAAGAGTAAGGAGAGCTGTTTTGAAACCCGAGGGATTTGAAAAGAAAACAATCACCTGACTGGTCATTAATTGAACCCTAAAACCTATACAGTTTTCATCTTTTGAAGAAAAATGGGAAAGAGTTGTAAAACTAACAGAGCTGAACCTACTGATGTAGGTTGGATTGAAAAACTTCCTGGATGTGTTGAACTATTCCAACAGGATGGCTGGCTTGAATTATTCAAAAGAATAAATGGGTATAATACTAAAGTGTCTTGCAAGTTTTCACAATGCTTTAAAGATGAGATGGTGACCTTTGACACTCTTAGGTTCAGGCTGACAGTGGAATTGATTGCAGAAGCCACAGGGATTAAGAATGAAGGTGAATTATGGTTTAAGAAATTTCCCTTTACCTTTGATCCTCAGAGATACCTATTACCATATGTTACTCCTGACTAGAATAAAGGCATTCTTATTCAAAATTTCAGAAAGGAATGGGTAGAACCAATCAGAATTTTGCAGAGTTATATTACTTGCGAGAGCAGGTATGCTTATGTGTTTAAGTATCACTTCAGGTTTTTGCAACATATGGTGGGAGAGTCCAAGATGAACCTTCCATTTTTCCTATTCAAAAGCTTGCAGAAAATGGCTAGCAGGTTCAAAGGGCATATGGACCATTCTTCTTAGTCCATCTTTCATCATGGGCTAATTAAGTTGATTATTAGCACTGTTTTGCAGGATGAACGTAAAACTTGGGACTTCTTTCTTTTTTGGTCATGTTTTTAGGTCAAACAAGAAGATCAACAACCTAAGAGGAAAGCAGGCAAAGGGAAGGTGATGATGAGAAAATTACGTCAGAAAACTAAGCCTGCAAACAAGGAGGATGTCAAAGTTGAGAAGGAAGCAGAGGATGTGGAGGTTGACAGTAAACTCAAAGTGTCTTTAGTTGGCACTACATGAAGATATTCATTGTTTTCAGAAGAAGAATTGCAGCCTAGGCAGCAGTTAATACCAGCAGTAGTCTCCAAGGAAACTAAAGCTGTTGTTATAGAAAAGGTGGCTATGCCTGAAGATGATTTTCAAACCCAACAGAGAAGTCCACTCACCATTCTCTCAGATGATGAGGGATATTTACTAGAAGAAGATCAGCCCATTGATAAAGCAGAAGCCAAGCATGAAACCTGTAGAGAATTCTTCACTTCAGAGATCAAAGCAGGAAAAACTAATAGGAAGAAGAAAAGGACTGTAACCCCATATTGGAGGCCAAAAGCCAGGCCAACAAATAAAATAAGATGGAATATGAAGAGGTTACTCAATCCAAAATTGAATTCCAAGCAATTGATTGTCTTGAATGATACTTCCTCAAATGAAGAGCCAGAAAGTGGTAAAGTGAACATTAAAAGCAAGGGGAAAATAGTTGCTAAAGCTTCCTCTTCTCAGCCTGCAAAAGTAAAAGGATTATCACAGTCTGTAAAAGAGTTAAGGCAATCTGAGTCTGAATTGTTTGCCATATTTCTTGAAATAAGAAATGAACTGGTAAAGCAGCAGCAAAAAGAAAAAGATGAAATACCTCCTGTTGAAGATCAAGAATGGGAAGATGAAGATGAATTTATACTCAGGCAAGCAGGTATTCTAAAAAACACTAATATTCCAAACCTGTTAAATACGGATACAAACCTACCTGAGATCCCCGATTTTGAACAAGAGATCATGACAGGAAGGTCAGTTGACATAAATAAAGAAAACTTGCAGAAAATTATTAGGTAGTACAAGCAGCAGATGAAACATATGCAAGAGGTCAATGAGAGGCTGATAATGGCCAACATAAAGCTTAAGGAAGATCTTCAGTATGTAAATGACCATTGTCATGAGCTGACATCAGTATCTAATGAGGTTCTCAAAAGAAAAAGAACCAGTGATTTGCACTGTTCAGAGTTGGAGAAGATAGTCAAGGATTTGCAGCAGAGAAATGAGGAACTCACCAAGAAGATAACTGACCTGAAGCAGGAGCAGAAGAAAGCTAAGAGGAAAATTCAAGCATTAGATGGCATTGCTCTGTTGGCTAAGGCAGCAAAAGAGCTATGAGTTAGCTTTTGATTTAGTTTTTTGTTATCTCTTTTTGAGGAACATGTTAGTTAGTTGTTTTACTATTTTTAGAAAATAGCATCTTTTGTAGTGTTGTAAAATTTACTTTATCCCATCGAATAGGTTGAGGCAGTTAGGGTTTTTGATCCCTAACTGATTTTGTAAAAAAGACTATTTAGACAGATTAGAAGGTCATTGAGAGGGTTCGATTTTTGGGATAGCTTCAGGAAGTCTGCAGACTTGTTCATGAGTTCATACTTGTTCATGACTTAAGTATAAAGCTCTTGTATGCATTTGATGATGAAATTATGAGATATATTACACTTTTACCCTTCAGTTTCTGTGTTGGCTTCGTTGTTCATCTTGTTTAGTTGCTTAAAGGATATATTCATTTCTGGTTTATGTTTATATGCTAGTGATGCTTGTCTTTTATGAATGAACTTCAGTACTGTTTCTGTTGGATCTTGTTGAATATATTATGCATCTTTATCTTCTTGTGTTTATGATTTAGTTATTACTTTGCTCATGAGTGTATTCCCTATCTTTCCCCAAAAGTTTACAAGCACTAAAACTTTCCAGAAAACCTAAAACCTACTTTGTTTTATCAAGTTTTATTTGAGATTGTGTTGGCTTGTTTCTCTCGCCTTAGAAACAATTTCTGGCACAAACACTTACTAAATTCTATTTTCTACCCAACAAATTCATAGCAATTTATTCAACACTATTTTATTTTTCAGTTGTGAAATCTTTGAAGTATTATTCTTTCTTCATGTTTTGATGTTTATTTTATCCTTCACTATTTTCAACCTTTCATCAACTATTTATTATGGCCTTTGGAGAAACTTAAGATAATATTCTCATGTGAAGTTTTGGTTTGTTGTTTTGTAGGATAACACCATTTTACAAGAAATCTATTTAGTACTTCTGTGAAACTCTGTTTGTTCTAAATCCTTATTAGACTTAGTTTGCTTCAATAATTATTTTCTTTATCGAGTTATATCTTTAAATGATGATTTGTAACACGTTCTTCCTTTATTTTTTCTTTATGATATGAGAAAGGAAATGCAAATTTCAATTTCTTCTACATTCTACAATTTTGCTTGAAGCTTAGCTAAAATATAGTAGCTTCACCAGAAGCAACAATTCCTGGGCACTAAAACCAGCAATTCTAGCCCTAAGCACCAAGGTAGCTCTATAGTATGTTTTTTTTTTTTTTCAAGGGCCCTTCATACCCATGCTTTTATGGTGTCCCTATCAAAGGAGGAATGTTCACTTACTTTACAAACTACTAGTAATATCCATTTGTGAAAGGAGGTAACGATGATAACACGTGGGAGCCTAGGAGGAAAGATTGCACTGGTTTGTTGTAATTCCAATTTTTCTATGGATGGGTCATTCAAAGGATAAACTTTTGTGAAACATCCAAATGATGGACAAAAGTAAAATTGTTATATGTAAAGTTTCTTTGACACATAGACCACGGCAACTCAGTATGTATTAAGCAGCAAATAAGCAGGTACAATGTGAGTATGTTTTGCCTTTAGTGCAACACAATTGCTTGGGAGAATATTAGTACCCTTTAAATGGTATGTTGTGAGGCCTACACCCATTCTAATTGACATTATGGCATGGAGTTGAACCAACATGACATGGAGAGATTTATATTTCCCTACAATGATATATACTATAAGAATATAGTATCCTGACAACTAAAACCCAGTGACCCCACAGTTTATGTTTCACTTTAGATTTGATTATCGCACTTATTTATAGGGTACATCCATGAAATATTTTTGTCTTTCCCTATGCTACATGTCTAGGGTGACATACCTCCATCACAGTGGCAGTTGCACAGGTGGACACTAACCTGGTTATGCCATTACAGTCTTTTTTGAAGATTAATTTAACCCTCTGCAAGCTAGGTACTATTAGAGTTAGGGTGAGGTAATTGTCACCACTGTAACTATTTATAAGTATCATTGTGATTATGGATTATGCCTAGCTCATGTCAAGACTAAAAAACTCTATATATTCCACTTTAACAAGCCATTAGAACTAATAAATGCAACTCCATAGTCTACAAAAAATGGTCTGGCAGTAAAGCAGAGTGCTTATCATAGTCATGGCCTAGGTTCAAACCTCACCAAACTTGCTTCTCCTCGTTTGTTTGTCTATACCAAGCAAACAAAGGCAGTTGTAGGAAATGGATGTTTTTTGATGATATATGCATTTGACCCTATAAAATGGGATTTCCCTTTGTCAAACACTATACAATAGGATATTTTTGTGTTAATGTGTGTGTGTCTTTGGCTATATTTTCCTACAAAGAAAATAAACCAAGACTACACAATTACCTAGGGCATGAATTTGGAGAGATTTATCCTTATGGAAGTAATGCTGTTGTGTTACCAATTATGACATTAGACATAATATTTCAAAATTTTCAAAACTCATAGATCCGATTGTCTATTTGACTTTGATTATCCTTATATATACTGGTCATTTGGATGAATCAAATCTCATGATTATTCTGAGTAAGAATACAACCCTACAATATTCTCCCCCCCTAAAAACTGATTTAATAGTATGACTAAGAGATGGGACACAAATGAAAATAACCATATGTTGAGGCCTGGAAATTCGCAGGAAACAACAGAAAGGGATTCTCCCCAATCAACGTTCCCAACTAGCCCGTTGACTGTTTGGTATAGGGAATCTGTCCGGTTTGCGGTCCGGCTACCATAGGTCAAGTAACAAAAACAAATGCTTTTACCGATTGCGGCCCGATCCATCGTATATTTTTGTATTTTTTGACTTAATGTATGAAATGCAAGTGCCTAAATAAATGTAGGGTGATAAGGATGCAGGGAGCAGTCACAATGTGATGTGCAGGTTCTTACCTCTCGTTTTAGCCCTTACTAGCATCTAAATCACATTAACAAGAAAAAAAAAAACTACCTAATCTATCCCTAGGGAGAAAGGTTATCACTCATTGGTGAGAAATATAATTTGTGCATGCATTATGAAAAGATACAGATAGCTGACACTTCTTTCAAGACACATGAACAATTACTAATATTTGGGCAACCAGATAGCCAATTGCTTATGAACAGCTTCTATTACTCACATTGGAAAACATCATAAAATATACTGAAGAACATTCACCGACAACATAGGTCCAAGAAATTAGAACAATCTCATAGGTAATGAGACACAGATGAAAACGAAATAGTTCCCTTCAACATTGCTCATTTAATTACATTTGATGCATTCCATATCGCAATTTCTCCAACAGGCAAAATTGCAGTCTCTGATTGTAAAACGAAATATTTCCTCTTACAAAAAAATCGTTTACAAGTTTTTCCAGGGAAAAAGCCCCTTCTAAATTCTAACTTTCAAGTATTTAAACTACAGCCACATACCGTTTGGGCTGCCCCCCCAAACGAATAACCTTTCAACTCCCCAATGCTTCATATTCCTTTATCTTTTTTACGCCTGCCCATGATTGGCTAAGTGACTGTTGGACCTTTCAGAACTGCTCCTTTGTCACCTTTCATTTTTTTCCTTTCTTTGGTTTGTCCATCTTACGATCCTGCTAGTTTCGGCTCTATCTTCATCAAACGTTCTGCCTCCCTTGACCGATCTACAGAAAATACCTCCAATCAAACAACAAGCATCATTTGTGGGAAACGCATTTAAACCATAGCAGAAAACCAAACTGACTAAACGGCTAATCCATAGGAAATGGTCGGGTGCACCACCGTCATTTTACAAAAGCCGACTATACTACCTTGTTCTTCTCCAAGCTCTTGATAACAAAACCAATTGTGGAAATCGGGAGGAAAGCAACATCGAAAGCCAAATGGCTTTCCTGGCCGCAACGGAGGAAGAGACAATGCTACCGGATTGCGACAGGAGGGAAGGAAAAATTTGAATCAGAAATTGGATGGCTTTCCCTTTCGGAAGCTCAATGAATTTGAGAACCACAATGGAAAAAGGGAAGGCTAAAGATACGTGTGACCTGTGAGTGGGAAAAACTTTAAATTAGAAGTCGAAGCACTTTGCTCTTCGAAGTCTTAACCACTTTGGGAGCCACAACAGCAGGAAAAGAAATGACTACGGGCAAGCGATTAAAGAACAATACACATCGACAGTCGTAGCGATTCGACCTTCGGATGAAGAATTGATTTAGGAGCTGCAACGATGGAAAATAAGACTGATGCATCAGACAGCGGATTGCTTAAGGCTTTAGAAGCTTAGTTGCTTTGGAGCTGCAATGACGGAAGCTAAAGAATACTACAGCCCCTAATCAAAAAATGAAAAAGGCTAAGTTCTTAAGACTATGAATTCCAGCAACGGAAAAGACTGCTTCTGAAACGGTGGCCCTTTGACAAGCAAATCAAACTTAAAATCTGTGATCCAATCATTAGAGGAAATTTGGGGTCTAAAATGGGCCTTATAAGAAAACGTGCCAAAATAAGTTTTTGTGAGTTGGAATTCAAGAACCAATAGAATTTCAATAAAATAAGTCAACCATAATGGTTGAATTGGCATATTTGTCATTAAAAAAAACTACTTTTTTTTGTTCGTATTTTCGACATATCTCATTGTGTTTTTACTCAAATTTTGATCGGGAGAGATCGTTGGATGTGGAATCAAATTCCACATCCAACGAGCTCTCCTGATCAAAATTTGAGTAAAAACACAGGGAAATATGTCGAAAATAAGAACACAAAAAGTAGTTTTTTTCTTTCTTCCTCCAAAATTAATTAATATTATTTTATTATTTTAACCATTATTTTATTATTTTAACTATTATTTTATTATTTTCCTTAGGAGGCCCATTTTAGACCCCAAAATTCCTCTAATGACACTTAGAAACATAGGCAACCACTCGAGAACCAGGATGGGTGTTATGAACCTTCCATAATCATTCAAATCAAAGTGTGACCAACAACAGATCATGGAGCATACGATTAATGAGAAACACTAAATCAAAAGGAGGGGCCCAAAATTTTAAGAAATTTAGGGAAAATTGTTGCAGCTGCAACAATTGGCGATTACCTGGTGAACCTAGATCTCTGGGCAATTTATCTTTGAGTGATAGTTTGTTTAACAAAAATGCATCCTATTGAATTCTTCTAGCTATCTGGATTTCTCAAATGCCGAAAGTGTGTTCCTTCAATCATTGATAATAGTCCAATTTTGGAGAGTGGAAACCAAGATTTTCAAGTCCAGATAACTTTATTGAGGCCAGAAGATGAGTTTCATTATTACCTTTGTCTTCAGGTGGCTGACAACTTTGGACACCACAGGATTGTAGCATACGGTAAACAGAAATATTCATTTGTTCCTCATTCCCATGCCACTTTAGCACTTTTTCGTGCTTTTGGACTTTTGTCCCTTTTCGTATGAGTCCTCCTGCATGCCTTTCTTATGAAATTTTAATTCAGGATCCTCTATCCCATAGTGTCCTTTTGTGTGAGTGGTGTAGTTCAAGTTTTAGCTCACGGATGGAGAGGATCTTTCATCAATTTAGTACTTATGATTCATCACCTGCTTTGATTAACGATGCTTTCATAGGAGTTTTTTTATTCTTTATTTGCTTTTTGGCATTCGTTTCTTGGAATGGGATCATTTATATTTAATATACTGTTCACCTTTATCCTTTCCATGGGTCCTCTACTATCGCTCATTAGAACATTTTAATTGTGACGTGGATGGAGCCTCAACATAGTATTCCAGACTCTTCGAATCCAGTTTATTTCATAGGGGTTAAGCAGGACTTCAATGCACACAGAGTTTATTCTAGAAAACTGCTAAACTGGAAGAAGTTCTTTTAGCAACACACAGTCTGAGACTCAAAAATGTCTATCATTCCCACACCTTCTGATGTTCCCCATGCGACTGTGGTTTCGTTCCCTTTATTTAAAATCAAGAAAAACAAACTAAAACAAACTGAGAAAAACATGACTCAAAAGACAGCCAAGCAGATTATTTATATACAAGACAAAAGAACTCAACGAAACTCATGAAAAGTAAGGCTTGAGACCCAAACCGTTAACTAGTAAGTTCTCTTCCCACCCTTGAAGATCCTGCAACTTGTAAGTAGAAGGGCCAAGCTTTGCTGCAATCTGAAAAGGGCCTACCCACAACTGCTAGAATTTAGTATGCTTTCCTTTCTCATCTTGGGGATGATCCCATTTGAGAACTAAGTCTCCCACTTCAAAGTCTTTTGTTCCAGCTTTATGTTTTTCGAACCATCTTTTTACTACCTCCTACTGTTGCTTAAAGTGTTCTCTGGCTTTAGATCTACCCTCTTCTGCTTTCAGGAGATTATATATTCTTATTTGCAAAACTTCATCATCCGACCACCTAGAATCTTGAGCTAGTATGGAAGATGGTAGCATGATATTGGGAGGAAGGATGGATTCTTTACCATAGACAAGGGTATATGGAGACACTCCAATCGTAGACTTGGGAGTGACTCTATCGACCCAAAGGGCATTTGGTAATGCTGAGTGCCAACACCTCTAGTTTTCTACCACGGTCTTCTTTAAAATTCTAATCATATTTTTGTTGGAGGATTCAGCCAGGCCATTTCCTTGTGGATAGTAATTAGCAGAATAATGCAATTTTATCCCTTTATCATGAGCAAAAGCAGTCAATTTAATTGATGAAAAGTACTTAGTGTTATAAAAAATTAACGAAACTGGAACTCCAAACCTGGTCATGATGTGGTCTTGTAGGAAGCTGATGACCTCGTCTTCATTTATCTTGCGCACTGGGATGGCTTCGACCCAGTGGGTGAAATAATCAATAGCAGTCATAATGTACTTGTGCTACAAAGAGGAATTTGGTTTTATTTCTCCAATAATATCCAGTCCCCATTGCTCGAATGGATCTATGATCATCACAGGCTTTAGAGGTGCCGCGGCTTTAGGTTGTCTCCCATTACACCTTTGGCAAATATCACACTTCCTGACATGTGCATGTGCATCTCTAAAGAGTGTAGGCCAATAGTAACCTGCCCTGAGGATTTTGTGGGCTATGGTATTCCCTGAATAATGTCCTCCAGTAGGACCTTCATGCAAATCTATCATTACTTTGTTCACATCTTCTTTTTCTAAGCATCTCAGGAGTACTCCGTCATAATTTTTCCTGAATAATACTCCAACAAGATGATAGGAGGCTGATTTAAGACGTAGCGCCCTTCTTTTCTTGGAACTCCAATGTTCTGGCAACAGCCCCGGCCTGTAGGTAATACACAAGGTCTCTATACCAAGACTCGGGAGCTGTAAACAAAGGACATACCTCCATTACATGTAATTCAGCTTCATCTTCCCAGACGTTTTCTTCATTTTTTCCATTTTCAGTCATCTGTTTGCATAACCCTTGTCCTTTAACTATAGATGCTGGCTTGAATTCAAGGTCATACTCTTGAAGAGCTGTTACCTAGTTGCCTCTTCGTTCTCCCAACTCCTTCTGTATAAGAAGAGACCTTACAGCTCGGTAGGGGATGATTACCTTGGTTCTATTTTTTAAAATATAAGGCCTGAATTGTTTTACTGCCTTGAATACAGCTTAAGCTTGTTTGTCAACAGCCGGGTAGTTCAATTCAGCCCCCTGCAGACCAGTACTCATAAAGGATATTGGGAATTCATCCCCCCCATCTTCCTTTTGGGTGAGCACAGCTACTAGTGAATCATCGGACGCAAAAGTATATAAGATAAAATCTTTGTTGAAATATGGGCTTTTCAGGGATGGTGCATGTGCGACAGTAGTTTTGATTTTGCTGAATGCGCTCTTCTCAATTTCAGTCCACTTGAGTAGTGCATTTTGCTTTACCATCTGCTGTAGTGGTTTGACAATCTGAGCAAAATCAGGCACAAATCTTCGCACGAAGTTTATCATTCCCATGAATGATTGCATCCCCTTTTTATTATGGCGAAAGGGGATTTGTTCAATAGCCTTAATTCTTTCTGGATCTATAGAGATTCCTTTCTTTCAAACAACTTGCCTTCCGTGACAGTGAACACACACTTCTTAGGATTGAGTGAAATGCCATATTTTCGATAGAGTTAAAAAAATTTCCTTAAGAGAAATGTGTGCTCTGCTCTTCTCTTCGATAATATTGTAATATCGTCAAGGTATACTACAACACTTTGACCAATCAATCCATGGAAAGCTCTGTCCATAGCCCTCTGAAACGTCACTCCAAAATTTAGAAGCCCAAAAGGCATCCTTCTGTAGGTGAAGGTTCCCCATTTGGTCCTGAACGTTGTTTTGAATCTATCTTCTTCGGCTACCAATACTTGATTGTAGCCAGAGAAACCGTCTAATAATGAAAATAGTTCAGAACCTGAAACCATTTGTAGCAGCTGCTCCATGGGTGACACATGATAGTTATCTTTATCTGATGCACGGTTTAAGTTCCTGAAATCCACGCAGAGCCTGATTTCTCCAGACTTTTTCCTTACTGGTACCAGTTTTGATACCCACTCAGAGTGTCTAACTTTGAAAATGATTCTAGCATCCAATAATTTCTTCACTTCACTTTGAATTAGTGGTTCCATTTTTGGATGGATTTTTCTTAATGGTTGCTGATATGGCTTGATGCCTACTTTAATGGGGACGATATGCTTGATGATGCTGGTGTCATATGTTTTCAAATCTTCGTATGTCCATGCGAAAACATCTTTATATTGTTTAAATAGACTGATGAATTTGTCTCTTTCTGCTGATGAACAACACTTGCCGAGATTCACAAATTTGGGATTCGTCTCAGTCAATTTATCAGCTCAAACTATAGAGATGAGCTGTGGGTCTTCACGTTGGCTGGTCTTCTGAAATTTTCATTTAAATCGAACATTCTTTCTAACGTTCTGACACCTTTAGGAATGAAATTGTCATATTTCATCTTGGCCTGATGTTCCTCATCATCTATAATGGCTCCTTTAAAGACCTCGTCATTTGTCAAGCATTCTATTCTTTGTTGATCATTGTTGAACACTCGCAAGTTGGTGATCATATCCGGTACTGAGGGCCTGAAAAGTAGTTCGATAGAACATTGATTATTAGTGGGTACGAGCCTAGCGGCTGATGTGGCCAACAGGTCAGCTGCTACATTTTTAATTCTTGGAATTGAAATAATGTTGAATGCATTAAAACATTTAAGCAGGTCCCATACCTCATTCTGGTAAGCCTTTAAGTGAGGGGAAACATAATGTATTTGATTCCAGATTTGTTTCACAATGATTTTAGAATCCCCAAAAACTTTTAGATTACTTACCTTTAATTCAATCGCTTTCTTTAGTCCCTACACCAATGCTTCGTACTCAGCTGTATTATTAGTACAATAAAACTCTAATCTACGTGAAAGAAAATGTTTATTCTTCTAGGGGTCGATCAGGACACAACCATCCCCTCACCCCTCTAATGTCTTAGAGCCATCAAAAAACAACGTCCAAAAATCACTAACTACTGAAGGTGAATCTACTCCTATTGCTAAGTCTACTATTTTATAGTCAATCTCATCAGCCTGTGAGAATCGAAGGAGATTAGGCTGGGTGTTAGATGCATTGCTGGCTTCTTCTTCTTGATAATTCCCTAGTTCCAACTCAATAAAATAGTTTCCCAATACAACATCCACTGGTACATTCTTCTCATTCAATTGAGTAACATTGTATCTCATGTGAGGCTCCCTTGAAATCTTAATCTGGTTCGGACTCCCTTTGTATGGCAACCACAGATGTGACCATTCTGAGGTGAAATATCCATTTAATTTGGCCGACCAATCTCTGCTTAGGACAAGACCATAAGCATCTGGTATATCAGCCACCATGATGTTAATAACTTGGCATACTTTGTCATTAGATGCCAGATGGACTAGGACATCTTCCATCTCACCAATTACCTTTACGTCCATTCTGTCCAATTGAACCACCCTCCACGTGGATGGCTTAGGATTCCCATTAATCTTTTTACAGACGGATATGGGCATAACATTAACCAATGCCCTTGAGTCTACCAGACAATTATGCATGTTATGATTAAAAATTTCAAATGTGAGGAGGAAAGGTGGATGTTTGATTTTAGACTTACCTCCAACGCTGGTTTCTCCAATTTCTTCCTCCTCGTGAGGTTGATTATCCGTGGGCAGCTTCTCATCCAATGCTTCAAGTGCTTTCAACAGTCTTTCTTTTTGCTACGGCACTTTACACATTTCGAATAGCGAACCATTTGCTTTTACCTTCTTTAAATCCTCCACGATGTCATAGTCCATTGGCTGCTCAATGTGGTGAGGTTTATCAGCATTCGTCTTTCCTTCATTTGGCCTAGCCAACGTATTATTCTGCTTCGGATCTTGGCTGGTAATGTGAATTCTGGAATCTTATCAGCTGAGGATTTATTTTGAAAATTCTTTACATTTCTTTGCATCCTTTTAATCTTTGGTAAAATGAGACTATTTTCTTTAATTGGCCCCTGGCTCCTTGTTTCCACGTTGGTTTCCATGACGTCTTTGTACCCTTTATTCTTTTTTTCTTCAGCATCAAATAATGAAACAGAATCCCAGATAACCATGGTTTCCTCTTCTTGTTCCTTTGTTGACGTAGCATTATCTTTCCTCTCTTCTTCTCCATATTCTGTTAATCTAGAATCCAATAGCTGATTCATGACCAACGTCATCGAATTTATCCATTCAGGACAGTTCTTTTCAGAGTGTGGCTATTGGTGGAAAGTACAGAAATTGTCCATGCCGACCTCTGTTAGATTCATGGATGCAGTATTGTGAGGAGGAGGTTGATACTGATTGTTATCCTCTCTTTTCTTATAATATGGCTTATAAAACTTTTTTGTTTCCTTCTCTTTCTCCAAATATATGATTTTGTTGGAAAGCTTCTGCATCATTTTTGCCATATTTTCCAAATCTGGCAACTTTTCTTCCTTAGGCTTATTAAACAATAAGGCTTTTCTTCCCGCACCTTTCTCTCCTGATTGTTCTGGATAATATTCAATACTTTCTCTTTCCTCTTCCACTACTTCTGCCTCTTCATAGGTTTCTGTCAAAGTAGGCTTGGCCCTACCTTTGGCAAACATGGCCAAATCAGGGCCTAAAGCTGAAGTATAATACTCAATCAATACCTTGTCCGAAGGCTTATCTGTATCATAGAAATTCTTGAGACATGCTGCAAACCTTTGTGTGAAACTGTGCACCTTTTCTTTTCTTTCTTTCTTCAATGCGCACAGCCCTTTCATGAGAGCTGCATGAGTTTTCTGAGTTGCATACTTACTTCTAAAAATTATTTCGAAGGTATCCCAATCAGGGATAGAGTTAGCAGGAAACCAAAAGTACCATGATGCTGCAGCTCCTTTAAGGGTATGCGGGAAAAGTCTGCAGACTACATCTTCATACTCCCCGGCCCTTAATCCTTCAACTGCCAAGTAAAAACTTTGTAAGTGATCATCTACTAGTATTTTCTCATTTGGATCGAGCTTGGGCAACATCTTGTCAAAGGATAGAGGTAGGTCATGTAATAGAGGTGTAAGGTTTAACAGTGATTTGGCTCTCCATGCAGGTGGTGGATTAGGTGGGTTAGGTGGTTGATTTGCGTTTACGCTTTCCATGAGTCTGGGTGGAGAGTGAGGAGGCAATCCAACTGGAGTATGAGCAGGAGAACTATGAGGGGTATCTGGGCCTTCTTGATTCAAAGGTAGCACAACTTCCTGTAAGGCTATTTCTACCATTTCTTCCCAGTCTCCAACCAGCACTGAGTCTTCTACTACAGGATGATCTTTATTTTTATACTCTCTTCTGGGCAATTCAGGGATGATTGGCACTACTCCAATCTTCTTTACATACGCTCTGGTATGTCTTCTCAGATCATTCAAAATTTTGTTGCCAACAGAATATAGATGTTCTCTTTCTTTTGGAATTGGATTATGAAACCCACTGCTCTCAGGACTATTACCCGTGGAATAATCTCGGGAAAACGGGTTTCCTCGGCCAGCCATACACTGGTGGCCCTCCTTCTAGCGCCAAAAACTGTTGAGGCCTGGAAATTCATAGGTAACAACAGAAAGGGATTCTCACCAATCAACGTTCCCAAATAGCCTGTTGACTGTTTGGTATAGGGAATCCGTCCGGTTTGCGGTCCAGCTACCATAGGTCAAGTAACAAAAACAAAGGCTTTTACCGGTTGCGGCCCGGTCCACTGTATTTTTTTGTATTTTTTGACTTAATGTATGAAATGCAAGTGCCTAACTAAATGCAGGGTGATAAGGATGTAGGGAGCAGTCACAATGTGATGCGCAGGTTCTTACCTCTCGTCTTAGCCCTTACCAACATCTAAATCACATTAACAAGAAAAAAAAACTAACTACCTAATCTATCCCTAGGGAGCAAGGTTATCATTCATTGGTGAGAAATATAATTTGTGCATGCATTATGAAAAGCTACAGATAGCTGACACTTCTTTCAAGACACATGAACAATTACTTATATTTGGGCAACCAGATAGCCAATTGCTTATGAACAGCTTCTATTACTCACATTGGAAAACATCATAAAATATACTGAAGAACATTCACCAAGAACATAGGTCCAAGAAATCAGAACAATCTCACAGGTAATAAGACAGCTGAAAACGAAATAGTTCCCCTTCAACATTGCTCATTTAATTACATTTGATGCATTCCATACCGCACTTTCTCCAACAGGAAAAATTGCAGTCTCTGATTGTAAAACGAAATAGTTCCTCTTACAAGCAAATCATTTACAAGTTTTTCCAGGGAAAAAGCCCCTTCTAAATTCTAAATTTCAAGTATTTAAACTACAGCCGCAGACCGTTTGGGCTGCCCCCCCAAACGGATGACCTTTCAGCTCCCCAATGCTTCATTATCCTTTATCTTTTTTATGCCTGCCCATGATTGGCTAAGTAACTACCCAACCTTTCAGAACTGCTCATTTCTCACCTTTCATTTTGTCCTTTCTTTGGTTTGTCCATCTTACGATCCTACTAGTTTCGGCTCTATCTTCATCAAACGGTCTGCCTCCCTTGACCGATCTACAGAAAATACCTGTAATCAAACGACAAGCATCATTTGTGGGAAACACATTTAAACCATAGCAGCAAACCAAACTAACTAAACGGCTAATCCACAGGAAATGGTCGGGTGCACCACCGTCATTTTACAAAAGCTGACTACACTACCTTGTTCTTCTCCAGGCTCGTGATAACAAAACCAACGCCGAAAATCAGGAGGAAACCAACATTGAAATCCAAATGGATCTTCTAGACACAACGACGGAAGAGACCATGATACTAGCATGTGATGGGAGGGCGGGAAAACTTTGAATCAAAAATCAGACGGCTTTCCCTTTCGGAAGCTCAATGACTTTGAGAGCCGCAACGACGGAAGGGAAGGCTAAAGATACATACCACCTGTGAGTGGGAAAAACTTTGAATCGGAATTTGGAGCACTTTGCGCTTCAGAGGCTTAACCACTTTGGGAGCCGGAATGGTGGGAAAAGAAATGACTACAAGCGAGCGATTAAAGAACAATACACATTGGCAGTCGGAGCAATTCGACCTTCGGATGAAGAATCTATTTAGGAGCCACAACGATGGAAAATAAGACTGATGCATCAGACAGTGGACTGCTTAAGGATTCGAAAGCTTAGTTGCTTTGGAGCCGCAATGGCGGAAGCTAAAGAATACTACATCCCCCGATCAAAAAATGAAAAACGCTAAGTGTTTAAGACTCTGAATTCCAGCAACGGAAAAGACTTCTTCTGAAATGGTGGCCCTTTGACAAGCAAATCAAACTTAAAATCTATTGTCCAATACACTTAGAAACACAGGAAACCATTTGAGAACCAGGACGGGTGTTATGAACCTTCCATAATCATTCAAATCAAAGTGTGACCAACAATATATCACGGAGCACACGATTAATGACAAACACTAAATCAAAAGGAGGGGCCCAAAATTTTAAGAAATTTAGGGAAAATTGTTGCAGCTACAACACCATCCCAATATCTGTCAGCTAACTCGTGCATTGGTGGTTTGGTTTTAGATTTTATAGTTATAAACACTATGAGAGTTCAAGTTGAATTCTTACAACAGCTTGGATTCTGAAATGACAATTTTTTTGCTTAGCAAGCACACTAAGTAAGATGATATGCCTACTAGTGGGCCTTTCTACTACAGAAAAGTGAATATATTTTCATGAATTTTGTCCATGAAGAAAAAGGTAGATCAATAAAAGAGTTCAAACATAATTTCAATAATCAAGGGAAGTTTATTCAAGTAAATTTTTATATATTCATACACTCATTTTATGTGGTGGTCCATTTTCTATAGCAGTCAAGGTTTAGGACAACCACCTCTAAACCCAAGTCTAGCCCTTATTTACGAACAAAAGAGTCTATTTTACCTTCTGATTTTCTCAATCAGGAATGGCAACCAACCTAAGACCTTAAATGGTCAAAATTGATTTCATACTAGTAGCGAAGGGCACCGGTCTAGTTGAAAAATCTCTTACTATGTAGGTTGTCTGTGTGTTGAAGTTCTGCTCACTCTAACATCTATTGTGTCTTCATTGTTTTCTCATTCAAGGATAAATTGATCCTTCAACTACTGTGAGAAGGATATTTCCATTGGAAAGTATTTGGGAAAGTTGGACTGGGGTCGCCTTCCTTGGTTAGTCTATATATGTTCTTAGTGGAACCAGTAAACCTGAAGAGAGGGGACCTAGTCTGGCGTGAGAATTTACGTCAGATTCTCAAGGTTCCATTGCTCTAGAAATCATCAATCTCTGTCAATATAGAAATCACCATATTATGTGATAACAGATCCAATAAATAGCCGAAAATAGGCCACAGTTTCTCCAGATATATAACTTGCTGAAGCAAAAATAATCTAAAAAATATGCCAACTAAATCTAGAATAACAGGTCCAATATTAAAATATATATGACATGATTTATTTGCCAACAATTTATGATCCTTGTGAAACAAAGAAATTTTTTAAGAGTCAGATAAGGAAATAGGCTGGGCTGAAATTTATAACCATTTCTATCCTTACCAAGATGTCTAATGATCTAATCTTAAGAATATCTAGGAAGGCTTGCACATTTTGCAATGACACTTGCAAGAAGTTCAGCAGCTAGGTACATTCTTCCTTCTCCATCCTGCTTCTCAAGCCTCACCATTTACAATCACCAATGTCTTTTGCAACATCATATTTCTATCCTATTTCAGCTTCAATGCTTGCATCCTAAAGTTCTTCCAACAAAATCAAGCTCTTTCTAGTGTTTATTTTTTATTCTTGTGGACATTCATAAGCTCTATGACCTTTAACATTGGAATTTAGCAAATCATATAACTTTGAGAAATTGTTGACTCTCTTCCACATCCAATCTCTCAACATCTTCTTCTCTCATCTTTCTAGTCTCCTTATAGTCTTCAATAGGAGCAAATGTAGGTGTATTTGAAGTTCATCTGATCATACATGTATTAGGAGTTTCTTCTCTACAACCTCCAATGGTAGAGATTGCATGAACTTTGAAGGGAGGTTAATCACCCCCTAGGAGAGCCTTCCCCTTTGATAGTGTTTGGTGTTTCTCTTGGGTTCTCCATAGAATTTTCACATACCTACAGTATTGATTTGATTTGTTTCCTCACTCCATGCTATGAGGCTGTAGACTTTAGGTCTTTTACAACATAGGCTAGTTTCATTTATATCATGTTTTTCTAGGAGCAGCCTTAGCAGTCCCACTTTGTATCTCACACTATTTTACCTAGCAGCTCCATTGACCCATTTATGGTCATTCTTTTGACATTGATAAAATTATCTCATCTTCGCTTATCTCTAGATTTGACCTAAAGGTGAAAAACCCTCTTAGTTGATGCTCTTACTCTATTTCTATTGTTACTTCTCTTCTACCTTCAATGCATACTGGAGTTGTTCATGAACTGAATACAACTTCCCCATGGCCAAATCATCTTATTTCTGAAAAGGAAGTCCATTAAGGCATATGGCTACTAATTTTCCATCATAATCCTGCAGTTTTGTTTAAATATGCAACTTCAAAAATTGTTCAATATACTCATGTACAGATAAATCCTTTTTTCTGAAATTCTAAAACTACCTAAATTATGTCTAATAATAGTTTGCAGGTTAAAAATATGCTTGCAAATTCTTTAATGTTTTTTACTAAACTTTGATTTTTCCCTTACATTGGATTTCTCGATTTCTCTACAACTGATTTTGCCATGAAGCTACATGGTATTTCATCTTTGACACAAGAAGCTTTTCCCTTCCCAGGTCATCCTCTGCAATGTTCTCCATGTTTAAGTACCGATCCAACTAATAAATATATTTGGACTCAATCGCCTCATAACTTTGACACTTCACATATCATTTGAGTTCTCTGCCTTGACATGGTTTCAACAAGTGTCTCTATAGGATCTTGAGTTTCATTCAAATTGGGAGCAATGCTTGCTTCATCTTCAAAATCTTTGATCCTCAATCCCCTCTCTAGGGTTTCCAATCTTTGATCAATTTCATTATATACTTTGGCTCCTCCTTATGCGCCCTAACCTAAGGTATTTCTTGTACATGCCATATTGTTTTCCTAATACCAAAATGATGCAGTGCTACAAACTCCTGCAGATTTATTCTCAAATTAGAACTGAAAGAAGATTGAAGATTTCAAAATTTTTCCTTACAACCATCTCATTTCTTTTTGTCTTCAAAAGTACATGTCGTCCTCTTTAAATTTTAAATAGAGTTCCTAATCATTATTATCCAATAGTTTTTTATAATTAATCTATCTAGATAAGTTATCATTAACTATAAGAGTCCATACCCAAATTATCTTCATGCATCTCAAACATTATATTTTTTGCTTCATTATTATCTTTATGAAAAAATCATTTATGCATGTACCAAAATATGTTACACATTTAAATATTTACTTTATCTTCATATAGAATTATCCTCCCATTGGCATGCACTTTATCCATACATTGAGTCTTCTCTCAATGTTGAATGAAAGATTCAATTGACTGCCTTGGAAAAAAACTACAATTCCTAAGAGATGAAATAGCATATCTAGTGGCTTCATCATCTGCACAATTCAAGGACTAAATAAGTCATTAAGAATTGGCACACATCCATGCATGTCACAACCATAAACCTAAGAACATTATAGACTATATTAGGATTACATGAAAATAAATCTCCATGCAATGTTTTCAAACCACAAGAATATTTCAATGGTGGCTTGTCAGGTTGCTAAAAGTGAGTAGCTAATGTTCCCCTCACTAGGGTTCAAGTCATACCAAGTGACATGTTAATGCGTTTGCTCATAGTTATGGATGCACACCAGTGTACACAACAACGGTTGGGGCCAAGTGGAAGTCTTGGGTAGTTTTGACAGAATAGATATACACCATTCACATTGTCTAAGATGGAGGTAATTGAATTGAATGGTGCTAATGCTTCCCCTATAATGCTAAATATGGGCACATTAGCCTCATTGTAATAAGAGGGAGCTAGTTCAAAAAAAACCACAAGAATTCCTTGGCCTTGTTCATATTCCAATTGATTTAATATGTAGATGCCAAAAACATAACTAATCTATTTGAATAGTCACAATTTGCATCAAGACAAATTAAAACCTCTTAGCATCTTCCTCAATAGGTAGTGTGGATTATATTTGTCCTATCTAGATAGCCACAAAATAGCATTTTAATAAGTATATTACTTAGTTTTAATATTTCTATGGGAATTTTTATACTTTAGTAATTCACATCTAAAATATCAATCCTGATGTAGTTTACACGTACAAAAGAACTTACCAAATCAACATAAGGGCCAAGTAGAGATGTTGCCTTGTTTGCATTCCGTACGTGAATCACGTAAAACCAAAAAAAAGGTGTAAAAAAAAAAGGTTGAGGTAATACTAGGCCTAGCAGTACTTGAGAAAATCAGTTACATCTTAGACATAATCAAAGAGGTATTCAAGTATGATGTCTGTGAGATAAGGTGGAACATTAAAGAAAAAAATTGTCAACTCTTCCATAAATACCAACCAAATATTTTTGGTAGGGCAGAGTATCATACCAAAGCACATACGGGGATACCCTTCTTGCCTAGAACATCAACAACTTGTTTACCAACACCACCAGTTGCACTAGCCACCGGTACAGTATCCATATTTTCCTTTTGAGTTTGTGACTGTCTAGAGGAAGAGCCTGATACTTCCTCTATTAAAGATTGAAACAGCTTGACATAACAAATCCACATGGGACATATTAGTACTTCATGAAATGTCAATTAAAAACAGTTGGAATTGGGTAAAATTTATTCTTGAACTCTTGCATTTTGAGCTTCTTCAAGTCTAGTGAATCTAGAGGAAATTTACCTTCACCAGTGATGGAGTTCCATTGAATAAGTATAATGTTTGCAAGAACCTTCCTATGTCCCACGGTTTCCTATTGCTTTTTGCTACAATTTTGTAACTAAACTTTAAAGGGGAGTTTGGTAAAAAAATGCCTTATGACACGGAAGATATGCAATCTGCAATTCAACAATATAAGCCCTTTGAAATCAGGAAAGACTACCTGGTGATGCAAAGTTCATATTGCAAGACTTATTAGTAAATGATGAATAAAAATGCCTCAAATAAAAATTATCTTCCAACACTTATATGTATTTACATTTAAAATATTCAGAATATACACCATTGATGTAAAACATGAAGACGACAAAACCCAAGATAGGCAAAAAGAGAATGAGATGGGACTTTAGACCTAGAACACCTAGCCGACTCCATATCTACAATAGAAAATACTTGGACCATCAAATAGTCATAAATAGGTAGCTAATATCAACTTGTACGCATGGATACTTTTTGCCTAACTAATATACCTTGAACTTGTAGCAAGCTTCCATCATTTTCAGCACTGCTGGTGGTGGTATCCAAAATTCGATTTATGGTATCTCGAAGAGTGTTATTTGGCAATATAGCATCTGCAAGAATGTTTGTTGCTCCACATACACATCTAGACTTTGATCTGATATGATCCCTAATGCCTCGATATTTGGGATCGACTTGCACTACAAATTCAACACTTTCCATCTATACCTTGGGAATGATTTAATTCAAATTATGGGTTGATATTGACCACTTTATTGACTCCTATAATTAGTAATTGTGCCTTCCTACATATTCTTCCTTACTATGCTTTTATCCATGTTTTATGTGGATAAGGTAAAGCTAGTCAACTAGGAAATTGCTATCTTTTGTTTCCAACCCATCCTCCATTATTTTCTCTCCATATTCGAGGATTAGTGATTCTTTTCATCACCTATCATCACTCACTCATGCTATTACTAATTTGTGAGTTCCTTGATATATTAGGAAAGTGCTTTAGCCACCTATAGGGATTTATTATCATTAGCAAGTCTTATTTATGAGCTAGGAATGAGTTGTCTTCCATCAAATCTATTTTCCTTTATAATGGTGTATTTTACCTATGTAATAATATCAATTATTATTCATCGATCATTCCTAATGTGTATTCATGATTATTCTTATTCTCTCCTTACGCCAATTCTCTGTAATTCTTTGTGAGGTTAATTGTGTTCCTAGATCCTTAACTAGTTTATAGAATTATTCCTACAATCAAGGATTTAGAATTCTCACATGGTATCATAGCTTAGATATGAAATATATACATGAAATCATAGCTTTGAGAGCTCATTAATTAATCCTTGTTTTGAAATTTGCAGGTTTATTTGAAGGTACAACTTCAAATGGATTCTATAGTATCAGTTCTTGTTATTGCTCCATTCACAAGCCTTTTGAAGTGGAAATTGAAGATGATTTCATCTCTAAAGAGACAATGTCTCTATGAGATATGCATTGGATATGGTGAAGAATCTTATGAATAGATAAGTGACTGGATGATTGACTATGACAGAGAATTTGGAGCTATGTGTCTCGTTATTTATCCAAGCATGTGCTACCTTATTGATTTTGCTACATATCCAAAGGATCTATGGAAAACATTGGATAGAGTTTTGGGAAAGAACAATGAGGATCATTCTAGAAATTTGGAGAAATCCTATAGATGCTCAATGATTGATCTCTCTCAAGATGTCTTGGACTCTATAGACCATAATGAATTTGATCATGATGAAGAAGTTTCTCATACAATTCATGTTGCTACCATTATCCTTGATTTGAATGCTTCCTCTTTCTATTAAGAAGCAAATATTGAACATCCATCTTTTCTGTATATCTTCAAGTTGAATATCTTGACTCATATTCTTATGAAGTTAATGATGAAAAAGTGACTAATGGATATTCCATTTCCATTATTGGTGATTATCTCACACATTTAGTGTTCTCCACGTCTTCTATCATAGATCCTGATATATATCTGCCATATCTTTCACACTTTGTGCATACCTCTCTCATTGATGGTGCACAACCCAATTATTTCCTGGATGTTTGATTAGCGAAATCAAGTCCATTTAGTGTATTTCCACCTACCATACTTGATCCCATGTGCCTCGGAAAATCCTCTTTTTTTCTTGGCATCAATCCTTAGAGAATCCTTGAAGATTTTCAACATCTCTTCTTTCATACTTCTACCATAGAGGATTCATTACTAGTGTATTCACATGAGTCTACTGACATGCTTAGATGTGATCTCTTGTATTCTTTACATGATATATCAATCCATGGATACCTTTCATTCAAACACCTTGATCTTATGCCCTCTCCTAGTTCCTACATGATCACTTGCACACATCCTCTCTGTGTAAATGAAGTTGGATACCTCATATATTAGCTTGCACACCTATTTCACCTATATGGAGCTGATTTCATCTCTATTGGTTTGAATTTAAAGTAATTGCATAATCTTGTAGCTTATTACAACTCTTAAGAGGTTTTAGTCCTTCTTGCACATTACTGGATCTCAGTTATTCTACATGGTCACAGTTTCCATCTTGCAAATGTTTATGTTTTTTATCTAGGCGAGTAGATTTATCTTTTTTCCATGAACAAGATTCCTCCAGACATCGTCATTTAGTTTGCAGAGTCAACTTCACTGGTAGTTCAAAAATTTTGGTTTTCCTCTCATGTCATTTCTTAAGGGATCAGTTTCTACATGTGGTTTTTCCTCTTTCCTTGGTTCTTTGGACAAGATAAATTGTAAAAGGGTGACCATAGCCTTGTTATCGGGCCCTGTATGCATCTATATTTATGATTATTTCAGAGATAACATTATAAATTTAAACTTAAAGGGGTATTTTGGAATATTATAAACCCACTCACAACTTAGGATAAAATAATTAATCAATTTTGATTAATTTCCTACCCACTAACCTAGATAGTTGACATCCAATTGCACTACAAATTCAACACTTTCCATCTATACCCCATGAATTATTTAATTTTGATTCTAGGTTGATATTAACCACTTTATTGACTCTCGGAATTAGTAATTTCCTTTCCTGTAGATTCTTCCTTATTCTACTTTTATGTGGATAAGGTAAAGCTAGTCAACCAGGACATTGTTATCTTTTGTTTCCAACACATCCTGCATTATTTTCTCTCCATATTAAAGTATTATAAATTCCTTCCTTAACTTATAATCACTCACTCATGCTATTTCTAATTAGTTAGTTCCTTGATAGATTAGGAAAGTTCTTTAGCCACCTATGGGGGTTTATCATAATTAGTAAGTCTTATTTATGAGCTAGGAATCACTTGTATTCCATAAAATCCATTTTCATTTGTAAGTATGTATTACCTATGTAATAATGTCAATTATCATTCATTTATCATTCCTAGTGTGTGTTCATGATTCTTATTCTTCTCTCCTTATGATAATTCTCTGCAATTCTTTGTGATATTAATTGTGTGCCTGGATCCTTCACTAGTTTATAGACTTATTGCTAGCATTAAGGATTTATAATTCTCACAACACTCTCTAGAGTCCCTTAATACAAAACATAATTCCAAGATTGGCATTCCATTCATGATAGTTGAATGGATTCAGGATCATATATGAAGAGGAATCCATTTTCGTAGTTGTTGTGCTCAAAAGATGTTGTCTAGAACCTGCACAAATATTAAATAGGAGAAATACTTGTAGGCTCAATCCATGCTCTTCTTCAATGAAGGATAGGAGACTGGTTGTGCTCTGATGTAGAGTAATGATATCTACTCAACTCTGTAGAACTTGAAAACCTGAGAGCTCTAATACCATGTAGAAATTTAATCTTGGTTACCATGCGAAAATACATGATAAAGATATAGCAACAAGATATTTCTCACATGCATGCATAAGAAGAATAGGGAGAGGAATAATGAGACTAAATCATGAAAGAAGTGGAGAATGATCCATAAATATTTCCATGTATTATTTATAAACATAGTGTAAATAAATAATACATCACTGAGAGGTAAAATCAAGTTTCTTAGGAGACATCTCATGCTAGCTAATAAAGAGGACTTACTAAATATGATAAATCCCCATATGTGACTAAAACACTTTCCCAATTAGTCAAGGATCTCATGAACTCGATAAATCATGAATGATGGAGAAAATTACTAATCATGGAATCCCGAGAGAAAATCATGGAGGATGGGTTGACCACAAAAGATAGTAGTTTCCTAGTTGACTAGATTTACGTTATCCACTAACAAGAAGGAATAAGGACGTCTAAAGAAATAATTTGTAGGAAGGTGTAGTAAATAATATGGGAAATCAATAAAGTTGGAAAAATCTAACCAGAATAAGTATAAAGGCGATCCTAGGATATATATGGCAATTATTGACCAAGTGGTGAAAGTGGATTCCAACTATCTAGGTTAGTACATAGGAAATTAAACAGAAATGATTAATTATTGTTATCCTAAGTATTCAATGCATTTATAATATTCCAATAATCAGATGGATAGTAAAGACGATCTGAAAGACATGTCTAGAAAATAAAAGATAAAAAATTGAATATTATTGAACTTTAAAACTTCTGATAATCTAGTACAGTATATGTTAATCTAAAAAAAAATTCAATAACATAAATTATTCAATCCATAAGACACAAGATGTACCCTTTGAAAACCCTCCAAACACATAGGATGGAAAACTAAACAATTCTTTGAGTATGATAGAGAATTACAGAGAATGATTTTCAATAGATGAGCATATTTCCTAATAAGAGATATTGGTGTAGCAATAGAGAATAGAGATCACTAGGAGCACTATATCAGCCTTACAAAGTGCATAACACTCTAATAACAATATTTCAACCATATAGGTAGTGAATGGTTGCATTCATTTTGGTGCATTGGGAACACTATGTGCACTAAAATTACTTGTCTAAGTCAAACGTTAGAGCCTTCCTTGACATGGTGCCAAATTGTCACCTTAGATTCTCTCCCATATAAAAGATATGTTCCTTCCTTATTTCACTGAGTGTTAACTGTATTTAACTGAATGTAAACTGACCGAAATAAATGTGAACTAGATGAAATGAATGCAAAGTGATTTAACTGAAATCAATCATCAACTGACTTCTTGGCCATTAGTTAGGATTTTAACTTAATGTCTTTAGTGCTTCGTAATCAATGACATCCACAAAAAAACACTTTTCATAAATCAAGGCGTAGATTCCTTATTTAATTGAAACTTGTATTTCCATGACTGAGATATAATTGATGTATTTGCAACTCAATTTCACTGAAGGTCTAACATGGTACATTTGAATCCTTACTCTTTCTCTATGCTTATCTCATTGATCATTAATTAAATACTGCATGGTCCATATGTGTATTAATTAATTAATCATCTTATCATATCATACTCATAAGAATTGTTCTATACTAATGATTATATGTATTACCCTGGGTCATATAGTCATATGCTAAAGTATTTCACTATAGGGGTATCTAATTTCTAGAGGAGACTTATAGCACCTAGTGACCATGCTAGCAATACATCACATACCATATCCACATCAATTGATACAACACAAGTCTATAGTCTTGATGTTGACAATATAGTTGTCATTGATGTCAAAGGAGTTCAGGAATGACAAAGAGATAATAAATAGACAAAATAGAAGGATAAAGAAAAAGGATCCATTAGGTGGATTGTCAACTGATGTCAAAGGAGTTTAGAAATGACAAAGGAATAACCTATAAAACATGATGACAGGGTCAACTTAGTGAAAGATAGAGGCAGTGGAAAACAATAGTCCATAGGGCCAATGAAATTTTGAATGGCCTAGATTATTCAAGAGACAAAGATCAATCGTATATAATAATATCCGCAAAATAAATATGCATGGAAAATAGAATTCTCGAACACTAGAGTGAAGTGAAAAATTGGAGGGTCCAAATAAGTCAAGAGAAATTGCAGAGGCTGATTTTGAGAATATCAAAGGTGGTGAATGATTTTTGCACAAAGAAAAATGAAGATCCATAGATATGCATATGATCATAGATCAATGGTTAGGAGTGAACATGCAAGAAAATCGACGGTTCAGAAGAAATGAGGAAACAAAGTTGCGGAAGAGAATTGCGGAGGTCCAAAATTTAAAGTATGGTTCTTCATTCTACAATCCAGAATTTGTAAGATCGACGGTCAAAAAATATTTTGCAAGAGATCAATGGTGTGGAAGAAGAATTGCAGAAAAGGAAATTGTGAAAGTATTTTCAAGAAATTTGGAAAACCCACAATCTGCATTCCACAATCCAAAATACGAAGATCAACAGTCAGGAAAGCATCCACAAGAGATCAACAATGCGAAAGAAAATTTTTGGAACGGAAATTATGAATGCATTTTGATGAAATTTGGAAAACATGCAATATGGAATCCACATCTGATCTAAGATTGATGATCAAGAGAGAGTCTACATGAGATTAACAGTGCAGAAGAAATATTACAGAAATAAAATTGCGGGAACATTTTTTAAGGAATTTGGAAAACCTGCAATCCATAATCCACATCTAAGCAAGGATCAAGAGAGAGTCCGCATGGGATCGATGTACCGGAAGAAAACTTGTAGAAGTAGTTTCAAGAAATTTGGAAAATATGCAATTTGATCTAAATATTAATGGACAGGGAAGATTCAGAAAGAAATAAACAGTGCATAAAGTATCTTGTGGAAAGGTAGTTGTAGAAAGGAAATTGCAGAAGGATATTTTGGAAAAAATAATTCACAATCCACATCAGATCTCAAATCAACGATCTGGGAAGAGTCTGTAAGAAATTAACGGTGCAGAAAGGTTGTTGCAGAAATACAATTGCGGAAAGCTAAAGAAATTGCGGAAATATTATTACACGGGGAAATATGTGTGTTAGATATACAGAAAAAAATGAGCCCGCAATGGATCAATGACTCAGGATGGTTGCAGAAAGGATCTATTGGGGAAATATCATTGCAAATTTGGAAGAATTTCTCGTGAAAAATTATCATTGCGGAGAGGAAATTTTGGTAAGATTTTATTATGGAAAGGTATGGTTGATAAACCTAAACATAGTTAAATAATTATTTAAATGAATAATTTAGTATTCATGAAGGGGCACGATATAAGAATGAAAAGGATAAACAATGAAGAGATGCATTCACAAGCAAATGTGTTACAGAGTATTTATATATAGAATGATGAGTGAGAGAAATCATCTCTATAGTCTAGATCATAATAGTCGCTAGAAGAGGAAGATTCCAATGAAGTGTAGTAATTTTTGACAGAGATTAAAGGAAAAAGATTTCTAGAATTTTTCCAAAAACATATTAGAGTGGCAGGGTGGTGCCATGGTGGTGCAAGGGCATGATACAAGATTGAAAGGGGGTTCTTTCCTCCTTCCAGTAGTTGTTGGTAAATAGGGTGTAGTAGCATCTTTTTAGTAGCAGTTGATAAAAATAGGGGGTCGTAGTCTCATTCCAGTAGTTGCTGGTAAATAAGGGTGTAGTAGAATCCTTGTCTATAGAAGCAAAAAGAAACTATTTGTGAATACAATTTTACATTAATAGGAAGTATTGGTGGTTTACCCAATTTGGATTCCACGATAAATTTGTGTTCTATGTGTTCTTATTGATCATGTGTGTTAAATAAATAAATTAAAGTGATCTAAATTGTTAAAAGTTATGAATATTGATTCACACCCCCTCTCAGTATTGCTCATTATTCCAACAATTCATATCAGAGCACATTCCTTCACCATAGTTTAACCACTGGAAGGAAGATCCTGCCTAAAAGCCACTATGGATCAACAAGAAGGGTTATCCACCGACATACCACCATTATTCACATGAGAAAATTCTGCATAATGGAATGTGAGAATGAAGTTCCATATGATGTCTTTTGCTTCCAAGGTTTGGGCAGCAATTGAAAAGGAGTATAAAATACCAGACATCTTACCTACATAGATACTAGAACTAGAACAATATGAGGGTAATGCAAAATCCCTAAATTCCATCTTGAGTGGATTGAAAAACTGTGTGTTTGTAAAAGTCATGCAATGCAAGTCTACCAAACAATGTTGGGATAAGTTAAAGATTGTCTATGAAGGAGCATCCAAAGTCAAAGAATCTAATCTTTAGACATATAAAGGACAGTTTGAAATCCTAAAAATGAAAGAAGAAGAAAATATTGGAGAATACCTTCTAAGAGTATCTACATTTGTAAATTCTATTAGAGACCTTGGAGTAGAATTAAAAGAAAGAGAATTAGTCGACAAGGTACTAAGAACATTTCCAATGAAGCATGACTCAAAGGTGTCCACTCTAGAATAATGAGATGACCTTGATGCCTTAACAATAGATGAATTACATGGGATCTTTGCTGCATATTATATGACAATGGGACATAATGATTCTTCAAAAAAAAGGAAACATTTAAATCCATAAAAGAATCAAAGAAGTCCAAAACCCCCTCCAAAAACCATTCATATATTTCAGATGATGAAGATACCTTTGTATTAAAAAACTTGGAGAGGTACTGGAAAATACCAAGGAAAGCTACCCCTAAATTGTTTTAGATGTGGAAGAATTGGGAACTTTGATTCAAATTGTCCTTAATGTAAACAAGATGATAGTGACGAGAAAGAAGTCTCAAGGAAGTTCAAAAAGGGTAAAATGGGAAACAAAAAGAAGTACTATGAGAAAAATAAAATTCTTTACACTATGGAAGATATTGAAGTTGAAGAAACATGAATTCTATTCATGGGAATAGATACTCAAGCTCAAAATGGTGAATCAAATGAGGAAGGTGAAGTAGACTTAAAATATGAACTCGTTAGTGCTCTTGAAGAACTTGAAAAATGTAGGAGAAAGAACAAAAAGTCAAACCATGTGATTAACGAGTTGGAAGCTCAATTTATTGAGGCCAAAAGGATTGAATTAGAGGACCTAAATTTGGAGGTCAAAAGAAGAATAGAAGAATCTGAAAATCTTGAAGAAGAGATTATGTAGCTTAAGAAAAAGCATGATGAAGAAGCTATGAGATCAAAATTTGAGGGAAGCTCAAAGACCTTAGATGATATCCTAAATATTCAAAGACCTTCAAATGATAAATTTGGACTAGGAAATAGAACAAATTATTATTCGTTCACAAACCAAAGTAGAAATAATAAAATCTATGTTGTTGCACTAAAAGTCCAGTTAAGAAGGAAGAAAGCAAGAAATCTATTCCAGACTCTCATGAAAAAAATAGGATTAATATGATTCCTACAAAACCAATGACAAACATATATCAATAGATGTTCCTTGGTCATTGTTAATCTTGTAATAACTTTGGTCATAAAGCCATAAATTGCAGAGCTTATGGAAAGTTTCGTGAATAGAAGAAGAGTTCACCTAGTGGCAAACAAAAAGAAATGAATCATGATCATTTTACACTTCTTCAAAGGTATGACCTATAAAGTTACAAATGTAAATGGGTGACCCCTACAAGGAATACTTTTGCAAATAAGTTTCAATACCAAAAACAAAAGAAGTATTGGAGGGAAAGGGAAGAAAATGAAAGATCCATGATTGCCCTATGTGCGACGAAGAAATAGAAATATATGGTAGGTGGATAGTGGGTGCTAAAATACATGAAAGGTGACCCAAAAAAGTTCATAAAACTGAAAGATAATAAGGGTTAAGTCACTTTTGGAGACAATAGTCTCCCAAGATTATTGGAAAAGGTATAGTTGTTGTCAATAGAAATATCAAAGGAGAAAATGTATTACTGGTAGAAAACCTCAAGCCTAATCTCCTCGATGTAAGTTAAACATGTGACCAAGGGAACACATGTATTTTTGAGTCTGAGAAATGTGAAATCAGGAAAAAGGACTTGGGAAGAATTGTTGGCATTGCTGTAAGAAATTAAAACAATGTCTACATCCTAGAAAATGAAAATCAATGTCACTTGAGTATGGTTGACGAAATTTGGTTACGACACATAAGGATGGGATGATTAAACTTTGATAGTATTGTTAAGGTAAGTAAGAAATAAGTTGTGACAGACTTTCCTAAAATTGTGAAACCTCTAAACTCATTTTGTAGACATTGTCAACATGGGAAGCAAACTAAATCTAGTTTCAAAATAAAAGAACATATGACCTCACATCCTCTCGAAACAGTTCACACTGATCTTTTTGGACCAACAAGGACTAAAAGTATGTAAGGAGAATATTATTTTATGGTGCTCATTGATGACTATACAAGGATGACTTGGGTAACCTTTATCAAAGAAAAATAATAATCTTTTGAAAAGTTGAAAATATTAAAATAAATGGTTGAAAATGAGACAAATCAGAAAATCAAATGTCCTAGATCAAACAACGGAGGGGAGTTTATCTAAACTGAGTTCAATGATTTTTGTGAGATACATGGGATCAAAAGACAATTTTTGAGGGGGTTTTGGACTTCTTTGATTATTTTTGGAGAGAAGAAGCATACACAACTGCCTATATACTTAATAGAGGAAAAATAATAGTGAATAAGGCAAGACTCCTTATGAACCATGCTATAGAAGACCAACTTCAGTCCAGTATTTCAGAGTATCTGGCAGCAATTGCTACATTAGAAGAAACACATATGATGTTGGAAATTTTGATTCTAGGGCTGATGAAGGAATATTTTTCGGATATTCATCCACCAAGAAGGCGTATATATGTTACAATAAAAGGTTACACAAGATCGTAAAAAGTGCATATGTAAGAATGGATGACATAAAACCAAGAAGAATAAGAATTGATGATGGTGATATATGTACAAATGATGAAGAAAAGGAAGACCTACAAAAAGATGAAATTATTTATTATGAAGAAGAAGAATTAGAGGAGGGACATACATGGGAAAGTCAAGAAGATTCTCCAGCATCTAATACAATATCTCCATCTAGAAGAGTACAAAAAGATAATCCTGAGACATATATCATTGGTAACAAAGATGTTTGAGTGAGAACAAGGAGACAACTACTATTTAATGAACAAGCCCTACTCTCAATAGTGGAACCTAAGAATTTGACAGAATCCAGCAAGAATGATGAATGGATCAAAGCCATTAATGAAGAATTCGACTAGATTGAGAAGAACAAAACCTGGGAACTTGTTCCAAGACCCAAAGACAAAAATATTATAAGGAAAAAATGGTTTTTCAAGAACAAATTCAATCAAGATGGTTAAGTTATACGAAACAAGGAAATATTATAATGTAAAGGGGATGCTCAAGTGTAAGGGGTTGATCTTGAAGAATCTTATGCCACTGTAGCAACACATGAAGCAACGAAAATGTTCTTAGCACTTTCATGCCATAAAAAATTTAAAGTATATCAAATGGATGTCAAGTTTGCATTTCTGAATGGAAAACTAGAAGAAGAGGTTTATATTGAACAACTTGAAGGTTTTCTCTTATCATTAAATAGAGACAATGTTTGTAAATTGAAAAATGCACTATATGGCCTCAAACAAGCTCCAAGGGTGTGGTTTTCAAGGCTGGAAAGCTACTTAAAGCAACAAGGATTTAAGAGAGGGGCCACTAAAGGTATCCTCTACTTAAAAATGGAAGATGAAAATATGATAATTGTTTTTATTTATGTAGATGACATCATATTTGGAAGAAACTTATAAATAGTAAGTGTAAAATTTTGTTCTGAAATGAAGAAGGAATTTGAAATGTCAATGTTGGGTGAACTAACAATCTTTTAGGGATTACAAGTTTACCAAATAGACAAAGGAATCTTTATCTCTCAAACTAAGTACATAAAAGAAATGCTTAAAATATTTAATATGGACAACTCCAAACCTGTTAGTCCTCCTATGATCATAGCTTGTAAATTAAGGAAGGACAATGAGTCTCTAGAAGTGGACCATACCATGTACAGATCCATTATAGGAAACCTACTATATGTGATAGCTACAAGACCAGATGTCATGCAACCTCTAGGTTTGGTTGTTAGGTTCCAGTCAATCCCCAAAGAGACACATGTAACATCAGTAAAAATAATATTCAAATATTCAAAAGGTAGTTTGGGGTATGGATTAAGGTATCCAAAAATTCAAGACTTCAACTTGAAATATTTTACTGATGCAGATTGGGAAAGCAGTGTTGATGATAAAAAAAGAACCAGTGGAGCAACATTATTTTTGGGAAATTTTTTGGTATCTTGGTCAAGCAAAAAACAATCCTCCACTTCAATCTCCATAGTAGAAGCTGAATACATTGCTGCTGTGTCATGTTTCACTCAAGTCATTTGGATGAAGCATACACTAGAATACTTACAAGTGAAGTATGAGCACCCAATAGTAATAAATTGTGATAATACCAGTTGCATAAATATGTCAATTTTTTTTGTCATGCACTAAAACACAAAGCACATACCAATAAAGTATCACTTACTAAGAGAACAAGTATCCTAGAAGATTGTCAAACTAGACTATGTTGACACAAAAGAATAGATTGTTGATATCTTCACCAAGGTTACTACCAAAGGAATCCTTTAAGAATCTTAGACAATAGTTGGGAGTAATATCATTACAATAGAGCTAGGAAAAGAAGCATAATATTAGGGGGATATATGCTGACGGGGGGGGCTGTGAGAAGGAATCCTTTCTCATTTTTTTCAAAGGGGGAGAAAATGTTGGCCAAAATGAATGTTTCCATCAAGGCCAAAGGGGGAGATTGTTGAGAATTTAGTTGTCATTGATGTCAAAGGAGTTCAGAAATGTCAAGGAGATAATAAATAGATAGAATAGTAGGATGGAAGAAAAAGGATCAATTACATGGATTGTCAATTGATGTCAAAGGATTTCGACAATGACAAAGGAATAACCAGTAAAACATGATGACGGGGTGAACTTAGTGAACAACAGAGACAATGGAAGATAACAGTGTGAAGCATTAAAGAAATTTTGAACGTCCCATATTATTCAAGAGATAGACATCAATGGTTTATAATAAGATACACAAAATAAATATGCGTTGAAAATAACTTTCCCAAACACTATAGTGACGTGAAAAAATACACGGTCCAGATCCGTCGAGAGAAATTGAGGAGGCCTGATTTGAGAATATCGACAGTTGTAAATGATTTTCGTAAAAAGAAAAATGAAGATCCACAAATTTGCATTTGATCCTAGACCAACGGTTAGGAGTGAACCCACAAGGAAATCAATGGTTCAAAAGAAATGCAAAAACAAAGTTGAGGAAGAGAATTACGGAGGTCCAAAATGGAAAGTATGGTTCCGCATTCTGCAATATGTAAGATCGATAGTTAAAAAATATGCCACAAGAGACTAATGATGTGGAAGGAAAATTTTAGAAAAGGAAATCACTGAATTATTTCAAGAAATTTGGAAAACCTACATTATGCACTCTGCAATCCGCAATCTGAAGATCGACAGTCAAGAAAGTATCTGGAAGAGATCGACAGTGCAGAAGAAGAATTTCGGGAGGAAATTACAAAAGCACTTTCATGAAATTTGAAAAACCCACAATATGTAATCTATATTTGATCTAAGATTGACGATCAGGAAATAGTTTGCATGAGATCGGAAGTGTGAAAGAAATCTCATGGAAAGCAAATTGTAGAATTATTTTTCAAGGAATTTGGAAAACCTATAATCTGCAATCTACATCTTATCAATGATCAGGAGAGAATATGCATGATATCGACGAAGCAGAATAAAACTTATAGAAATCAAATTATGGAAGCAATTTCAAGAAATTTGGAAAATCCACAATCTACAATCCGCGTGTAATCTAAAGATCAACAAGCAGGGAAGACTCTGAAAGAAATCAAGGGTGCGAAAAGAATCTTGCGGAAAGGTAGTTGTGGAAAAGAAATTGCAGAAGGATCCTTTTCCAAAAAAAGTCAGAATACACATCCACAATTCATAATCCGCATCATATCTCAGATTAGCGGCTAGGGAAGAGTCTGCTAGAAATCAACAATGTAGAAAGGTTGTTGTGAAAAGAAAATTACGAAAAGATAAAGAAATTGCAAAAATATGATTACAAAGGGAGATCTGTGTGTTAGATTGATAGACAGGAACAAGTCCGCAATATATCAATGTCTCAGGATGGTTTTAGAAAGGATCTATTGCATAAATATCATTATGAATTTAGAATAATTTTTAGTGAAGAATTATCATTGTAGAGAGGCAATTCTAGTAAAGATTTTGGTGCGGAAAGGTATGACTGAAAAACCTAAATAGAGTTAAAGAATTGTTAAAATGAAGAATTGAGTTTTCATGAATGGGCATGATATAACAATGAAAAGGAACAATGGTGAAGAGATGCATTCATAAGAAAATGGGTAGAGAGTATTTATAGACATAATGATGAGTGAAAGAAATCGTCTCTACAGTCCATATCATAACAACCGCTAGAAGAGGCAAAATCCAATGACATTTATTAATTTGTGATAGATATTAAAGGAAAAAGAGGTATGGAGGTTTGACAAAAACATATTAGGGTGGCAGGTTTGTGCAAGGGAAGGATACAAGCCTACAAGGGGGTTGTAGGTTCCTTCCAGTAGTTTCCGAAAAATAGGGTGTATTAGCATCCTTTCAGTAGTGCTTGATAAAACTAGGTGGTCGTATCCTCCTTATAGTAATTGTCGGTAAATAAGGGTGTACAACTATCCTTGTCTATATAAGCAATACAAAACTATTTTTAAATACAATTTTACAGTAATAGGAAGTATTAGTGGTTTACCGAATTGGGATTTCACAATAGATTTGTGTTTTGTGTGTTCTTGTTGATCACGTCTATTAAATAAATAAATTAAAATTTGTTTACATTGTTAAAAGTTATCAATATTGATTCACCCCCGCTCTTAGTATTGTTCATTATTCCAACACTTGATACAACACAATACCAATCTTGATATAACACAAGAATCCAATCTTGACACAACACAATATTTCGATCCTGATACAACACAAGATCACAATACATGCATATTTCATGAATATGACTTGATACAACACATTGTCCTAACTTGATGCACCATGAGTTTTATTAACTTAATACAACATAAGTTTCTAACTTAAGACAACATAAGTTCCTAACTTCATACAACACAAGTCTCCTGGAGAATGACTCCTGATGTTTTACATTTAAAACACTCTCTTAGCAAGGGAGAAATGCTCTTCCATACAAATATTATCTTAGAAGTGTCTTAAATTTGTCACATATATAGGATTTGTAAATAGATATGGAATCTTCTCATCAGTATCTATGTACTAAAGTTTCACAATACCTTTCTGGACCATGTATCAAATGAAGTGATATTTCATTTCTATGTGTTTCGAATTGTCATGAAACGCATGATTTTTGGAAAGATTTATACAACTATGGTTGTCACACCAGATCGCTATAGGCTCTATCTTTTCACCAAAAAATCCTCCATCTATATTTCTTAGCCACACTACTTCTCTATAAGTAGTAATAGCAGCAATGTATTAGTCCTCTATAGTACTCTAGGAAACTGAACCCTGCTTTCAGCTAGACCAAGAAATCATAGAAGAACCCAACCTAAAATAGAAACTGGAAGGGATATTTTGATCAACAATGTTACTACCCAAATTAGAACCAGTAAATATAGGAAATAACACTCCCTCATTGGAGTCGTACCTGACTCCATAAGTAATTGTACCACAAAGGTATCTCAAAATATGCTTACTTTCAATAATAATAATAATTACTATTATTATTATTTCTTTTAAATAATAATAATAATAATTATTATTATTATTG